>CM016561.1:34164754-34614754 GCA_003412495.2 Echium plantagineum | reverse complement strand
TATCTAGGGCGACTTGTCCCTAAATCTTCTGCTGAAGCAGAATATAGGAGTGCTTCCACCACTTCAGCAGAATTAAAGTGGATCAGCTATATTCTAAATGATCTTCACATCCAATATCCCAGACCTATTGTGCTGCATTGTGACAACAAGTCTGTTATCCATATCATGGAAAATCTAGTCTTCCATGAAAGGACTAAACACATAGAGGTGGATTGTCATGTCATCAGGGATTACTACAAGAAAGGTTTCTTAAAGCCTGTGTATATAGCTTCTAAACAGCAACTTGCAGACATTTTTACAAAGGTTGTTCCAGGTCCCTTGTTTACTAAGTTTTTGTCCAAGATGAACTTTTTGGATACTAGTTCATCTTGAGGGGGGGATGTCAACTTATACACTATGATTATCAGTGGAGCTGTGTGTTGAGGATGTTGTTTTCATTGTGGTGTGGAGCATATTGTTTATATAGAAGATATATCAAGCTTTGGAACCAAACTGATACACACACTTTACAACAGTTTTGGATCAGTTTGTGTGTGTGCATGAAAGGGTTGTACGTCACGCTGCATCGAGGAGTTGTACTTCCGTTTTCCTGTTATTTTGGTAGTTAGAATATAGCCGTTAGAGGGAAGGCTATATATATATCTGTTTTCATCCGTTTCTTCATCATCTTTACTTTTCAGTATTCTTCATTAAGAGATCATTAGTTTTTAAGTTTAGATCATAGATAATCTTTCTTGCTATTTTGTAATTTCCTTCTTCAATAAAAGTTGTTTTGTTCTTATTTTTCTGGTTCAGTCATTTTGTCGAACACCTGAGGTTCTTGATCGTATTTCATAGTTTCTCTTAAGATCATTCAAGATCTTGGGCATATTTTCGAGGTGCAAACCTCTATATTGCTAAAGGGATAAATACCATAATAAATATACAACAACATGCCCCAAAATCTGTAAGAATACCATCTAATACACAATTTATTAAGTCAATCTAGGCGAGTTAGGTTAAATTGAAGGCTGTTAATTAAGAAGAAAGACTTTCTGAAATGGCACCTGAACTTTGTCATGAAAATTTGGCGCCTAAAATCTTTTTTCGGATTGACACCTAAACTTTTTAATATGACTAACTTGCCCTTGGGTTAAGGATTTTAAAATCTGCGAAAATCTGAAAAAAGAGAAAGGTAAAAGTTCAGGTGCCAATTTTTCGAATCAGCTGCCTACTTGTTATAAAAAGTTCACCAGATACCTATTTGGGATAATTCCAGAAGTTCAGGTGCCTAGATGAAAAAAAAGCCAAAATATTCTAATGACCCAACAATCATCCATGTTTTAGTTTACAAGATATTTTCAGTTTGTAACTTATGTTTCAAAATGTTATAGTATCACCTCTTCTATTTAACGACATGGTAAATTTGAATTTGGAGGTATATCAAATTTTGTGAGTACGGATTTCTAATGAGTTATATAAGATTTTGTTTATCTGAATGTTTTTTTTGGCCTCAAATTATGTTCAATGACATAACGATATACCATTATTGAAAACTCAAGTATCCCTTATACTTGTTATACTTATGGATATATTAACGGAACGAGTGATGAACTAAAACATTTTAAAAAACTGATGATTGACAAGGATGCTATGAAACATAAATAATGGAATGAAAACATCTTTTAAGTTCTAAAATAGTACTATCATTCGAGACTCAAATTTAACTTAGACCACACATTTACTTTTTTTTTAGCAAAGTAGCACTAAAGGAGAATGAAATGACTAATCTACCCCTTATAAACTTAGAAAAATTTAATCTTATTTTAGATTTTCTATTCAATTTTTTTTTCGATTCTTTTCTTCTTCTTTTTCAACTTCTTTTTCAATTTTTTTCGATTTTCTTTTATGATTTCTTTTTGATTTTTTTTTCTTCGATTTTTTCTCATTTTCTTTTCCATTTTTTCGATTTCTTTTCGGGTTTTTTTTTCGATTTCTTGTCAATTTCTTTTCATTCTTTTTACTAGTAAAAATGATTCGATTTTGATAGTTGTTTTAGTTAAAAATTTCGATTTTGTCAAAAAAATTGGGTTTTCATAGTTTTAAGGCAGAAAGATCAATTTTTAATAATTGCTTGTGACAAGCGTTGATTGCTTTACTTCACTTCATCATGTTCATTGCCATTACAAAATAAATTACTACGTCAGAACATAATGTTTTATAACATTCAACTGTTAATTATTGATTGGCACTAATATATTTAGTTGACGTTTATATATTAAACTATGTGCAGACTCAAGACAATGAACATAGAATACTGAACGGCCAGCTTGTTTTCGCAACGTACCTCATGTGACACTAGTTTCATAACTCCTATCTTCTCAACATTTACCATAAAAATCAGGTACTGACGGACAGACAGGACGGACTTACCAGTTCATGAGTGGTGGTTTATTAGACGTATATATTATTATTAGTCGTATATATTTGTATGTAGGTTTTAGACTATTTGACAGGCCTGTATATTGTTAGTCCGTTAGGTTTAAGCAGTAGGGTTAGCCATCTCTATATAATGTAATCACTATCATGAATACAATTGAGAGCTTATATTCTTTACATGGTATCCGAGCTATACGGCTAGGGTATTTTTTTCTTCTCCCACTTACACGTTTTTTTTTTCTCTTTTCTTTCTTCCTCCCCCTGATATCATCATGTCAGGCGAAAATAATCCTCCTCCCAAACCAATCGACCTCCATAACTCTCCGTTTTACTTGAGTGCTAATGATAATCCCGGGACTATTATTAGTATGGTCACTTTTAATGGCCAAAATTATGGCTGCTTGTTTCGGCCAGTGAGGTGGCCAGCAGGGTGGCGTGCTAGGAGCTGTTGGTCCTGGACAGTTTGGTGGCCATGGTGTGCTTGACATGCACCTTCCAGTGGTGCACCTTTGGCTCCTGGTTCAAGTTTTGAGGGTGCACAATGGGCTAAGTGGCAAGAATTCCTCAACTTTATGGGTAACTCTAATACTAATACTTCGGATTCGGATCGCTTAACCGGTAAGTGTATGTCTAGCTCCTGGATAATTGATACGGGTGCCTCGAGCCATGTAACTGGTGATTTCAGTTTATTGTATAATATTGTGGACATTCCTGGTTGTCCGATTGGCCTACCGGATGGACAAGTTACTCGTGCTAACAAACGTGGAAGTGTTCGTTTGTTTATGTCTCTAGTTTTGTATGATGTTCTTTTTGTACCTCAGTTTACCTGCAACTTACTCTCGGTGACCCAGTTAGCTGATTCTCTTAATTGTTCTATCCAGTTTACTAAGAATGGTTGTTTGATTCAGGACCACAATTCGAGGACCCTGATTGGAGCAGGTGAGCGACGGAATGGACTCTACTACTTTTGCAGTGTTCCGGAGAAGTGGACGTTGCATACCGGAGGGACCGTGGCACCGACATTGTGGCATCAGCGTTTGGGTCATCCCTCGGATAAAGTAGTTAGATCGCTTTTGTTTATTCCTAGCTCATGCCGTTTGTCTAATAAGGCCTGTACTGTGTGCCATCAGGCCAAACAAAGTCGTGACTCTTTTGTTAGTAACGAACATAAGGCTACTCGTTGTTTTGAATTAGTTCATTGTGATCTTTGGGGACCCTATCATACTGTCTCTTCTTGTGTGGCTCGGTACTTTCTTACCATTGTGGATGATTATTCGCGGGCTGTTTGGTTGTTTTTATTGGTGGATAAAACTGAAGTGTTGAAATATTTTATGCGTTTTTTGGCTTTTGTTGATCGACAGTTTAACACTAAAGTTCAGTATGCTCGGAGTGATAATGGTACTGAATTTTTTTGCCTACGTGATTACTTCTCTGCTAATGGTATTGTTTTTCAAACTTCATGTGTGGATACTCCTCAACAAAATGGTCGGGTTGAACGGAAACATCGACACATTTTAAATGTTGGTCGGGCTTTACGTTTTCAAGCTAATTTACCTATATCTTTTTGGGGCGAATGCATTCTGACTGCTGGATATTTAAAACTCCCTATGAATTGTTGCATGGCCAGGCACCTTCATATACTCATTTACGTGTGTTTGGCTCTCTTTGCTTTGCGCATGATCAGAGGTGTAAACTTGATAAATTTAGTAGTCGAAGTCGACGTTGTATTTTTGTCGGGTATCCTTTTGGGAAGAAAGGGTGGAAACTCTTTGACTTGGACTCTCGTGATTATTTTGTGTCTCGTGATGTAGTTTTTTATGAATCTGAGTTTCTGTATATTGGTGCTTCTCCTTGTGTTTCTACCACTACTCGGGGTAGTGCCCCTCCCCTTGATCCTTTGACACATGACTTGGGTGATGTCGGTTGTGAGGTGAGCGAAGTTGCTCAACAGGAGGTGGCTCATGTTGAGGTTGTAGATGACCTCGAGGAGGCTCCTACCAGCCCGGTTCGGGCTCCGCCCACAGAGGCTCCTGACAGTCCTGTTCGTGTCCTGGCCGAGGATGGGAGCTCGGTTGGGGCAGATTTGAGAGTGGAAGGGGACAGCCCTGCTCGTGTCTCGGCCGAGGCTGGGAGCTCGGTGTGGGCAGATTTGAGAGTGGAAGGGGAATCCGTGTTGGGTCGTGGGAAGCGTACTAGAATTCCGTCCTTGAAGCTGAAGGAGTATGTTACGAACACTGTGCAAAAGTTGAGTCCATCCTCGTCACCCTCCTCTCAGACCTCAAGTATCCTTTATCCTATAGCTAATTCAATAAACTGTGATTGTTTTTCAACTGGGCACAGAAGTTTTCTTGCAGCGTTAACTGCAGGTACTGAACCTCGTTCATTCAAGGACGTTATGCAATATCCAGAGTGGCGAGAGGCAATGCAGAAGGAGATTGCCGCTCTCGAAGCAAATGGAACTTGGACCTTAGTAGATTTACCAAAGCATAAAAAGGCTCTCGGGGCGCAATGGATTTATAAGATCAAATACAAATCCGATGGTACTATTGAGAGGTACAAAGCTCGGTTAGTGGTGTTTGGTAATCACCAAATCGAAGGAATTGACTATGATGATACGTTTGCCCCAGTGGCGAAGATGGTTATGGTACGAGCTTTTCTGACTGTAGCTGCTGTTAAAAATTGGGAGTTACACCAAATGGATGTGCACAATGCCTTCCTACATGGAGACCTTGATGAGGAGGTTTACATGCGTTTACCTCCTGGATTTGCTAGGGATCGACCTGGAGTTGTTTGCAAACTTCGCAAATCGTTGTATGGGTTGAAGCAAGCTCCTCGTTGCTGGTTTTCTAAGTTGGCGACAGCTTTGAAACGGTATGGCTTCACTCAATCTTATTCGGATTATTCATTGTTCACTTTGTGTAAAGGGCCTGTTCGATTACATGTTCTTGTGTATGTGGACGATTTGATTCTGTCGGGAAATAATTCCGCTGCCATTTCCAGCTTTAAGACATATTTGAGTTCATGTTTGCACATGAAAGATTTGGGGATTCTAAAGTATTTTTTTGGAGTAGAAGTTGCCCGTAGCCAGGACAGAATATTTCTTAGTCAACGAAAATATGCCCTAAACATAATTTCTGAAGCTGGTTTGTTAGGTGCTAAACCTGTCACCTTCCCGATGGAGCAGAATCAAAAATTGGCACTATCGACTAGTGCTCCTTTGAAAGATGGGGAGCGGTATCGTCGGTTAGTTGGCCATCTCCTTTATCTTTCCTTCACTCGTCCTGACCTGTCATTTGCAGTTCTTGTCTTGTCTCAGTTCTTACATGAGCCGCGTCAAGATCACTGGAACCCCAAATAAACCATATTCATTGAATAAATCTCACAATGAATGAACCCCAAATGAATTCTTGTTGTGTGTAATAAACCCCAAAAAAACACTCCAATAAACCCTTGTTGTGTGTGGTCTAATAGAACACACCATATATGGAAAAATTATTATGGGGAGTGAATTACAAACCCCAACACCCCGCCATAAACAAAAAGAAGGTTATTCACAAGTCACAATGATAAAGGGAGTCTTTTCTTACAACCTAACTTAATAAGAGTTAGAAAAACCTAACTTTTAATCTTGATTGTTGGATCATGATTAATTTGATAGTTTTTAATCCTAAAGCTATAAATACATATGGGTAAAATAGGAAGGAAATTTGGATGTAATTATGATGCCACGCATGATTGCAGCATACACGCCCACCATTTATGGAAAAATAACTGTTGCAGTTTTTTTTTTTGGCAATTTTCTTTCCTTTTTTCACATTTTTTCTATTTTGTTTCCTATTGTTTTTGGTTAATCATTTTCTTGTTTTTTTTTTGCTTTCACGTTTATTCACTTTTCCTAGCAAACAAGATTCTCTAATAAAATATATATGTTAAGATTGCTCCAAATGAGCCAAAATTGTCACATGTAAAAGTCCCACATTGAAAATAAAGGAGAGAGTTAATCACTTAATAAACTAGGGAGCAACTCCACTTATCACCAATTGGTTTTAAGATGGTGCCTTCTTGGGTTTTGAAGTGTGCTCTCTCTCCTCATATGGGTGTGGCCCAGACCCGATTAATGCAATTCTTACATGGTATCAGAGCTCATGGTTAAAGTGACCTGGGTATTCGAAGAAAAAAAAAATGCCTAATGGGCTTACTACTACGGAAAAAAAAAACTGGGCCGTATATACCGGGAAAAAAATACCCGTGATTTGAAAGGGACTTCACATGTGAGGGGGGAGTGTTAAGATTGCTCCAAATGAGCCAAAATTGTCACATGTGAAAGTCACACATTGAAAATAAAGGAGAGAGTTAATCACTTAATAAACTAGGAAGCAACTCCACTTATCACCAATTGGTTTTAAGATGGTGCCTTCTTGGGTTATGAAGTGTGCTCTCTTTCCTCATATGGGTGTGGCCCAGGCCCGATTAATGAAATTCTACAATATATACACATTGAAATTTTGATAGAACTTTTCCTATTAAAATTAAACTTCTCTTATAAATTTTGAAATCAGTTTTTTCTTGATTTTGTTACTTTTTTTATTTCATTTTTTCATGTTTTTTTAATAGTTAGCTTAGTTTTCATTTCATTTTATTTTTCTTTTAAATATTATACCATGTGTTATGTAATAGTTCATTATTATACTATGTTTAATATAATAGTTAAAAATTCTATGATATAAATCAATAGTTAGATTAGTATACCAATTTGTATGAATTTATAGAATTATGTCTTAGCCCATGAGATGCTTCTCTATGGAATATATTTCTTATAATCTTGTATGAGAAAGTTGTTAATGGTTATATGGCAGAATGTTGCGTCCGGTCTGATCTGATTGCAGATTATACCAACGGTTCCTTCATCATGGGATATAATTCCATTACTTTTATACCACTTTGAATTGTTTTAGGGTCGATAAGTGATAACTATGTATGTAACATTCAATTTAATATTTTAAAATTAGAACATTAGCCGTTGCAAACACTTCAGTGGTCATATCATTGTATTCATCTATTTTTCTACTTTTAGGCACCAACATAGACACGAAATATGTTTATACCATTGTGGTATAATTAAACAATAATTTTATACCAATAAAAATCAAATGTGGGGATAAAACAACTTCAATTTTATACCTGTTAAAACTAATGTTGGGCTACAATTCAATTGTACCACCTATATACAATAGTGTGGTATAAAATGAGTTCAAATTTATACCAGAAACTAATTTCCAACAATTTCTACTAATATTGACACCAATTTCCAACAATTTGCTACCTAGAAGTTTGAATATCAATTTACAACAAAATTATTTATAACAATTTACAAAATCGGACACTTTGTTATTCTTTCCTTCTTTACAAATTATACAACAATGAGTGCCTGCCCACATAACTAAAATAAAGCCCAAATCAATGTGGGAAAAATAACAAACTTCTTAATCAACGTGATAGTTCGGGTCCAACTGGCTGTGTTATAGATACAACGTTGGTCAGATCCTGACTAGAACTATCGGGTGCAATAGGGCTCAATACGATCTGGGTCCGTCGTGTTGAGATCGTCCTCTTTACTGGTATTCTTGACCGTCTACCTTGTGCCTGCTGGGACAAGTCCGATGTACTATGAGTGGGATCCGTCGTACCTGAAAGTGTGGTCCTTGGGAGACCACAGACACTCCGACGATCAAGTAAGTAATAGCACCGGTCAAGTTAAGAGCAAGTATATCAAGTTTAGTCTCAGTTTACGTTACCTCAAATGAGAGACTTGGGCTACTATTTATAGAGAACAGAAGAAAGAGAAATGCGCGTACTTTCCTTCTAGAAGCAGGCGTGTGGGCTTGGCCCATAACAGCTGTAGATTCCTTGGTCCGTACGGTCAAGGTCGGGGCAGACAGCTGTAAGCCCTTCCCTGACCGGTCCGTACATGATGAGAGGTCTTCACCCTTATCCACTTGATTCAAATTCAAATTTAACCATAATCCATCATTGCCCCCTTATCTCTTGCTCGGCTATAAATATGAAATGGAACATCCCAAATCGTCGCTCATGGATGACGATCAAGAGATAAATCGAGGTTTACTGGATCAATTTGACTTGTCGGTCTGGGACATTCGTCGATATCATTACACGTGTCCCGTGCGTGGTTCAGCCCACTTCCTAGAGAGTCCTTGGCTTATAAATAGTATGACTTCACTCTCATTTGTACTTTACTTCATCTTCCTCCTTTTACTTTCTGCGAATTCTCTGCAAATTTCCTCTTCACATAATTTACACATTTGAAATTCTTCCATTTCCCACATTGTTGCTTGCTTGTTTCTGGTAAGTAGCATGATTGCAAGGTGTTTACTTTTTTCAAATCGTATGTCTGATATTTTAAATTGAAGGACACTGTTCATCTTCCCCATTTTCCCGTCATCTTCTCGATTAGGTTTAAAATCTAGATCTCTTCATGGGTTTAAAGGTCTGATGTTTGGGGTAGATGTCCTAAGGTCGTAGCCTTTGATTTAAGACAAAAGACTTGCCTGTTAATCTCACTCCCTGGAACTTTAGGAACTTGAAAACCCCTTCAATGGCGGATTTCAAGTTCAAGGGTCTTCCATGGCGGCTTCTGGGTTTTGAGAATCCTGACTCTTGTAAGAACAAACCAGAAATTTCCCCTTTTGCCCCTGACCTTTGATTTCACAATTTAAATTTGTCACTTTTCTTCAACCTTTTTCCCGCATTAATGGTGGTTTTAAATCGGCTCGAATATGGGTGAAGAAGGTCTTTTCGATTTCTGTAATTGCACTTCCCCATTTTCGTGCCTTTTCACTTTTTGTGCTTTTGCATTTAATGCACTGACAGTTACAGCTGTTATCATCATTGCACTCCTTGGGCGGGAAAACCTCTTCTCTTTTTCTCTTTTTCATTGACCAATTATTAATATAACTGACACGTGTGATTTCCTTCCTTTTGACAGTTAAGGATATCAACTTGGACGGTGATAACAGCTCCGCCTATCAATCAAACGACAACATGGTGCATTCGGAGACTCCTACTTCCCCTGTTTCCGTGTCACAAAATTCCAACCCCCATCCTTCTGTAGAAACTGTTAATGAGGTAGAACGACTTGACCCTGAAGTAATTGATCTATACCGTTATTGGGTTAGATGTGGGGTAGCGGAGAGTGTCGTCGTGGGGGGCGACCTCAAAATTTCTTCTTCCCATGATCCCTTATACAACTTGATCCCCATCGTTCGGGAATCCTTTTCTTGGGGCGCTCCTTTGTCTTCTGATAGTAGTCTTTTTCAGGATTCTGCCGTTCCTCCAGTTCCACCTCAGCCTAAAGCTACAGGGGATCCCATTAAGAAAAGGAGAAAACTAACCAAAGGGGTTGGTACTTCCTCCGCGTCCCATACTACCCCAGAGGCTTCACCCTCTGGCTCCAAACGCACGGAGAACAGCACCGCAGGTATAACTCGCCTATTCATTGCGCAATCCTCCGCCCCCAATCTGACTAACTCCACTATCCGAAAAGTTAGGAAATATTTATCCATTCCCTCTTCAGTGGAGCTTCGTCTCCCATCGGCTGATGAATCCCTGTTCTCTTATGAAGAGGGCTGGACTCCTATCTTCTTAGAATCCATACACTTAGGGTTTAGACCGCCCTTTACCAATTTTGAGAACATTCTGCTTTACACCCTTCCAGCCGCTCCTGGCCAAATACATCCCTTCTCCGCCTTTATCATTACTATGTTTCAAGTAGCATGTCGAAGGGCGGGACTATTTCCTTCAGTATTTCTTTTTAATGAAATGTACAAAGTTACCCAAAAAGATCTAATCTCCTTTACTCCTAAGAAGGACTGCAATTTTTTGGCAACGGCTAGACCCAATAAACTGAAGGTCAGTGTATTTAATAAAAAGTGGTGCCTGATGAGAGGGGGTATGGGCAGTCATGTCCCTTTAGCCTGGACACCGCCTGGCGGTGTGACCGGTTTTAAGAAACGCAAAAGTTCCCCTGTAGACAAAGGCCACATAGATGTCCTCCGCGCCATTTTTCCCCAAATCCTTCCTTGGCCGACATTTTGTGATGAAGGATGCCTAGCCTTGGCCGGTCTCATAAAAAGAAGATTCAATCCAGATGTCGATGTTCCTGTTACTTGGGGTACTTAATTCTTTCCATTCTTGTTCTTGGTTAGTTCTTTGACAGAATTCCTAACCTTAATTTTCTTAATGTGCAGAGGTCGTGTTGGATGCAGCTAAGGGTAGCCCTTCCCCCATCGACCTGGACTTTGAGAGCATGTTGGGGGTGCGTCAACCCATGTTCAAGGACGTTGAGTTGATCCCCTGGACTTTGGTCCGTACGGTCAAGGTCGGGGCAGACAGCTGTAAGCCCTTCCCTGACCGGTCCGTACATGATGAGAGGTCTTCACCCTCCCTAAAACTCCGAACTTTAATTCCATTTCCATCTTCATCCCCCTCAAGATGAACATACTTGAAAGTTCATCTTGGATAAGAGATCACGATGGACAGCAGACGTGAGGGTTTTGGTGAAAACATCTGCGAGCTGCTGCTTCGAGGAGATGTGGAAATGTTGGATGAACTTCTTCTTATACTGTTGTCGGACAAGGTGGTAGTCAAGCTCCATATGCTTGGTGCATTCGTGAAAGACGGGGTTTTCGATGATATGGATCGCGTCCTTGTTATCACACAAGAGATCAATGGGTAAGTGTACTAAAATCTTTAGATCTTGCATGAGATAACTCAACCATTTGAGTTCACACACCGTATTAGCCGCACTGCGATACTCTGCCTCGGTGGAGGAGCGTGAAACAATGACTGCTTCTTTGATTTCCAGGAAATCAAAGATGGTCCGAGCATTACACAGTATCTAGAGATGGATCGTCGAGTAAGGGTACAAGTCGCCCAATCGGCATCGTAATAGGCACTGAGCACCATATCATTTTGTGGAGGGTAATGTAGACCTTTAGTTATGTGCCCTTTGAGATATATGACTATGTGAATGACTCAATTTCAATGCTGAGTGGTGGGTGCCTGCATGAACTGATTGAGAGTGTTCACAGAGTAGGTAATGTCCGGCCTAGTAAAATTTAAGTACAAGAGACATCCTATTAACCTTTTATAGGCACTAGGGTCCTCACAGAGTCCTACATATCCGGCCTAATAAAGCTTTTCTTTCCTATCTTAGTCTTCATTCGAATTCGTCCATTGTCACTGTATTTTTTTGGGTTCAGCAACAATTTCTGGGTTAAATCATGTCTTTCTTTCGTTAATTGTTCACGAAGCCCTGTTTCAATAAATTATTATGAATGAGTAAGCCATGGTGTTTTTCAGCATGTTACTGATAAAAAAAATAGTAACAAATTATTCCAGAACTTACAATCAAAATGGTATTAACATACTAATGAATTATGCTAGAATGTCATTCAACATGGTATAATTAATACATTTATAAATTATACATGCATTTAATTCATCTGATATTAACACATCATGTATAAAATAACATAAACGATGTTATTAATCATAATGTGCATTAACACATTAAAATTGTATACCCGAATGTGCATTATCACATTTAAACATATTATTAACACATTCATTCTTTCAAAAATTATGCCAGAATGTCATTCAACATAGTATTAATAAATCAATAGATTATATCAATCTGCTTAATCACACTTTTTAGCCAGTTCTTTCTCATTGGCACCTTAATCACTCGAATTAACTTGAAACATAATAAGATGTAGTCACAAGTTTTCATCATATTCATTTATGCCCATTAATTTGTGGACCAAAAACGTTACAAGAGCAAATAATACAATTTTAGTCCGTTCAGGTCGAAGTGTATGAGCATACAAAATTTTGGTCCCTTTTGATTGAGGAGAGCCATTAAATTACCAAAACAGAGCAATTAGCCAATAAAGCAATCGGAAACACAGTTCACTCTAGCTAATTATTTTATAACAACACCTTAATCGTTCAAAATTGCAAAAAAATGTGTATTAATACATTAAAATTGTATACCCGAATGTGCATTATCACATTTTAACATATTATTAACACATTCATCTTTAAGAAATTATGCCAAAATCTAAAATATGCCAAAATGTGAAATATGCCAGAATGTATTCAACATGATATATTAGTAAACTATACCTGAAGATACAACCTGGTATGAACACATCAAGTATAAATGACATGAAATTTTATACTAGCCATGTTAAGTTTCAAGTATCTACACTAAATTTAATTGGGGAAGGGGGGAATTAGTTATTTTTTTAGTGAAGCCCCATGATCTTTTTTAGCCAATAAGCAAGTGACACATGTTTAGATTGCATACTAACTTCCATTTAATTTCTTTTTTTTTTTGAAAATTTGCAAAGGTCTATTATTATTTTATACATTAAATTATTTAAGCATAGTTATTAAACATAAAATAGTTACCTATATATAATGTATATTTATTTAATCATTTTATCATGCACATATTTTGAATTTCACAAGAAATATTTATCATCATATATTTATATAAAAATTAATGTAAAAATTTATATTTTAATATAATAACCGAACTCGCACAGATTGAACTGTGCACAAACATCTAGTAAATAATTATTGTTCTGTAACTATTTAACTTTCAGGCAACATACAATTAAATTTTTACAATAATGGATCCCAAGAATGAATTTTTACACAAGAATAAATATAAATATTTAATTTTAAGGTATATATTTAACCATACAATAGTTTTATACCTAAAGCAATCATCGAAATAATTTTATACCTAAAGAAATAATAATTTTATACCAGATTTAACTACTATCACAGGTAAGAACATAAAATTGAAATATTTTTATACTTAAAGCAACAATAGTTTTGAAACTTCCAACCAATAATAATTTCGAAACTTCAACACAAAAATTGAAATCAATATCACAACATCATAGTTTTCGTAACTAATTTCAAACTAATATCCAATTAATTTTGAACCAAAACCAAGAACTAGCAACCAATTAATACCAATTTTGTTTTCGGAACTGAGATTCATAATTGAAAGCAATTTGAAAAAGCATTCAACACAAATTGAACAACACAACAAAAACATCAAAGATTATACCTTCGGAATCAGAAGATGTTGATGCCATTGTTCCTTGCAACTTCAAAAAGATGTATATTATACCAAGTTGTTTCTACCGGTTTTAACGAGTCTGGGACTAATGGGTTGGATTTTAATACTCCCTCCGTCTCTAAAAGATTGTCACATTTTGACTTTTGGTGGTCAACAAAACACGATTTAAAACATAAATATCTATTATTTTACATGCGAAAAAATTATAAAAAGTTAATATTTTAAAAATATATATTGAGACGAATATAACAAGGTACCACAAGACTATATTATTTCTTATCGTTTAATGGAAATTCATGATCAAATTTTGTAATGTTTGATTAACAAAAGTCAAAATATGACAATTTTAGGGACGGAGGGAGTAGTTTTCTATGTGCTCTAGGTTTAGAAGGAAACTGCAATTGCTTGAATAATTGCATAATTGTAGAGATTTTTTTGTTATGCTCCACCAATTTCGTGCATCTGGTATGTGGGGTGGGGGGGTAAGGGTGGTATGCTGGCGTGAAACATATAATAGATGGGGATGATATTTTGTAGTGTAAATTGCCTGAAGTACCCTTGAGTTAGGAAAATCTAACTATTAGAAGATTAGGCTGTAAGTATGACGTTTGTAGCATATCAGTGATTTTAAAACACTATGATTATCGAAGGGAAGATGCAGCACCTGAAAATTATATTCACTTTGTTGATTATCCACCTTGTTCAACCATATACATTTACACTCTGTTTATGCACCAAATAAAGATTGCTTTCTTAATGGTTGGAGTATACATGGGCTCACCATTGCCATAAAACTCAAGATACTATAATTTCTTTAATAGAACTGAAGACTCTTTATCACTGACAATATGTTGTCTTTCATTTGATAAATCGCGTAACAAAATAAAAAAACAAAAAACTCGTTTCAAATCAATTCATGATGGGATGCGACAAAATACAAAGCATTATAAAATATTGAAGTCCTCAGACACACACAAGTTAAATGACTAAATAAGTAAACTATATCAAGTCCCAGAAGCAATGATAAAAGTAATAATTAAATCTACCTGCTCAGGAGTTCCCTCAAAAGGCTTGCCACAAGACAAACTGAACAGTATATCTGTGGTGGATAGGTTTGCTGCAGAATTCTTTGGTTAGTGAGAATGAACTTCTCTCTCTAGGAAAAAGCTCTCAACTTTCTCTCTAGACCCCTAAGCATTCTCACGCCTCTCTCCCTCTTTGTCATCTATTTCTTCTCTCTTTCAATCGACTTTATCATCTTGTATTCATTGTTTGTTGATTATTCTAAGGATTATCACAACTTGGTACACGATTCATCCTTTTTTTGGGCATTTCGAACTTTGAAGTTGAAAGGTCACTTTCTTCTTCGTGTTTGATTGTGCACTTTTAAAGGTTGTGGCCGTGTTTTTGGTATTCAATTTGTGAGCACACAAAGCTCTTCCTCAAAGCACTTTTGGATTCATCATCTTTGGGCGATTTGAAGTTGAAGGGTCACATTCTTCATTTGTGGTGGATTGCGTATCATCAAGGTTGGTACGTGAATTTTATTGTGTTTTATTATAAAGTTTGGTTGCTTGATTGTGCTGCGTTGTTGCTTGAAGTTTGAATCGTCATCATCTAGCCTCGCTCTTATCTTTTATATCAAGATTTAGGCTTTTAGGTGTTGCATTCTTGTTCTTGTTGTGTTCGATTTTCTCTTTGCCTTTGGTGTTATGTTTTTTCAATCACGATGAAAGCAATAGAGGTGGATAAGTCGACTATATTGGACTCAAACAAATTACATGAAGTTTGTGTTGCTACCACTACAAGAATGAAAAAGAAAAAACGAAAAATTATGGACAATAATGAATCTGGGAATGATAAGAGACTTGTGCCATCTATTGTTGATCCGAATGTTGTGGCTGAAGTTCCAAATGATGCTCGTGTCGACCTTGATGGTGTGCTCAATGAGAATCTTGGAAACAAGCTGGATATTCTCATGGAAAATGCAAGTAAGTCTCCTTTGAACCCAGAATCCGATTCATCTTCCAACAACAATGGTGCTTCAATTTTGGCCTCTGCTTGTTCTTTGGATGGTACGCATGTACCCAATGATTCTGGTGTCTTGCCCTCTGGTGGAATTGTTATTGGGAAGAAGAAGACCAAGTCCAAGTCAGTCAAAATTTGGGTCTAAAGGCACAAACACTACAGTTGTTGATGAACATGATGATGAGCAGATTTCTGGTGTCAATTCTAGGCAGTTGAATGTTAATGGATGTGCGCCTGGAATGTTTGAATTTGGCCACGGCGGCTCCGGCCAGGCTGGTGCTCAGGCAAGTGGTGGAAGTCTGGGTGGGAAGCCCAAAGGTCAGAAACAACCCAAGGGACGCTCAAACGTTCCTAAAGCCTCGTGGGTGCCAAAGGACGTTTCGAATATCCCAGCATTTAATGCTGTCGGTTCCAAGGTTGTGGGACCTGAAAATTCGAATGTTGCCACAACTAATGCCTGCATTAATGAGCTCCCTAACTTCCTAAACAAGCCTCCTAATGATCCAAGTCATGTGGGCCCATGCCCAATCAAATCTTTGCAGACTGGCAAAACTGTCCAATCAAACAACGCTGGTTCGAGTTCCTCTAATCCCGGGCCCAATTCCAAAACTTTTGTTGGACACTTCCGTGACAATAGAACAGGGGTCTATGGACAAAAGCTTAAGACCTTGCCCATGGAGGGAGAGGCTGTTCGATTTGATGTTGATGATGAAGTTCCCTTTGATGATACATGGGGGTTTTGCCTCATAGGTTGCTTCACGGGTCCCTTCCCGAGTAGGGATGCCCTCAATTCAATCATGGCTGGTTGGAACGCTAAATGCAGGGCTATTCCATATGGCAAGGGCTGGACTATTTTCAGATTTCATGCAAACGATGATCGCCTCAAGGTACTCGATGGTGGTCCATACATGGTGTACGGTAAAACTCTTATTCTTAAACTTGTTGATCATAATGTTGTTTTTTCCGATGACATGTTTACTAGAGTTCCTACATGGGTCCAATTTCATGATGTCCCTTGGTCAATATGGAGTGAATCAGGACTAAGTAAAATGGCCTCTAAAATTGGTACTCTGTTGTACACGGACAAGATCACTAAAGAGAAAACTAGACTTAACTATGCTAGATGCCTCATAGAAATTGATACTAGTAAGCCTCCCTTACTTGAATTTCCTTACATTCTAGCTAATGGGTCTAAGTTTATGCAAAAAGTTTCTTATGAGCAATATCCTTCTTATTGTCATCATTGTAAGGTTTTTGGCCATAATCACTTTACTTGCTCTACTCTCTTTCCTCACCTTGATAAAAATGCTACTTTTTGTATTTGGTGATAATTTGAGTAAGAATAAGAATGCTAAGGAGCTAAACAAGCTCCTAAGAATAAGAATACTGGTGCCACTAAGGTTTCGAATCATGTTCCAAACCAATCTCATGAGACTAAAAAGAAACCAAATGGACCGAAGGCAAAAGGGGCCATACATGGAAAGGTAAATGCTAAAACTCCCAAATATCTTAATACCTTTTCTACTAATCCCTTTGAGGTTCTAGCTCCTAAGGTAGGTTCGAAGCTTCCCACTCATCATGCGCAAGTGCCCTTTGACATTTGCTTTGGCTCTCCGGCCACGAATAGTGCCGAACTTGCCGAGTCCTGTGGTGCGCACAAAATCGTGGAGAATTATAAAATTGAACCTAGTGCGGATTCCGACATGGTGATCTCTCAAAGTGTTGATAACCGAATTGCTATGGATGACCCCATGGAACCACCGAATGAAGCATGGCAAACCGTTGGCCCGAACAGTAAGGCGATCAAAAACCAAATGCGCGGAGGGGCTCCATCCTTTCTTGGAATGTACGCGGCTTGTGTGGTCGAGGCACCAACAAGACCGTTACTCAACATTTGGTCGGTAAGCTATGTAATCTTCATTCTATTTCTTTGCTTTGTCTCCTTGAAACTAAGATGTCTCGTGATCGTTTTATTGCTTTGAAATCCCTTCGATTCTCTAGTTGGGATTCTTGCACGAACTCTGATTTTGTAGATGGTGGCCGCATGGTACTCTTATGGGATCCGTCCCGTATTCACTGTGTTGTCATTGGAATGGATGGCCAACATATTCATCTTCAGTGTCACTGTAAAGTTACACAATTAACATTTTTTGTTACTTGTGTGTACCCATTTTATAGTGTAGGTGAAAGGAAAGTACTTTGGGGACCATCTCACAAACGTGGGCAAAAATATGACCTCCCCTTGGTGTGTTATTGTCGATTTTAACTGTTACTGCTCCCCGGATGAAAAGAATGGAGGTCCACCCCCTTTCGGCCTTATGTGTTTAAGGATCTGGATGCCTTCAGACTTACATCTAGATTGACGGATGCCCCTTCGACCGACCCTTTCTACACATGGAGTAATGGTAAGATTTCCTCCAAGCTTGACCGTGCCTTCATCAATCAAGCTTGGAGCGATTTGGGACTTAACTGTAGGGCGCACTTCTTGCCTATGGAACCCATTTTCGACCATAGACCCTTCACTTTATCTTTATTTGGTTCCCCGCCTAAAGGTAATCGTCCCTTTAAATTTATGAATATGTGGATGGACCACTCCTCGTTTCTTGATATTCTTGCAGGTAAATGGAATTGTTCTTACGAAGGCACGGCACAATTCTCCCTCGCCATGAAATTGAAGTCACTGAAAGCTCCTTTGAAATGCCTTAATCGTAATGAGTTTAGTCACATCTCAGAACGAGCCTCATCTGCTTCTACTGAGTTTCGTGATGCTATTGAAGATCTACTTGAGGATCCAGGTTGCTCATCTTTGAATGGCACGGTTTGCACTCTCAGAAATAAAGCAAACTTTCTTCTTGAAGCTGAAAGGAGCTTTATTCGACAAAAGGCGAGATACACTCACTTAGTGGATGGAGATCGAAGCTGAAAATACTACCACAGCCTTATCAAGAGTTGAAACACGAAGAATGCCATAAGCTATATTGTCAAAGATGATGGTACTTATACAAATTCCCTGGATGAAGTCGCAGACTTACTTGTGGACTCTTACAAAGGGCTTTTTGGGGTTGCTCGGAATTCTATACCTATTGATCCCTCAATTATTCAAGCTGGCTACACTTTGAACTCCGAGGATACACTTGGCTGTGATATTCCTGTAGAAGAAATGGAGATAAGGAATGCTCTCTTTGAAATCGACAGTGACTGTTAAGAGTCTATGGGGTTCCACTCTAAAACCAATTGGCAATAGAGGGAGTAGCCCAAGATCTTATATATTAATCCGGGAGGACATCGACTTTCGATGTGGGATGTGTATCTTAACACTCCCCCTCACGTGTAACCCAATCATCGGCGAAACTTTCATCGCCGGTATTAACTGCCGGAAAGAACATCAGCGGGTTACACGTGTCTGGCTCTGATACCATGTTAAGAGTCTATGGGGTTCCACTCTAAAACCAATTGGCAATAGAGGGAGTAGCCCAAGATCTTATATATTAATCCGGGAGGACATCGACTTTCGATGTGGGATGTGTATCTTAACAGTGACAAAGCCCCGGGTCCGGATGGATTCTCCTCGGCTTTCTTTAAAAAGAATTGGGAAATTGTGAGTCCTGATGTGATTAGCTGCGTTAGGGAATTCTTCTCCTCGGGGAAGCTTCTCAAGCAGCTTAATCACACGGTTATTGCCCTCATCCCAAAGAAGAATCAAGACCCCTCAGTTGGTGACTTCAGACCCATCGGATTGACGAATGTGGTTTACAAGATAATCACAAAAATTATTGCATCCAGGATGGACTCTGTGCTTCCCAAGCTCGTTGATAAGTGCCAAGGCGCCTTTGTTAGAGGCCGGAATCTTGTGGATAATGTCTATATCGCACAAGAACTTGTTAAAGGGATGAATCGCAAAAGGTGTACTCCGAGTTGTATGTTGATGGTTGACCTCCAGAAGGCTTTCGATGCGGTCTCCTGGACCTTCTTAGAGTCTGTCCTTCGCGGTTTGGGCTTTCCTAATAGGTTTGTTGGATGGATCATGACTTGTATCTCCACTCCCTCCTTCTCTATCTTAGTCAATGGAAATCTTCATGGTCACTTCAAAGGAATGTGGGGGCTTCGTCAAGCAGATCCGATGTCTCCCATATTGTTTATCTTTTGTATTGAATATTTGTCTCGATGCATTATGATGAGAACTTCTGACCCAAAGTTTTCATTCTTTCCTAAATGTATATCGACTAATATCTCTCACTTGGCTTTTGCAGACGATCTCATGCTCTTCTCTTATGGAAATGAAGCCTCTGTGGACTTATTGATGTCTTGTTTAGAGCACCTCGAAGAGGTGTCGGGTCTTTCTCTAAATCCGACTAAATCCTTTGTTTTTCTTGCAGGGGTTGATGATTATACAAGGAGACACATCATCGATCGGGTTGGATTCTCTGTTGAATCCTTCCCCATCCGATACCTTGGGGTTCCCCTTGCCCCTATGACGGTTTCAGTGGATGAATTTGCACCCTTTACTTCAGCTATCTCTGATTACATTAAAAAATGGAACCATAAATCTCTTTCTTATGCAGGCAAAGTCGAGCTCATTCGCTCTGCTCTGCAGGGCATTGAGTGCTTCTGGTTCCGAGTCTTCCCGGTGCACAAGGCTGTACTTGACAACATTCGTTCTCTATGTTCGAATGTCTTGTGGGGAGGTCGTAATGCTCGGGTTAGATGGGAAAAGCTCTGCATACCCAAAGATGAAGGCGGTCTTGGTCTCATGGACCTTAAGACTTGGAATTTGGCACTCCTTGCTCGTTCACTTTGGCTATTTCATACTCATTCTGACTCTGTTTGGGTCGAATGGGTTGAAATGAATTACTTAAAAGGAATTTCTTTTTGGGACTACCAAACGAGAGATCGTGACTCACACTTGTTCCTCTCTCTTTGTAGGTTACGTGACAAGCTTATGGAGTTGTATGACGGTTCGAGGGGAGCTATTGCAGCCCTTGAAAGTTGTTGGCGTAATGGAAAATTTGACACAAGCTTGATGTACGACATCCTTAGGCCGAGAAGAGTGTCGAAGCCTTGGATGACCATGATTTGGAAGAATTTCATCCCGCCGAAGTATTCCTTCACAGTGTGGCTCGCTTGCTGGAACAGATTGGCGACTAGAGACTCCCTTCATATGGTTGTCGCAAATGCTAGTTGCCCTTTTTGTAAAAGGGTTGCAGAATCCTGTGAACACCTTTTCTTTGCTTGCTCATTCACCTCCACTGTTTGGCGCAAGATTCGGGAATGGTTTGGTATCACGCGGAGTATGACAACCATTGAGAGTGCCATCAAGTGGATCAAGAAGGAACATAGTAGCACCACTATCTATTCTAAGGTTGTCCTCCTTGCTTTCTCTTGTGTTGTGTTTGAAATTTTGGAAAGCAAGAAACGCCTTAGTCTTTGATAATTCGGCTATTACACCTAATGACATCCACCTTGTTCGACCATATACATTTACACTCTGTTTATGCACCAAATAAAGATTGCTTTCTTAATGGTCGGAGTATACATGGGCTCACAATTGCCACAAAACTCAAGATACTATAATCTTACTATATATAATTGGGGAAGGGGTGAATTAGAAGTTATTTTAAAGTCATATGAAGCCCCATGTTCTCCTAATATATAGGAGATATAATTAATTAAATTTACTTATCTATTTATCTTATCTTACTATATATCTTACTATATATAATTGGGGAAGGGATGAATTAGAAGTTATTTTAAAGTCATATGAAGCCCCATGTTCTCCTAATATATAGGAGATATAATTAATTAAATTTATTTATTTTAAATAAACATGTACAATAATTATCCATAAACATTACTATATTTTACCTTCATTTTTTTGAAAATGATTTAGCAAAAATTATATTATTTTGTACATCAAATTTAAATTTAGTTATTTAAGATGAATTAAATAATAGTATTACATAGAATTATTATATTTATTTATTAATAAAAAATCATATATTATAAATACGATGTAAGATTTCGCACAGGCTGGACTGTGTACAAACATCTAGTTTCTTTAATAGAACTGAAGACTCTTTATCACTGACAATATGTTGTTTTTCATTTGCTAAATTGTGTAACAAAATAAGAAAACCAAAAACTCGTTTCAAATCAATTCATGATGGGATGCGACAAAATATAAAACATTATAGAATATCAAAGTCCTCAGACACACACAAGTTAAATGACTAATTAAGTAAACTATATCAAGTCCCAGAAGCAATGATAAAGCACTTCAATTGTAACTCCATCATTTCACCTTTTGGTCGTCATGGTAACGGCTTTAAAGCACTTCAATTGTATGATCAAATGATGTCCGAACATGTGGAACCTACGGATGTCACATTTCTCTCTTTGCTTCAGGCGTGTAGTCGTTTAGGACTAGTAGACAAGGGAATTGAATTCCTCGGATTTATGTAGAATGTGCATGGTTTGAAGCCAAGAATCGAGCACTATGCTTGCGTAGTTGACATGCTTGCCCGCGCAGGGCGTCTCCATGATGCTAAAAAGTTCATCATGGAACTGCCTGTAAATCGTGACCCGCAAGTGTGGCAGGCACTACTTGGTGCATGCTGCCTCCATGGTGATACTGAAATGGGGAAATATGCAGCTCATGAGTTACAGCTGAGTTCACCTAATAGCTCAGTGTCGTATGTTGCAATGGCAAACATATATTCATCCAGAGGTCGATGGAAAGAGCGAGCAAGCACAATCAAACAAATGAAGGAAGCGAGGGTGAGAATAGTGACGGGCATAAGTTGGATCGAGATTGGCAAACATGTTCATAGTTTCGTGGTTGCAGATCAAATGCATCCACTCGGAGATAGTATCTACAGCGCTCTGGCAAAGTTGTTTAAGCACATGAAAGACGAGGGATATGTACCAGATAAGAAGTTTGTATTATCCTATATGGACGAAGACCAACAGGATCCCCTCGATGAACTAGAGAATCATATTGCTAACGAGAATGAATGAATTTGTTGAGCATAGATTGTAAGAAAATCAGTTGTCTTATAAATTCAAAAAAGTTGATAGAATCAATCATAATTCCATTGTTTCTAGCCCGTGCTTGGGCCGGTGTGTAATCACCTAAGACATTGATGCATGTTGATGTATAGAACGAGAACATGTGATCCTACGCACTCCATGTCTAATTCAAACCTGCCTTCCAAGCTAGTCTGGAAGTGTTAATAGTGTAGAATATTTCCTTAGAATCCCTTTCAAAGTACCCTTCTAATTTTCTCCTTCAGGATACTTTTTTGCCTTCACTTGCCAGTTGCCACTATTCCGATTTATGTACAGTTTCAATGTCCTTTTATTTTAACGTAGACTTGCAGTCGTTATTCGTAGAGTGCGTACCGGATATACCTTGCACTGACAAAACTAAATCACATTAGGGAAGCCCGTGTGACAATCTCAACCAAGAAAGTATTGATAATGAAAATTGAATGTATGATCTTGTGGTCACAAATTCACCTACTCCACCAACTTGACGACACTTACAAGTATCAATCAATACTCTTGATGCTATAGAAAGATGGCTTCATTATGGTTCACCAAATAGTTTTGATAAACTTCATTATGAAAAAACTAGGGTTAACGGCAAGGATGATCACCTATATTTGTCAAATGTTACTAGTCGATCACCTATGATTTAAACCGTTCCAGTCGATCACCGATGTTCTAAAACGTTCCCGTCGATCACCCAATCTGTAACTCCACCGTTAAGTTTTGCATGCGACTAACACGTGACTTGCATTAAGGGTATTTTGGTCATTTACTAAATGTATTTTAAGGATAAAAACGGAATAATCATTCTCTAATTTCCCGACAAGAAAATTTCAGCCAATTGTGAGGTTAGGTTGATGGACTAAAATACCCTTCCTTAATTGTCATGTGACAACCACGTGACCAACATAACTGAAGTTAGACGGAAATTTTAACGGAGTGACCAAGTGGAATACAATTAAAAACATAGGTGATCGACTGGAACATTTTAAATCATAGGTGATCGACTGGAAACATTTGACAAACATTAGTGATCAACCCTACCATTAACCCAAAAAACTATCGCATTTGGTTGGTCAATATAAATTGCCGACCTCGATTCACCCCTGCTCATCCCCAATAACCTACATTTCATCATTCCTCAAGGAGGAGTAATGAAGATAGATGTTAAATTCAAGAGTCTCTGCGGCTAGCTAAAATAGTTGTAAAATTGTAACATATCCTACCGTTTTATTCTTTTCAAATTAGTCAAATACTTAATATACAACAAATAATACAACCAAGATATACCCCACGAATGTCGTACATACCCAGGGGAAGACCTAGCCTATAACAAAGGTATTCACATGAATACCCTACCAAAAGTGAAAAGTATCCCAGTGGTAGTAATTTGATTTAGTATAGACATACCTAGGTGCGGATCTAGCATTATTGGCCTATCGAGATATAACTCTCATAAATCGGCTCAATGATGAGAAGATACTTGCAGCTTGATCAATCAAAGATGTTTCTTTGTCCCCCTTCTCTTCTGCTCCAAATATAATCTACGAAACAATGGAAAACACAACTCCCAAGTTTATATATCCAACAATTCTCTTTGTAGCTCAAGGGGCTTCAAGCCTTCAACACAGAGTGTCTATATATAAGCAATATTTAACTTGAAAAAGAAACTGTAGCCTTTATTGGCTGGCTATCTCTACTTTAAGGGCTCAATATGGTAAATTGAATTCATTAAGGAAATAATTGGAGAACAGGAAAACGAAATAATGGGTGAACGATTTATTAGCTATTAGACTTCTTTCTTGTGAAATAACTAATTACAATTACGTAGGTAATTAATGTGATACTTTCATGAAGAAGAAGTAATTTCTCTTTAGGTTCCTTAACGTAGCCTATAAATAGAGTTCTCCTCATTTGAAGTCTAGTGAGACAGGACAATCACATCAAACACAACCACTTTAAATATGTAGACTAGGGTTCTTGAAATAGTGTGTCTTATAATTTTATTCTACGACTAGTATAGACATTAATATATTCATCGGTGATCTGTAAACAACTTTCCATTATAGTGAAGCTTTCTGGTAGCTTGAAGCCCGTAAAATAGTCATAACACATTGCTAGAGAGACAATGTTAAAATTTGTGTTTTTTATTTCTGCACTTCACATAAGTTTTTGTCTAAGATTCCCATTCAATTTCGCTTCCGTTATTAACACTACCGTTATTAACACTAGAAATTTTTTAGTAGGAATAGAAAGGGAGCGCCATTTGCTAGTGCAAAGGAGAAGGGGTCTGAGGAGCATTCAACATTTAGTTTTGCTACGAGGGGAAAAGTTAAAGAGAAACTCCCATCCATTTTCATGTCTACCGAGGGATGGGATTCTTTCCTACCAAGTATGAACCAGCTTTCTCTTGTAATAAAACACAAAACATGGCACCTCTAGTGCCCGTTCCGTTCCACTCACTTTGTATGCCAGTTTTCATGCGAACCAAACAAGTTGTTATTTGTTAAGAGCAACTTACCTCAAGTTCATCTGTAGTGGGGCGACTAATTTGTTCCTTGGCTAGTAGATAGCGGTTTGGCCGGTCCTTGTCATCGTAGAAGACCTTCCATAAACTGATGAGTAAAAGACATAATTTTTAATATGACGAAGAAAAAATACCAATTGAGGTAGTTCTAAATTTTGATGTACTTCCAAAGATATATTTTGCGCTATTTATTTCAAATCTCTTTATTTGGAATTATTGGATTTAGCAGACAGCCGTAAATATAAATCTGTCTAGTCGATTGCAATATGAGGAATATACTACATACTCTGGATAAAATCTGAATACTGCACCGGTTGGAAAAGGTCTCATCGAGTACACAACTGTAAATGTGCTGCATTGCACATATTAAAGGAAAATCCAGGTTAAAAAGGTCTTGAAAATGATCGATGCTTTCATTCATACTCAATAGTGCAGGAGTTACCTCAGGAAGTCCCGTCGTAACCTGCGAACATTAATCCCTACACCTACGTCCTCACTGATAAGTCGAGGGTTCCACATTATAAGAGGCCTAGGCTAACAAGACAACAAGATATTTAGATAGAACAACTGAAGCAATTGGACACTATAATACTATTCAGGCTACCAACATCACGGATACAACTCAATGATCCACAGATGTCAGAACAGGAGTCAGAAAATGGATATACCGGATCATCTGAGAGTGTCGATGCAATCTTTCCCACGTATTCCAGCATTTGGTAATCAGGAACAACCATTACCACAATCTCATCATCACTTTCCACTGGTTTTCTGTCACCTAAACTGTAGGGACATATTAATCATATAGGTGGGACTGAGAGAACGGCATGTGCCAAAAGAAAAGAAAAACAACAAAGAAATGAACAAAATGTAGGCTATCTTACTTTTGTGAACCATATACCGAATGGAAGTTTCATTTTACCTAGAAAAGCGAAAATTTGCATCTTTCCACTGGTACTTCAGAAGTGCAGCAGCGCCAGCATCAGGAAATACTGCTTTAACCCTCTAGCAAGGAAAAAAGTATCTCAAAAAAAACAAGTAAAAGAGAACTAGTATAGTACATGTATTACGACTATGAGCTGTGTGTAACTCCCTGATATCCTTGGACATATTAGCATAATGAAAAGGGCGCAAAATAAAAACCTCGTGCACTAGTCATATTAGTGCAAGAACACATGTTTGGCAACCTGAGCATTGTTTGTAAGACTATAATACCACCAGAGGTCTAAATAAATCAATTAATCGAGATATAATGTTCTAGATTCTAAAACCGCTTCACGACTACTCTGATTATCTTGAACTAAGAGGGACCAATACAAAGATAACTTTGTTACAGTTCACATCCATGCATTACAATACAGCAGAAACACTTCGACTAACCTGACAAGAAGTTTCTTCAATGAGGGTGTCCAGGAACACTCTTGCCAGCCCCCATAGCTCAGCCTGAGCACCTTCGTCATCGAGAAATTGCAATTGTGGGATTAAGAGCTCAACCTGATAACAAATATTTACATTGCGGCTGATTTAATATTGATTGCACTAGCATCTTCTTTGAGGTAACATGATTAACAAGTTATAGCAGGCTCAAGCATAGGATAAAAAGAAATGGTTGAAATGGTAAAACCGGAAAAAAAACAAACATTCTAAGTCAGTAATAAAAAATCATAAATCAAATATCGAAGTATCAAAAAATTTGTTTATGTTTATGTGTTAATTTAAAAGCACAGAAGTTTATTGGACATTTGGTTATGCTCCTATATAAACAGATAATTCCGAACAAAATATCTAAACGTGAACATCTTAGTCACTTAGTGGACCATTATGGTGAATTGGAATGTAGTGGTCAATGAAATCCTAACTTATATGAAAGTTAGCACACATGTAAACCACTCAAAACAGTCGAGAGCATCAAATCTATATTGAGAAAAAAGAAATACAAGGCTGGTTTTGGCACATACAATGGCTCGCATTCCTCCTGAAGAGATAAAAGTGGCACTTGCTTGGCTAGCCTGCCTGACTGCACCATTCAGATCTGAAGGCAAGCAACTAACATAAGACGAAATAAACGTTAATTATCTTTCCCACAGGTTCTGAAGCCAGTTAAACAAAGCATGACTACACACATTTTGAAAAAGTTTAATAGTTTGTTTTGTTGAAAAGCATAAAAAAAGTTCTAGCCCACTAATTTATATAGGACGTTCGACAAAGTGCATGTTTGTATAATCAATTTCTCATTGTACAAATCACACAAATAAAGAAAAAACTATAGAATTTAAGAGTACCAATACTCATTGCGAATCATCGTAGATCAATTTGGAAACAAAACTCCCTCTTTTCATAGGGTAAGGCGGAGTACATCCGACCCCTCCCCCTTACCCAGATTTAGCCTGAGCGTCTTTAGAGGCATTGGGGGCATCCTGGAACTCTTAGAGTTAGAAAAATAAGAGATTTTACATTAAAGTGGCATCGTCGTGGGATCACTGAAGGAGTTCTTCTCCAGGATCATCTCGTTCAGCGTTTAGCCTTGACGCATCATTGAATTAACATGCTTTCACTTGCTAATCACAAAACCAATATCTGAAATCTTCATTAACTGTTACTCACCTTGTTTCTATTCAGATTTATTATTGGGGTATATTTATGTTGTCACTACTCACTACCGCCAAATCTTGTGTACAAGAAGTGACTAACGGTTTCTTAATGCTCCGTACTTAACTTCACGTCTTACTAAACTATACTCCTTATACTAAGTATAGTACTCCCTCCATCTCGAAAAGATTGGTAGGCTTACATACTACATGACTTTGTTGTAAGCATAACTTTGATTTCAATAAAAAAGATAATGTTCATAGTACAAAACTCAGGAATGGACTAGTACCCAAACATAATACAAAAATATGCTAGTTCAACCATAACAATTCAAACACTAGACAATTTTTTAGTATGAATGGACTAGTACCCAAAAAGCATTAATCACGGGTAAAAACATAATACATAAATATGGTTCCGGGTAAAAACGGGCCAAAAAGATGGTACGGGGTTGAAACGGGCTGAAAAATGGCCCGGGTCGAATATATGGTCTGAGGTCGAAAAAATGTTCCCGTGTAGAAACGGGCTGAAAATATGGACCAGAGTTGAAAGGGACAGAAAAAATGGTTGTGGATCCAAACGGGCCGAAGATATGTTTCGGGGTCTAAACGGTCCTAAAATATGTTCCATGTCGAAACGAGCCTAAAATATGTTGTCCGTCGAAACAGGCCAATAAAATGGGTTAATTTTCCATATTATGATAAGGAGTATCCACTTTCATTTCCCATAATCTATGGGTTAATTTATTAAGTTACAACAATGCGCTATAATCCAAGACTGAAGTAGATAATGGGATAACATATGTACGGTTCACAAGAGCTAAGTAGTAAAAGTGCACCGTGTTATTCTATCAATGTGAGCTTCTCAAAACACGACACACTCAGAGTCGAAACCAGGATGAAATTTGAGGCACAATTGAAAAAATGAAACATGAAAGTGAATAAACAACCACAAATAGCGTAAAACTTATATCGTATATCCATGATTCTCAAGAATGCATATGCCACCTACCCCTACTGACTTCGTCCCTAAACAAAATTGTAGCTCGATCTACTTGGACCTCATGACTAGCAGAAAAAAGAAGGAAGTTAAGAAACACTACCTGTCACCTTCTTCATCATCGTTTGGGGGTTGTTGAACTGATCCCATTAAAGGGTTGTCTTCAAGTGATGATGGAAGTTGATTAATATCTTGTTGGCCATCAAAATTGTCGAATTTTTTGGCAAGTAGTCTTGTGGTGGAGATATGTTTGTGAATAGATATTCTCGTGGTGGTGCAAGAACATAGAGAAGATGGAGTAAGAGAATTGGACAACGATTTTGGGACAAACGGTGAGCAGGATGAGAGGTTCCAGGATGAAGCGGACATGATGAGTATCATGTGGAGTAGTGAAACTTAGATAATGTGTATGTCATGCGTTATTAATACATTACTCTGTTACAGGATGAAATGATCGACGAAGTAGGTCACGGTTATACTTTGATATTTGTAAATGATAATGATGTACAAATAGTTTCAGTAAGTATGTATCGTGTGCACAAATGGTCCTAAATTAACATTTTCATTAGATGTTGACGGAGAAAGAATATTCAAATCTATTTTAAGGACCGTTGCCCGGTACACATTAATTGGGACCACTTACACTCATTTGAAAAACTAGAAATAGATAATATATAACAAAATTGTAACAATAACCCAAAAGTAACTATAATCGTTAACTTTTATCATGATGTTAATTTAGAAACCATTTGCGTACATAATACATACTTACGGGACCATTTACGCTCGTTACCACTTCCTGGTTACTACATCCAGAGACCAAAGTGCAACAGTCATCCACTTACCGGAACCATCATCAATTACCTCCATCACGTTACTTAACTTTTTTCTTATTAAAATCAACTTCTTATATCATTTTATTAAAATTAACTTCTTATAAAAATATAGGCAATATAACTTTTAACTTGATCCAAAACTAGACTGTCCAATTTACAATGAAAAATCGTATAAGGAAATCTTGATTGCACCCAAAATTCAATGGCAAGTTAGCAACTTCAAGTTGGTGCACCACCGTCCGGGACAATAATTCTGACAATCTAAAATTTAGATATGGCCACCTATTTGAAAAATTCAATTGCAATGAGGCTACACCGAATGGTTAAACCAATTAACAAACCAAACCAAGTCACATCCCAGAATAAATGGGATCGACTATATGAACAACATGTCTCCCTTCGACGATATTTGCCCGCTTCCACGGTTAAACCTAAACATTACATTAACAAATTTCAAGAAAAATATTCAGTAAGTGTAGGTGAATAATGACTTTTAAGTGTGCTGTTAGAAGAATCATCATGTAGATAAATATCAACAGCCACACTAAAAGAGGCTTTCTCTAAAACTTTCACCAAGCACATTTTTAATATCTTTTCTACTGCCTCTCGCGATTTACGCTTACATATCTGTGAGCCATCATATGGCAATTTATAAGGATACAAATTTCGCAGTCAAATGCTTGAAGTTCTCTACATAAATAAAGAAACAGCAGCACGAAAACACCATGTCCGAGCTTGATTTAAGGAGAGCAACATTTGCCTCCTCAGCTGGAGTTCTTCCTTGCAGCGTAAACACGATATGCAGCCAGCCCCACAACAGCAACTGCAGCACCCACTGTAACAAGTGGAAAAGACTGAGTTATTAATATCCACATATACTAACACCGCGGCAAAATGACAAAACTATTCCCACTTTCCCTATGGTGGTTATATTTTCCTCTTTCACAGACAAAAGATGTTATGTCAACTTTTGAGCACTAACAGTTGACGGATAAATAACACTGGGTGATCAGAGAGGAAAAGGAATTAGATAAAATAATAAAGAAGGAAAGAAGCATCATAATTCCGTTTGCTGAAATGTAATATGAAGGACCAAGACCAAACAAGTGATAGTCTCTTCACAGTTGACAGATGACTCTGCTCAATTAATCAGGCAGCGGCATCCATGAGAACAGGTGCGTTTTTTGAAGGAAGTATAAGTGTTGTCTTGGAGCCAGAAGACAACAAGAAAAATATATTGGGAGAACCGAAAAGATTACGGTGTATTGACATCTATGAATTTCAGAGACAACAAACGAAGGAAAAGAATTCAGGATCTTATAGCTATGATACCATGCCACTAATTTATGGGTGTTCCATCCTAAAACAAATTGGCGATAGGAGGAGAGGTACATGGCCTTACTAATTCACCAGGAAGGTCTTATTTCATCGAATTGGGACTGGGCTCCTCAATATGCACTACCTAAATACTTTGATTGTTAATTAAAATTTCTCCGTCTGTTTGTTCTTCTCGAGCATCTCGATGAGTACAAAGAATTATAATATCAATCCCACCTAAAATTCTAGAAATTCATTGGCACTTTTAGACTGCAAGTCGAAGTTCTTGAGCAAGGAGAAAGCCAAAAGGCGTTTAACCTTATGAGTAGCCAAAAGGTATTTCATCAGTTCTTGATTTAGGAAGTGATTTCCAAGAGTAAATTCAGACTCCAGAGTAAGTAGTAAAATAACATTCTCTAATGTAATTTTGAGAATCACACATAATTTATTTCAACCAGTTTCTCTATTTTATATCAATCTACGAGAACGACAGGTAAAATGGTGCCAATGGAAGAGGAAAACTTAAGAGTGGAAAATCCAGTAGTTGCCAATTTTGAACCAAGTAGATGATGGTATATAAACAATAGAGACAAGTATAAGGATATTGCTAAGTTTCCATTTTTCTTATATTTTAGCTTCTTCATTGATGAAATATGGAAGCTGCTAGCGGATGCTCTAAGAGCTGGAACTTAATCGGATAAGGAAATAATTGCCTAAAACATTACCGGATATAACCATGAGAGAGCGGTTAATAAGTCGATTGTAGTGCTTCCTGGTTCTCCCAGCCTCTGTTTCAGGGATGCTCAGATGAGGGTGCTCAGCTGCACTTACAATCCTTCGAAAGATGTTACTAAGATCCCTCAGCTTTGTACTGATGGGTATAGGGGCTTCAATTCCCATGTCCTGACTTACCTGTGCATTATAACAATTTCCAAAATAACAATCAGATAGTGTTTCTTTATTCACAAGTGTACTCAGACAACCTTCAAGCATTATTATCCTGAAATCATGATCAATACAACTGCCGGAACATAGCAAAGAACAAGATCACTTCAGGATTTAAAGAAGATAATAGTCTACAAAAGAAGATATAATTAGGATAAAGACCTGCCAGCTTAATCTCATAAATAAGACTTCACTCCTGAAATTCAACATTGAAAGAAGATACAACTCAAATGGAAATATTCGTTCATGGTGTGATAAATACAGAAGTAAGCATGACCCAAACTCATCATATATTCGTAAGGGATGTGAAGTGGGCCCTCCAAGGTTTATAACCATGCCTCTAAAATTGAAATGTTCTCAGAATGAACAATCAATTGCAATATAATTCTGTCAGGAACGTCTGTCCAAACTTCAAATTTTGGAGTGTTGACAATTATGGATAACCAAAAGAAAAAGCACATTCGTAGCACTAGCTCATCATATAGTATTGGTAACATTCATGTCAGAAGCCAGCCAGAAAAGTACCCTGGTTGAATCTTGAATTTCTGTTAAATATGGATCCAGATCATATTTTGCTGCAACAATGAGGCAAGGAATTTCGTAGCCTGTTGCTTCGCCTTGGCTTGCAACATCTACAAGTAATTCAGTAGCTCTCTTCCACGAAGATTCGCTGGAACTAGAAGTAGCAAAAGAACATGTAAGCGACTAATGAATTGGCCAAATCATATTGAGCAAAAAGGCAAGTTGAAATTCATTACATTTATCAGAATCGAAATAATAAAAGGTGACCTTCCACACCCACTTTGATTTTCCATGTTTCGAATTTTGGTGGTCAAAATATAAAAACTTCAATATCTCAACCAGCAAAGGATTATTGTGATAAGCGCAAGTGTCTTATGGAGTCAAATATTTTATATTTTTCTCCGGCTCTTGGATTTAATATAATAAACAACATGACTCATTACAATACCTACTCTTCTTATTTATTGGAAGTAGTAGATAGTGTTTGCATGCAGAACAACTCAAAAACAGCCTCCCTATTATCACAATCCACAGGGGTATGGTTTTTTTCTACCTGAAACCCCCCTCCCCCCGCCCCCCCCCCATTATGAGAATTCACAGGGGGAAAGGCTTTAATCCATCACAACCAAGGGTTGGGGGTTAACAAAGGAAATGAGGCACCATAGAGCTGAACAGAGATGTTGTAATCATATAGCCGACCCATCCGGGTACGGCTTTCAAGTTTGTTTTGTATATAGCTTAATGTCAAATCCACAAATTATGTATAACCGAAAAAATGATGCAACAAAATAACAATCAGCTAAATATGAACTTTTTGCAACTGTAATCATACATAATGTACAAATAAATGATGTATATACTCAATCAATGCCAATATATGTTGCTTGAAAAGTAAGTAAGCAAGTGGAGTCTATGCATAGAATCAAGCATTAGCATTAGCACTAAAATAAGAATCTGCACAACTGAGGCATCCCATGAAATTATGATAAGCAAATAATTTACCTATCATGTACAAATATAGCCACATCACAATCCGCTAAAGCATCTTTACTTGACAAGAACTTCCTTACTCTTTGCTCCGGTATTTCCCGCAATACCAGAGTCTTCTTATTTCCCTGTGGAAAATGGTTGTTAAATTATACTTAAACCATAATAAGTAACAGGTTTGAAAGGTAACTGTACAGCAAAACTACAACTTTTCACCAATAAAATGGAACTTCCGTCACTCATGTCTTTTTCTTCTGCTTTTTATTTAAAAGGAAAACCTGGGGAGCTGGGGTTTCCTAATTAAACCTAAGGTAAAGTATACTGGACGTGTTTCGTATTTAAAAATTTCCCTTAACAAAGCTTCCAAATTTAAAATGTTCACTTACAATAGGTTGCTCCACAGCCTTAACAGCATAGTGGTCGTCAGTAGTTGGAACATATGCTTCAGAGAAAGCCCTTCATACCAAGTCAATGTTAAACAAAAGCATACACTTAAATCTAAAAAAAATTATCAGTATTTTTTGCAGACCTCCCAATATGCGAATTCAGTAACATAGACTTTCCAGCTGCTTCTGGCCCAAACACAAAACACTGATAAACATTTCTGTCAGATTGTTTCTTCTTCCGATCGATGCGCCTTCTTCGAGTAACACGGATGGCTGATGAAGGATCACTACCAAATCCAATGTATATAAGATTCTCAACAGTACGAAGCGGGTCTAGAAGTGTCATGAGGGCCCACTACAACAATAAATAAATGTCAGAATTTCAAAAAGTAGTGGTAAGAAACCATGTTGCTGAACAAAATAACTAAGAGATGGTGCTAATGAACTCTCCCAAGTGGTAATACAAGTGTTTCATATTTCAATTCTTAAAATCTTAAATCAGTAATTAAAAGAAATTAAATAAAATATTACCGATCATTAACAATATTGTTATTACCGAATTGTATGTAACGTTTGTATTAATATCCTAAGCTCATAATGTGAAAATAAGTTTTAAACCTTCCATTAAATCAATCGTGTCTTTCTACCCAATCTCACATCGCTAACTGAAGATATTTGATGAATGTTTCTTTCGGTTTAACACAATACCTATGCACCCCCACCACTCTAAAAACAATTAAATAAATAAATAGCAGATATATATATCAATCAAATTTAAGGTGGTTTCTGTAAATAAACCAATTTTAAAATTATGGATATCATACCACAAATGACTGTCACAAAGAAATCAGCTATCAACATACTCAAGTGGATACAAACATTTACAAGCACCTGGAGACACATGTTGCCAACAGTAGAGACGCAGAACCAACCCATTAGAAAAACAATAGCAACCTCAGAGATAGGTGTTATCATAAGACAATGATGAGGGAGAACACATTTCATATGGCAATCTTCAAAATGTATTCCATGACTATACAGATAGATAATCAAGTATGATAAGCGAGAAAGCATCACATATGGAAATCTTCAAAATATACTATGATAAGGGAGAAAGCATCACATATGGAAATCTTCAAAATCTTCAAAATATAGCTTCAAGTATGATTTATTTTTCTTTTCACATAACATTTGGACCCTAGTTGTTACATGAATGCATGTGTTTTCCACGGAGGAAGCAATTTAAGGCAACTGAAGGGCAATGTATGCAACTTTCCACGGCTGAAGCAATATAAGACAATGCAATTGAAAAGTAAGTCACATATCTGACTGAAAGTGGAAGCAAGGACAAGGATCACCTGTGATAAGAAAGAATCAAGTGAAAGCCCACCCAATACATCTTTTTCGGCAGTATCCTTAAATGGAGCCTCTTCCCAAGGGCTAATATGCAGAATAACAGGAAGTACTGAGTTACATAAAGACAAATACTTGCAAACATTACATGCGAAGTGCAAAATTTAGGAAAAACATCACTTCAACTAAATCGTGCCATCGCTATATTAGAAAACAAGGTGGTGACTAGGGAGTTGAGCCTTTGGGACACTTATATGACTAGAAGACTAAGTTTGAATGAGATGGAACAATTAATGGAAACCAAACGAATCAATTGAAGCCAGTACACTTCATCACTATAACACAGACAATAGAACACATCATACTTTGGTTTGACGCTGCTAAGAGTATAAATACAATCCAGCATCTTGTTCAAATATTCTATAAATCAAAATGGCTCATACACTACCTACACTTGTGAAGTAGTAGAGAGTGTTTGCACTTCACTCTTGGGTCAATTTGGAAACAGCCTCCCTGTTATCACAGGGATCATGCTATGAACAGGTTGCATCTGTATGGATTTTCTTCATAAGTATCATATAAATGTTCGAGTTACTTCTTACTTGTCGGGGGCTGTGGAGAATAGTTCTTCGATCTCTTCACTGCTGAGGGTGCCATCCTAATAAAATATTAGACAGACAGTCAGAGTATAAAAATATTCAGTGTTTATAACTTCCAGATAAAATGCTAAGGTGAGATCTGAAGGTCGCAGAATAGGAATCCTTGTAACATGTAGGTGAGAAAAAATGTCAATTTGAGTTCCAAATAGGTACAGTGACAATGGCCTAAAGAAGGGGACTGGTAATTGTAAACGAATGGGAAAGTCAAATATTAAGAAGTCATGCAACTAAAAGTGCAACAGAATACTCCCACTTCCCCAATAAGTTGCAGAAAGTTATTCCTTCAGGATGTCTCAGATCTAAGTCTTAGATTGACCAAATTATATGGAAATGAAGGGAATTAATGAGAGCTACGTCAAAGTGTGTTACAGTTTTTGTAAAGCAAACCACTCAAACAAATCTAAATAGATGGAGAAAGATTCAAACTATACAATGCATCCTGGCTACCATTGAACTTGTAAAAAAATGTTACTCAAAAGCCAGCTTTCACTACTAGGTTTAAAATTTCAAATATTCAAACTATGACAAAATGAACAAAGAATTAACAATTTCAATTGTTAACACATTACGATGTGGAATATCAGTTCAATATGACGCAAAGAAAGATTTAAACTGAACATACTGAGATTCTATTCGATCCGTAGAAGTCGAAGGATAGGAAGCAATTCACAATAAAGGGAAATTATACTATTTAATTAAATACACAAGGCAATAAGTGATACATACTCCATCAATGTCAAAGGTGATAAAAATTCCTTTGAGGAAGTCCACAGCTTCATTTGTCAGCTCCACACTCTGCAACACATCCACTTGGCAATTAGAACTACAAACAATGTTCACATGGTGTATGAGTTATCTTCTATTCTAAATTACTTCATTAATTTTCTGAACCTTTTAATGTCGAAGTTCAAGTTAAAATCCAGAAGAACGACCCTGAAACAAATAATTGACAGAACAAGAGAAACTAAATAATGAGACATATGTCTCTACCCTCCTTACTTCAAGATATTGGGTTGGGGCCTTACAAACGGAAACAAGAAAGAGTAGACCCAGAGAGAAAGTAAGTTAAAAATATTGTCATACTCTACACATTTCTGACAAACTAGTCGAGTTTAGTTGAAGTCCACATCATAAGTCAAAGCACGTAAGCCAAAGGAGGATAACATAGTCCAACGAAATGAACATTTCCCTTGCGCCACGACATACAAGCAACACAATAGAATACCAAAAGCCTTGCTGTAACAGTAATCTATATTTAGTTACCCTTAATAAATGAGGTCAAGGATTCGAATCTCATGTAGGGGGAGGGGGTTGAAATTATTGTAATGTTGTTAACCATCAAAAGAAGAATCCACAAGAAGAGAAAATACCTGATCAGGATATTTTTTAAGTGGAGGAAGAAGTTGATCATCATTCAGTCTTATTTCATTATTGTACCCAAATTTCCTTAGGACTGTCCACGTTGTCTCAAGGCGCCCCTTTTCTATAAATAGTGCATGGAGAAAGAGGAAACCGGTAAGTGTAAGGCCATGATCATTGACTCCTAAAGACAACTTCTCTTGCACAACCCTCTTAACGCCGACAATTTCCGAAGGTTGAAGAGGAGCATTAAAACATTTCACCTACACAAACAGTAACCATATCCTTAAAAAATTTCATAGTAGAGAGGGCCTATTACTCAACAATCATAGCAGGGAGGAGAAAGGGAAAGGGGGTACCTGAAAATCATTCAACTCTGCATCATTAAGAGCACCATCCCTGTCCCGATCACAGAGAATAAATATTCTTTTTAAAGCTCTCACACATCGCGGCTTCAATGTTTGAGATTCTTGGTCAAATAAGGGAGCTGTTGGATGAAGCACTGCCTTCTGTGCATAGTAGAAAACCTCTGGAATCTGCATTTCAATACATAGGTAAAAGTCCAGAAAAAGAAACAGCAGAACAGTAACCAACTAGAACCTTTCTCTTTTTCCACCGTGTCTAAATGGTTATGCATAAAACACAGAATTTTTTACTTCATCCATGCACCAAAAAACAAACCATCAAGATTTTGCTTAAAACACTCCCCAAACAAAGAACCCTGTAATTATGCATCCCCCAACCATCTTAGGATCTTTAAGATGGTTAAAGCAAAATATATGGTGTTCTTTCCTAGAGTGGATTTTAATGAATAATGTTGTTCTACGAATATATAGCTGGAACCATTTATTTTAGAAGACTTAAGAGATTTGTTTCCAACATCTACCCACACCCTCATAAAGAACTCTAAAAGTTTGCTTCTTAACTAAACCACCCAAAGGACTCTTAAGATTTTGTTGCTCTCCCCATACCACATAAAGAAAGATTTTGCTTGGCATGAATTAGCAATGACAACAATGTGCATCATACAAACAATAAAAACATAAATTATTGAAAGAGGTGAACTAATGGTAGCAAGCATGTCATTACCTGAATGTGCTTGAACGCGGAACACTCTATGCAAGTTTCAATTTCACGAAACTGTTGCATTATTGGCGACATCACCTGCTCTAGACTGACTGCTTGGTCATCGTCCCTTTTATCCAGCATGCAACCGACCACAATAACTGGAACTTTAATCTCAAGTCGGCGAAGTTCAGGAAGCCAAAAGGTACTCAACCTATCTAGAGTTTGATGTCTATCACAAGCATAAGTAAGCACAACTGCATCGGCCCTCTTCAGTTCTTCAAAAAGCTTATCTCTGTTCTCAAGGCTACAAGTCAAAACATTAGCTTTTCATATTCCTCAAAACCCAAGGCTTGTACATTAATCCTCCACTGTGATAATGGAGAGTGCAAAAGGTTTAGTTCTAACTCAAGACAAAGGAAAAGTTTATTAATGCAAGGTACAAGTTTCAAGCAATCCAGCATGCCTCCCTTATTTGTCCACTATCAATGCAGTTATGGGATCTAAAATTGAAAGAAAATAGGACACATCCACAAACAAGCTAAAATTACTAACTAGTGACAGACCACGTAGGGTTTTTGCATCCTAGTTCGATCTCGTCCCTAACTTATCTAGTACTCCCTTGATTTCAAAAAGCCTGTCCAGTATGACGGTGGTCAAAATTAACAACTTTGCAGCCTTAATTGTCACACATAATTTAATTTAAATAAAGACCAAGTTGTGAATAGCGGCGCAAGCAGCAGATTAGCGCTACACCGTTTAGCAATATATCACGGAAAATAGAGGCGAATAGCAGAAAATAGCAGCGCAATATCTGATTTTTGGAGTTAAACCGCTACGGACTGCTAAACGCTATTCATCACTTTAATCAAGACTATCTACATTAATATATTAATGTTGTCAATAGAGGCCACAAAAGTCTGTTAATTTTGGCCATCAAACAATCTTCATAGAATGAAGCATGTACAATACATAATAATGTGTGTGTTTATGTATTACATACATATATACACGCATTATTAAAATATACCTAAAAAAGGTACAGAAATCTATTTGAAATCAAAATTATCATGTTAATAGTATATTAAGTTAAAAATATTATTTTGATTTTTTTTTCACCATATATCATATAACATATATAATAACATTAGATTCCACAATGAATAAATTCAACCATCAAAATTAAAAAATGAAAGAACGAAGTGAGTAGAATATACACACAATAAATACTTGACTTTGACACTTACAAATTTCAACTGCCAAACTTCAAAAATGTGTAATCTTTCTGAAATATATGTTGTATACAGATGCTATAAATACAACTACAAACAAGAGTAGAACTATATACACATATATGCAGCATATAAAACTAGCCAATTTGCGACAATGTGTATGCATATACTACAAACAATGGCTTCTCTTGAACCAATATTCACAAACTCACTAAACACAATTTAATGAAAAACTTTCATTATATAGGGGGACCAATTAATATACTTCCACTAAAGTAACTTATGATTCCATAGTAGACTCTAAATTTTTCCAAAAGTTGAAGCGATTGTAGCATTAAATTTATCTGCCCCTTTTTAGAGATATGGAAGTTAATGATCAGTAGTAGTGATTTTAATGCGATATACACAAAAAGTCTGAATTTATTGAAACCCCAACTCAAATTTACTAGATTGAAGATTTTGTTGATTCACTAGATCTAATTGACAATTATTGATTTGATATCATTGCAATACAACATAGGGGTATAGGCACATTTGTTTGCTCTGACATATCTTCTATAGCCATATAAAAAAAAAAAAAAATTCGACATATGAATCCTTAACATAATGAAAGGACAACCATTACCGGATACACGTTTGTTTTAGGTTGCAGCTAGGATACCAAAGGTGACTCTCCTCATTCACCCCATTTGGGTTGTAAAAATGGTTTCACCTTAGGGAATAGATTCTCCTGCATTCCCCTAAACTAATCGTCAAATCATTACCCGTCAAAAGCAAGATTATTCAAGGTGAATCCTACTTTTTAATATGGTTCATCCTCATTCACCTCGATTCACCTCCAAAATATAAAAAAGTATCCAAACAATATTCTAAAACATTCACCTGAATTAACCTCGATTACGCTCTCTCAGATTAATTTCTATTGACTTTCCTTACTCCCAATTTTACCTCAATCCAAACAGACCATAACACGTGATTACAACTACATACACATATGCTGAGTATATGTAATATTATCTATATATATACCTGGAAGAGGTGTCGATGATGGTGACGGGGACGCGGTCGGGGTAGATATCATCGGGGAGGCGAGTGGGTGGCAGAACAGGCGGAACATTGGGTGGGAATGAATCGGCCGCGGCGGTAACGATCAAGCTGGATTTGCCAGTTTTAGGCTCACCGGCGACAACTATGCGGACGGCGGAGGGAGTGCTGCCACCGATTGACATTTATTGTGCGTGTGAATTTGACAATTTGGAGAAGATGAGGTCGGAGGGGGTGATAAACCCTTAATAAACCCTAGCCTCTATTTGTGTGGGTTGATTTGGGATTTGGATAGTGTAATAAAGAATGGAGTTTTGATTTTTGTATTTCAATAATTATTTATATTCATATTTTCAAGTTTCCATTTTTATTCTTCGTCAATCATTTAAGTTTATCAGTTTATTAGAAGTTAGATAAGACTTTGTACGTAAAAACTCTATGTTTTTAATCACCTACTCCTCAAGCATCTCACGTCCGGACTCGATATCTCTGCTCTCTGTTGACTTTCACTCATCTATTTGCTCGTCACTTGTAATTCCGCTTTTGCAACGACCCTACATCTAACAAACAATTTCCTCATTTCCTACCGCCAGTGCGCCACATAACTATTGTATATCTATTTACCTTTGCATATAGAAATTTTTTAAAAAGATAGTTGGGATAAATAAGATTCATACTATCCTTCTTTCGTATATGGATTCCCAAGAATTTATTAATGAAATTGTAACTGCATTTCTAAAAGGGAGTCCAACTAAACTTATTTGCTCTCCCTCGCCGGAGAAGTGGAACGTCAATATTTTCACATTGCGGACAAGAAGGTACCTCCCTCTCTTAGCTTCTTTCTTCTTGCTTGGATCAGACCTTTTTTGTTTAAAATATCCAATTAGTGAAAACTTATTAGAGAAATCCCAATTTCAACACAACTCTAGAATTCCGTCTTAAAATTACTTAAATATGTTCAATAGAATCATAAATCCAACTCAATCTACATAAAGTTCACGTTCTTCTTCTACGATTGGATTAAGGGAACTTCCTCAATAGGTAAGAATTGGTTTGGTGTCAATTTAATTGGAAGTAAGTGAAGTATATAAAACCAAACTCTCTTTGCCGGGGAACTTGCATGAATAATTACTTTGTCGTGCTTAGCAATCTCCACATCCATCATTCCCCACTCATCCACCTCTTTCCAAACCTCGTTCTTTCGTTGGTAGTCTTCCAACACCACCGGATCTTCGTCCTTTTTATTGTTGCCATTATTATAGACCCTTGCGGTCCTAAACTTCACAAATATACGCCTTCTTCCTCCACTCGACAAGGTCTATTATTCAAATTTCAGACTTGGCAACAATTTATGACAGCTCGATCAAACTTTTAGTAATAGCCTCAAAGTAAATTATTGGAGTTTAAAAGTGCTAGGGAATAGGGACTTTATCTTTCTGCTACTTGTAATGAACTTTATTGAAAAAACAAACAACATGAATAAGGATCTAGTATTTCTCAACGCTGAAAATCATGAGCAATAGTTACAAATCATTAGGATCATGATCAAGATGGATACACTAGATATCAAGGTCACACAATCGAAAATGGTTCAAAAGGAACAGAGACGCAAATGTCTTTATTTTTGCTAATGATTCTTCAACTGTTAAGAAGCGAAATAGTCTCAACAAGAATCAACATGTTAAAGTAGGAACTAGTTTTCGAGGTGTTAACATTTGGCATTTACATAATAAAGAGTTTATCTCAAAAGTCGATAATAATATTGGCTTATGGACTCAGAACTGGATGGTGACCAAGTTCAAATAATCTCATCTATTAGTATCTATTCTTCTAGTAGTAGAAAAGAATATATCATCTATAATGCGAGGGAGCACACTTTCTTGGTCCAAAATCTGATTCAATCCATTTCCTCTAACAAATCAAAGAAAAGTATAAGAAGAATTGACTATATGATACCAATTGAAATAGTGCATTTCAATCATGTAACTAAGTTAGATATGTGTAACACTGGTTTACTAACTATGGATATCTATGTTACATGCGATCATAAAAGGAAGTATTCAACACATGTCTTTCATTTAAATATGGGGATAGATGGAGTTAGTTGTCCTCTTACTATTGCAGATCCCCATAAGATAAAAAAAATATATTATAAACAAATTTGGCCATTTCATGTATGTCCCAAGCTCTCCACAACAACCCAATGCCACTTTTAATCTTCCACCTCTAATTCATTTTAATTAACATTTTTATTCTTCTAAGTTCAATCATTAGAAGTGAAACTATAGATAATCATAAAAGGATGAAGAGATATATGATAAGAGCTAGATAGAAAAAATAACGACTGATCTAGAATTTTAGGTTTAACAAAATGAAAACCCAACATGAAACTGATGGAGATGCTTATTCATAAACCACGCTCACATAGTGGAAAAATTTGGTTATATTTGTTTTGTGTTTCACTTCAAGAAATGACCATAAATAATTGTAATTTAATTTTAAAAAATGAATAGTGGCAGGCAAAAATACCCTTCATTTAGTTTATTAAGGCGCCCTTATCACAACTCCACTGTCAATAAGAACAAGAAAAAATCTAACTCCTCACCGCCACCAATTTTAATTTTAGGAAAGGAATTAAAGGGATCAAGCTACATTTCTTCAAACTATGGGAAATGAAACAAATTAAGAGTTAGTGATGGTGGAGATAAAGTCAATATGGGGTAATGGTAAGGGTGGTCGTTACAGGTATCGATGGGGGGGGGGTGATCGCAATAATATGGGATGGGCATTGGGGGTTGTAGAAGAGGCGCCCAGGGGGGTTACCAGGGGATAGGGACAATAGGGTGGGGGTGGTGATCTGGAAAAAGGAAGAAGAAAAGGGATAAAGTTAACTAAATGAAGGTAGTTTAGTCATTTTTATGAGGATGAGTCATATAGCCACATGAACTTTTTCCAACCTTTCTAATCAACATTTGTACTACTTAAACTTTCAAATAGGTACATGGGTTGAATTCTGATACATGAACTTTCGAAATGGCACCTGCACTTAATGTATTCAATAAATAACCTTCTTAAAGACATTTTATTCATGATTATTTAAAGGGAAAAATTATACTTTAACTGTTAAAACAAAAAGAGAAACCATCTTCAACCTTACACTCCACCCCATCCCTGTTCTCCTCCCTAGTTTGGTTGGTCGTGGATCCACAAACATGCTGACCTTTATATGTAGCAATTGCCCTGACATGCCTCGACATTCCTGACAGCATAAATAGGGCACTAGATATCCCCTTAATTATTATGTCAGTTTGCTTCTTAGTTTCCATTTCAATTAACGTAGTTTGACAAAACAATTTTATCTATTTTGGGTCAAGTTAAGATCGTGTCAACTAATATAGTAGAAAAATAAGAGTAAAGTCTCACAAATCCCAATTTATTGATTACTAGTCCGTTTAAGTATCCTTAATTAACCAAACAAACGCAAATGTTTTATAGAGTACTCTTATATATAGTACTTACTTAAAATTACTTAAACACCCTTCAAAATTACCTAGAACCAAAAATTCATTTTCATTTCTCATATTATTCTCTTTGCAGCCTTCCCTCTACCACAAATTACTCTCTCCAACATCACAATTCATGGTTTTGTCACCATCTTTAATCTACAACATTTTATCACCATTTTTAAAAGTGTCTTTTTCATCACCATTTTTGGTTCTTTATCACATGTTTAGGCTAAAAGTGTCTTCTATCTGCAACAATGGATTTGTGCTAAATGTTGTGTGTTACCATTTCTCATCGACGGTAAAAAAAAATTGAAATGAACCACCAGGTAACTAAATTTATATAGTATATTGTTGACAAATTATTGAAGCAAGTAAATAGCTTTTGAATAAAAACACAAACAACCGAAACGATACATAACTCGATTTCGAAGACTACATACTACAACAACAGTAAATTAAAACATTATTGCAACCAAATCTTCATATGAATCACTTAGTGATGATCCAAATTGCATATACAATTGATAAGGACATTCATTATGTGGTTTCGATGTATGAATCAGGAGTAACATTTACTCTTTTCTTTTGTTCCAGAGATTTTGTTGTGAATTAAACAGAATGCAGTTTTTTTGTAATTAAAATTATACAAATAATTTTTTAATTTCTATGGGTTCACGTCTCTAAAATATAATTATTGCTAATCACCCATTTGATACCTATTGCCAATTTTTTAAGGAAGAATGGAGTCAGAGAGAGTTAGGATTAGTGAAAGAAGGAAAATTAGAAATGAAACCAAAATTTATCGTTTGGTTGAATTGAAAGGGTATTTCCGTAAAATTAGTTGAGTACTATATATAAAGGTACTATATATAGTATTACCCATTGACTTTGAGAGTATTTGCTAACATCTTTGCATGATCTCATAGAGACATTCATTTTCATTACTTGTCATACTTTTTAATTTTTATCTTTCAATTAGTACTCACTCACTCCTATTTCTATGTATTTATTTATGCTAAAAAGACAATTCATCTTCAATTGATTAGTTTTAAACCTTCTTTTATTAACAAAAGATTGCATCACTAATCATTGTAGATGTTCGATTCTAAGGCAACATGGTAATAAGATGGGGAATTGGGGATCAACATAATTCATAAATTATCGGGAGTATACAATTTAACGACCTTTAAATTCTTTATTTATCATTCTAGTCATTTTCATACAGATAAAAAAAAATTGATGAAAATTGTTAATTTAAATTAAAAAAGTAATCAACATGCATTACAAATTTTTAAGTACAATCTCTTAGGTTAAAATGATACTAATAAATAAAAAATTAGAAGGACTAAAATTTTGCACAAACAAATAAGTTAGCTTATGATTAATTACTACGGTTTGCCCTTAAGGCAATGTTAAGATGCTAATAAAGGGAAGTATTTGATGGAAATTTTGTATTTAAAACTTGATATGGAAAGATTTTTCAATTGTGTTTCCTTATATGCTTATAATTATCACATTGTATTTCCATCATAAACTCTTAACATGTGCCCTAAGGGCATATTTTTGAAAAACGTAATTACTATGCTTATGACAACATATTATCTAGATTTATGGAGGAATTGAAACGGTGGACCATAATATATTCAATCAATCCACAAACATTAGGTTTTTATATAAATAAATTCAGACAAAAAAGTAATGAACATAAAAGATTTTCGAAGTATGAAGGTGAATTAAAATGGGTTGACCATATTAATTTCAAGAAATGGTAATCTTTTAAATAACGTACCAATCTAGTGTATTTAGCAGTATGTTAAGCAATAAAGCATTCAAATAGTGCACAATTTTGATATTTCATTTAATATTTTAGATTTTATTTCCATAACCTAATATCATCTTCTCCTATAAATTAGTTGCTCACTGAATCTTTCATCTACAAAAAAAATCAATTGTTTTCTCACAGTATTTTGTTAAATATGAATATGAGCAAACTTTTGGGTTTTTTGTTTATTTCAATGGTTACAATGTCTCTTGTTATAGAAGCGGAAATTGTTGAAGAATTACAAAGTTGTAATGTGCTAGAAGTACGAGAATGTGGAGCGCAGCTGGTGAAGCCAATAGATCCAAATGAAAATTGTTGCAATTTGGTGCAAAAGTTTTCTTCTTCTTGCAAATGTTTATCATCAATACAAGATGCTTGTCCAATTGCAATAGAAAAGAGGATTAGATGGAGCAAAGTATGCAATTTTCAATTTCCTAGTTGTACATTTAATGGATTATGTACTTAGAGAAGATCCAAAAATATAATTATATGGTGTTTCTACTTTTGAGTTATTTGATGTACGACAATAATATTAATTATTGAATAAATGTTTTTATTCAATATTTGGCAAATAAAGTTCTACTATTGTAGTGTTGATGTGGTCAAATATTATTTTAACGTTTAAATACCAACAAATTTGTTCTTTTATTGTTAGTTGCTCATGTATGTCTCTACTAAAGAATTCTTAACTCTCCCCTTTCTTTTAGTTTTAGTTATTTTAACATAAATTGATAAAACGTAAAAATAACTAGAAAAATATATTGAAAATGTAAAAGGATAATTGATTGTCACTATATCACAAAATACTTGACAATTTCAATGAAAAAAAGTAAACAAAATATTTATTGGAAAGGAAAAATTATAATTTATTATACTAAAATGATAAAGAGTAATAGTGGTGTGGTTTGGTAAAGCAGACTTGGGTTTATAATTTTGCTTTTGTGGGAGCTGAAGTACCTAAGGGAATGGGATGTGTGGATGATGGAAGAGTATAGATGGATATGATGTTAATTTAAGAAGGAGGTTGCAAAATAAACTTTTGAAAAACAGAAAAGTGATACAGGGATATGACAAAACAAGATTAAACTGTAAAAAAAGACGACGTTCAGTCCCTAGAAGGGGCAGGCAAGAGAAGAATATTTGCAGAGTTGCTTCAATAAAGAAACCAGGAAGGAGAAAATGGATATATGATCCGTTTGGATCGAGGTGAATCTAGGTGATAGTTCCGATTCAATTGAGGTTACTATCGATGTTGGTTTCACTGGATCAGGTCCAGTACCAACTCTTTGTAAATGACTAAGTGATACTCTAGTCTGTCTTGTTGAGATTGTCCTTTTGGGATCGACTTAGATTTCTTGATGTGTTTAACTCTTGAGGTAGTCGATGCAGGTTGAATGAAATCCGTCGTACTTGAGAGTGTGGTCCTGTGAGACCAAAGACACTCCGATGCTTAAGTCAGTATGAGGTCCCTCACAAAGGTCAAAGTAAGTACATGTAATTTAACGTTCTAAATTAAATTACCTCTGAAGAATGAATCGGTCTCATATTTATAGACTATAGGTTATTTTTAATTAAATTATGAATATTTACAAGAAAATAATATTGTAAATCTAATTGAAACTATTTAAACCATATATTATCAACATCAAACAGTCTTTGATATTCTCTAAAGGAGAATGCGCGTGCAACACACGCGCTTTGTCTCTGCTAGGCGCGTGTGTTGCACGCGTTTTGTCTAAAGTCGCGAGGCGCGTCAGATGCATTGTACGGTTGTACCTTGAGCATCAGTTATTGTACTTACAGAGAGAGTTACGCGCGCTGGGGACTGTGGTTGGCAAACACTTGTTCTCTGCATTAGATTGTTGTACTATATGCATTTGGGATTGTACCTTCTGTACATTGGGTTCATGCATAAGGCATTTGTTCACCACGCACTAATTGTTGTACTTTTGCGTATGTATAGTTGGCTTGTACCTTTTGCTCTAATAGTTGTTCATTTTATTTGCCTTTTTTCCCTTAAGTAATTTCTTAATTTATTTTTGGTCCTAATAATTCTGTTTTCTATTTATTTTTTTTACCATAGCTTTTCTTTTGTTTCTTTTTTAAACCCAAGAATTGTTGTCCATGTATTTGTTGTCACGTTTATTTCTCTTCCTGTTGCCACGTATTATATTTTTCCTTTTATCAAGTTTAATTTGCTTTGACAACAAATTGGGTTTCCCAAAATTGATTTAGTCAAGTTCGATCTTCGAAGTTTGATCTCCGATCGCATCCCAATTCTTCTTCTTCATTCTAGGGTGATTTATGCATATGTTCCTTTTGATTATGAGGATTGTGGACCAGGTATTTGCTTTTTGTTTTCATTCTATATGAGCTTTGTCAAATATTTAGGGTTCTAAAAAAGGTTGGGTCTTTGTGCCCCGATTCTATATTTGATCTTTGATCTTTGTGTTATGGTAGGCATGGGTTTGTGGAATAGAGGTTTTGAAAGTGTCGATCTTTATCTTTATTTTAACATGTTTGGCTAACTCTCAGATTGTTCTTGGGTTATTTTTCCACATATATGTTTAATTATGGGTTTTGGGTTCCATATTAAATTGCGAATTTTGATTTATTAATTGTTGATTCTTCTATGTTTACAGTTCATCTAATTGTTTTATACTCATTTTGTATGTGAGCATGAAATTTGTTTGAACTTGACTGAATAAGATACTGATGTTTGTATTCTGGTGATATTTCAGAGTTGTAAGACATACTTCCCCACATTATTCACCAATTGGGTATGTATATTCCTGGTTTTTTGTTGCGAATTCCTACCGAAAGTGAACTAAAGATTAATTGAGTTGTATGTATTTCTAATTTCAGGACTTGATAGATTGGAGAATCTGACATAATGGCTTGCATTCACTACCAGATTCAAAAGACTGGGTTTGTTAAAAGATCGCTGTGTGTAAGGTTTCAAGAACGGTTTGTTACGTTTGTGTTCATCAATAATTCATATTTGTTTTCCATATATCTAATTTTTATAGCAAACTTAGTTGTATATCAAGTTGGATTCAAAAATGTAAAATTTGATAGGGTAAGAAACTCGAGCTTGATTCAATTAAGCCAGAATTGGATTCGAAAATATTGAGAAAAGTTAATGTACAAAGAGTCTAATATGTTGATGTAGGAACTGTTGGTGTGTGGAGAATTGCTGCACTTGACGAGGCTGGAGACAATAGTTGGGGATATGGATTTGGCTATTCGAGCGTGAAAATATAGAAATTCTTATACTTAGGCTCTCTTGTCGTGTGTTCCTTTTCTGTTTTATAGTTTTAGTGAACTATATTGCTTTGCTTATCTTTGGGTAATCGGTGCTTCGTCTGAAGCTTAAGAATGATATGTGAATCAAATTTAAGATGTTTGGCTAACTCTCAGATTGTTCTTGGTTTATTAGTTCACTGCATTCCAGTTTGTTGTAGATTTCATATCCCGTAGTTTGGAAGGTTTACTGAAGTCTGGATGTTGATGCGATTTAGGTCTACGGTTGTGCGTCAAAATCTTAGTTGAAGTTCCCTTTCCCGGAAGCCTAGATAAGCAAAGGAAGAAAAGGCCTTATCAGTTCAGTAAAGCTGATTATCAGAATTAGGTGTGCGTAATCATATACGAGGTATTTGCTCTCTGTTTCATTTTTGTTATCTTTCTTTTCTCGGTTGGTGATTTTCTTATTCTGTTTATGCGATTTCCTTAATTGGCCTGTTCTCGTAATTGTATGAGCGTAATTTTTTAGTTTAATTGTAGTATCCATTCTTTACTTTATATGTTGGCTATATAAATCTTGTACTCTGTTTACTTAGGACGCTTTCTCCTTAATGATGGATCAGTCTACTCCAAAAAAAAACCCACGATCTCCAGGTATGGTCTCATTCCGTTCGATGTTGTGTTAGCAATTTAGGTGTTAGTATTTGTTCTTCATCAAACCGTGCTGTCCTACAAGAATGATTTGTTGTATTTTCTATATCATATCCTCTTGCAGGTAGTTAACTGGGAATATTTGTGTTTGTAGTCTCTTTATATGTAGATGCCTAAATTTGCTGCATTTGTAGTCAAAAAGAGAATGTCTGAGGTAGCGAGAATGGAGTGTGCGACTAATGAAGAGGTAAAACTTCTACTTGTCAATTCACAGTTTTGCCTTTTTTGATGTCTACATGTATGAAGTTTTTTGCCTTTTTTCCTATAACACATGACTAGCCATCTACTCGAGCTTCTATTCAACTTTATCCACGATTACCGGTCCCCCAGTTAGAGATGCTGGTATAGTTTGTAATTTAGACATAATTATCTGCATAATTGATAACATCAAATTGGAACGTTATGGTAGCAAATTAAAAATTTATTTCTATACATTTACTTGTTATCATTCAGATGCCATTCACTTTATCCATGAGAGATTTAAACTGTAAAAGATGGTTTCCGTTATGCTGTCCTTGGAGTGTTTATTGTTCTAACTGTGATTATTACTAAAATGCTTCTCTGGATTCTAATAGGACAGTTAGAAATAAAAACATCTAAGGACTGAGTGCAAATATGATATAAGTTTTCATGTCAATACTAAAGAAACAGAAAAACAAAGTTGCAAATTGGAGTCCGTTTGATTTTCGACCACGGGTTTAGTGGTCCAAGTGTATCTTGTCTTTACCACGAATGATTTTCCTTGGTTAACAATAATTGTAGTTTTCCCAATATTAACTGGCTTTCTTATTTTCTTTTTTCCTCATAGGGGTAATAGGCTAATCCGTTGGTATACTGTAAGTACTAGTTGAACAGCCCCGTCTAGCGACGAGGCCCGATATAAATGTTAGAGTTACGAAGCCCATTAAATAATAACATATAGACACAGCATAACTAATGGATATGGTGATGGATTGATTTCGTAAAAGGCACGAGCCCACTTAATACAACAAAAGCCCTGAACAGATCATTTTTTTAATTGTAATTAATATAATAAAATAAAACCCCAATTTGATTATGACAAGCAATTAATGATCCGACTGCAGGTTAGCGGCTCGATACCAATGAAAAGAAGCAAAACAACAGCAACAATTTGATAGATTTGACGACTCTCTGAGGATTACGACAAATCCTTTGGTCTACACCAAGACCCTTGGTTTTCTTGGTTATAAGTTTGCTATAAATTAGGTCATACGATGGATTACAAAGCAAATCTTCATATTACCAAACAATGGCTATCCAAAGTTAGTTTTTTCCTCAATTATTTTATATGAGTTGATTGTAAATGTTAATTGCACTATATAATGTTTTTATAATGTCTATATTCAGTATATAATGATTATTTATTATAATGTTTTTATAATGTCTATATTCAGTATATAATGATTATTTATAATTCGGTCGATTGTTGCAAAATGTAGGTGGTACGTGTTACTTCACACTGGAATATGTTGTCGGTTTCCAATCGGTAAGTGGTGTTGTTTGTGTAGTTTATTGTTGATGTGCAGATTGAAGTTGATTGTGTTGTTTGTTGCAGCGTCTCCCCGAACTTTTTACAGGGGGACTGAATGATGTTGGCAATGGCGTAGTTGTTATCAGATACGGTGGTAAGAGGATTGCAGTAATGGTGAGGAATCGCGAACTACAGAGGGGATGGAAGTCATTCATCAAGCATGGAAATGTGAAATCAGGGAACGTTATGCTTGCATCTCACAGTGGTGGTAGAATCATATCGATTCTAAGGTTTAAGAGAGGCATAGGCATGAGTTCCCCCTGGGATTCAAATGGAGATGTATTCGACATTGACTCCGAACTTGTCGAAGAGGATGAATACCCTAGTACCGTAATGCCTCAGCCTATCCGCACAAGTTACTTCCCTCGACACGTGCCCCTGTTTTTTTCTCGTACAAGCGGAGTTTGTGTCTTTGAGCAATCACAGTACATTGCTATGGTATTTGTTGTTAATGGTATTATATATATAACAAGTGCTATACTATCAGTACATGGCCACTGATTTATTACTTTGTGTTGTATGTTATGCAGAAAGCTCCGATTAATCTTGCTCAACACCTCAGATCAAGCAGTAGGAATTCTGTTGATATAAGGAGTGGCGATAGGGTATTCACTGATATAGGATTTGGTATGGGGTATTTCAGGGGGCAGAATTGGCGTCATTTGATTGAGGATTGCGGCATTGAGGTTAGATTCAAGATGTTCTTCTTCGTCAATGAAGGTAACGAATTCGAGTTGATTGTTGTTGGGAATGGAGACTTGGAGGCAGTGTACGAGTGGTCGCGAATGTACTACAAGTTGAACTGAAATGGAGTATCACGTAATGAAGCCTCGTTAGTTTTTGTGCAGTGCAACAATTCAGTAGCTACCATTCCATCTGTTGCATATTTGAACTTGATATTAGGATTATTATGTTAGGATTGTTATTTGGGTGTTGTTTGTCATGTTTCCAGAATGTACTCTTGGATTGCATATTTGCTATCTATCTTTTGTGTATTTTGTGAACTATTCTGAGGTGGTCTCCGATTGAAATGCGGAAAACATTTCAATCGTTATGGATAGTTGAATGGAAATATGATTCGGATCTTTATAAAATGTATTCATAGCTGTTGTAGTTCATCAGTTTTAATATCGCTAGGTTAGTTAACATCCAAGTTCCCTATCTTATTCGACGTTTCTAAGGTCGAAAAACGCGATCTTTTCACTGGAACATACATGCCTTCAACAAATCTAACTGGAGGATACAGAGTATTAATATTGGTATCACATAAGTATTCTGTAAAGATATTTGCTGATTTGCATAAGCTATTTAATCAGCAGTTGTTTTATCAGGGAGGAACAAATTAAGAAGAAAACAGAAACTAAACTTCGAAATCAATAGAATACTTCAATCATGAGAACGTATTATGTCATGGTTCATGCAACTAAACAAAAATAATGATCACTTCACAACAGAAACACCTAAATGACACAAACTCAAAAGGTTCTTAGCATAGTGTCAAGATGATCAGCACCCCATTAATGATCCATGGGTTTTGGGGTGAATCTCCTTATTCGCCCCCTTAGAGGTTCTAAAATAAATTTCATCTATGGGAATAACTTTCGATTTACACGAGTAAAGATCAACATATACCAACTACTAAACAGAAAGCTCCACCTAGAAAACTTAGAGCCCGAACAACCAGAACCTAAACTTTTATCATTTAATCATATCAAATCCACACTCCAAAGTGATCTTCATATACATCTATACACACTACACACCATATATCAAATTTTGGACTTAATGTGTAGTGTTTAGCTACTGAGTTATCTTTAACTCTTCTCTAACATCTTATATATACTCTATTTGTTTTGAAGGGAGAGGAAGAGAACGACCCGGAGGAAGGTACATGAGCTTTATCCACGGAGATGGTTATCTTTTGTTGCATATCTTTGGCAAACTAACAGCAGCAAACACAGACTACTTAAGTAAGGATATAAAGAAGTTATTAGACAACATTCTTAACATTGAGAGGCCTAATCTATCCGAATGCATTCTGATATTACAACACATTATAGCGATGAGCACGATGCATCAAAACAAGGGACAATATACGTACTGGTAATTGATTATCCTGTACACAGATTAGCAGTACAACATATAATACATCGCAACAGATGCGCGGCTTAGAAAACTGCAGGGTAGTTACATCTAAATGCACAGTTTCTTCAAAAGATTGGACGAGCAAGGTCATTCAAGATATCACTCGACATTTGCAGTCGAATTTGGGACGTTCGTGTCAAGAGCATCAATGTTGGACACATTCAATGGAGGGACATCATCACGTTCGAACAATGCCTTCTTCACAGAGCTTCTTGTATCACATGCACATTATACATTTATAAAGACCTAAAGTGGTTCACAACTGATATAATGTTATGTAAGCACTAATATCTAACCTGTTTTGATAGTCACAGCTTCGAGTTGACGCTTAAGGGGAGATATAGATTGTACAGCAATGGACGGTTCAACAAGGGGCACGTTTGATGTCGCTGCAACCGAACCAGAAGCACAGGGATGCGTAGCCGCACAAGTAGCTAAGTCTGACTTGGTTTCATCAAAATAAGCCACAAGAAGGAGACGCTTAGGTGCATCAAACCTTTTGTTATATGTTCTCCTAAGGAGTATTAGGAAGTTTTTTCCATCAAACCTAGAACGCAGATTGTCTAGACTAAACTGTGGATCCTGTATAATAATTCGAAACAATCACCACGATCTAAGTAACAGAGTCATCATTATGGATTATGCAATGAATCAACCGAGTTACCTCAATCACATATTCCTTCAAGTGTGCCGCATCGCATAGAAGTATATCTTCAGCCATACTTGAGATGGCACCAGCAGTAACTCTACCAGTGGCATCGTACACATCGACCGAAACTTTAGGCCTGCAAATAGAATTACGCCCAACATGAAAATACGATACAATTACACCATTGCATATGATAATAACAATATAATGTTTAATACCTAATAGACGCAAAGACATTTTTTCTTCACAACAAGCAATAATAGCCAAATCCTTCTTGAGCACTGACTTTTGTAAAACAGTTGCCACACCCAACGTAATGCAATTGCTGATAATTGCTTTCTAGATGATCCTTCTAGAAGGGGTTATTTTAACAATCTTTTTTTTTTTTCAAACAAATCCGATAAATTATTAATTATCTAGAATTCAATTAATTAATATTAAAAAAAAGGCCCGGCTAGGTATTGACCATGCCAGGCCACTGGCGTTATCTCTAGGGACGCCTTGGTCCAGAAATCTCCACACTGCATGCGTTCGCACAGGTTCATACTATTAAGGAATCATGAACATAAGGGAGATTTATGAAAGTATATATAGAATAGTAAAAGTAAGACAGAAGAGACCTGTGTAGACTTATCGATTTCATTCACGCGCATTGTCTTGACTACGTTCCGATCGACGAGATCTTTAGCAAAAGCGATGGAGTAATCGTCTAAGAGATTGGGCAATTCATCTTCACGCACAGAATCAAACCTTTGGCACATAAGGGTAATAATTTCAGGATAGTATGCACATATATATATATATATATATAATGTATTATGACCCTTTCACATCAGTCGTAAACGAAACGAGTTGAAGATAGATTATACGTACCATGACTTTAAGGAGATAACATTGCCTATAGGAGCATCTATAGTAAATGAAGAGGAGTTACTTGCGGAAAGGGAAATGCCTATAAACAAGTAATGCAGCTTGTTAATATAAAGAAGTACTTTAATTGCATCTTTTAACATTAAAATAGCAATTACCTCGATAAATCTTAACTTTTAAGCGCTTAGCAATAACAACAGAGTAGCTGGCAGCAGCTGCGGTTAGCATAGTCCCATAGTGTGTAACCTGTTGATCCCATATGCTAAGCGAAACAGGTTTCCTCCTATATTTGAAGGTAACATTGATATTATATCATATATTACACCTCATACATTTATAATATATGTCAAGTTACTCACGATGCATCAACGAGCGTGAACTTTTGCACAGTTCCTTCACCAAACTTAGTAGTAATTGACTTAGAATCTTCAGCCTTGATAATGATACCAATAATATCTAAAAGATGGTTCGTAAACATCAATATTGGTTTAAATAAAGTAACGTTACAAATAAAGATAATATAATGGATCACACTATTTCCCCCCCCCCCTTTTTCTATGTATGCATTAAACTACATCGAACGATTAGTATTATAACATACCAACTGTATCTGCAGAATTCGCTAGCGAGTCGCCAAGGGTACCAATAGAGACGACGCCATCAAGAAAGTAACGCAAGTTAGGCGTTTCGCCACGCAGCGGATTTACAAGTGTGTCACGTTGTATGACCCAGTTATTCGGATATTGAGTACCGTCCTTATTGACAGTGGCATCTTTAACGACTGCATTTGACACGTTATAAACGCCAAGTAGAGTAAGCCCGCTGCTGAATATATCAATATCAGAGCCGTAAACAACAACCGGAATGGTGTTACCCTGCATGATAATATAGTTAAATTAATTTAAACACAATGTCATGTTACAATGAATATATACTATAGCCATATGCATGAAATGAATAAACGCATTGGATAGACATGCCTGGTCATCAGTGAACACATAGCGCTTGTACTTAGTGCCACGCTGAAATCCGACCATTGTTGCCATTTCTTCAGTTATAGTCACCCGAACAGTCAGTGGTTCAAGCCTTTTTTTATATCCGGAATTAACATCACGGGATCTCCCATTTCAAACCTGTAATCACAACTCGATCAGTAGCAAATTTACGCAAATTAATTGCAGGACATTTACAATACATATAGAAAATCACCCAATAAATAAAAAAGAGATATCACATTCACATAAGAAACATATAGAAAATCACCAAGCGAATAATGCCAATACACAGACTTGTGGAATATAGATCGAGGGCTCTAAATTGCACAGCAAGATATCAAACGAACAAAGGAGTCCGATATGGAACAAGTTTTAAGCAAAGACGATTAATCCAGATTATGGTTTTTGTAGGACCTCATTTAGAAAAGAATCGACGAATATGGAATGCAGAATGAAGCAAAGGACTGGTTCCAGATTATGCTCGTTGTAGGACCTCATCGTACACCACATTATTAGTATAGTTGCTACCAGTCTCATCACACGTAGGTGGTAATATGAGTACTTTAACATTGGAACTAGTCCTAGCCCTCGATAGCGCAACGTAAAGCTGACCATGTGCAAAGACCGGTTGGCGGAGATACAAGCCAACACAGTCGAGAGTTTGGCCTTGTGCCTTATTAATAGTCATCGCAAAACAGAGACGGAGTGGAATTTGCTGTCGCACAAATGGAATCAGGTACTTATTATCCCCGGGATTGGGTTCCAGCGGTATGCGAGGAATCCAGATATGTTTGCCAATAAATTGCCCAGTTGCAATTACTGCCCCAACAACATGTGGCTTTAGCACTTTACAAATGAGCCTGGTACCATTGCATAGGCAATCCACTGGATTTATATTACGAAGAAGGACGACAGGGCAATTAACTTTCAATACGAGACGATGTTGGGGAAGTCCTCGTGGCTCCAGGCTGTTTAAATAATCGAGATAATCCCCCTGGTCACCAGAATGTTTTGCCCGATCATCACTTACATATATAACAGGTTCACCCACCATTCTTTCAATCAACATCGAATTTATATCATCAACAAAGTCGTTTTTCGGCGATAGAATGGCACGTTTCATCATTGAAAAAGGATCCGTGCCAAATGTGTCGAGACTTGGATAAAACAAACGATATGAGATCACATAAAGACTCTGAGTGTGTCTTATATGGAACAACCATTGGCATCGGTATCTCTATCTGCCCCATACTGTTTGTCGGTTCTTCACCGTTTCCCACTCTCATTAAAAATTCCATGAAACTGGGATCCTCACGTGCCCTCATGTTTACTGTTAGCGAGAACTTAGTCATTTTCTCCCACAACGTAGAACTGATTAGGCTTGCACATACTTGTTGCTGTCTAGTCCCGCCACGAACTACTGGCAGAAATTGTCTGAAATCTCCACCAAAGACAACCAGTTTCCCCCCGAACAAACGCTTGTCTTGACACAAATCTTGAAGCATCACATTAAGTGCTTCAACTATAGCTTTATTAGCCATGGTAGCTTCGTCCCATATAATAATGCGTGTAGTCCTTATTAGATATGCCTCGCCACTTTAGAAAGATATTTGGCATCTAACCCCGGAGCTGATGTCTATTGGGATTTTGAACCGTGAATGTGCAGTAAGACCTCCTAGAAAGCATGACGAAGCAATTCCCGAAGTAGCCACAACAAGTGCTATCAACCTGTGTGACCTGATATGGGCTAGAAGTACTCTATATAGAAAGCTTTTTCCGGTTCCGCCTGGACCATCAACAAAATACACCCCTGCCTCGCGTGAAATAGCTTTGTGGAACAGGACATCAAAAACAATGCGCTGTTCATGGTTTAGTTGCGCGACTGCATGTAGATCTTCCTCTGGAATCGGGATGTTACGTTCCGAGGAAACTTCTTTAGTTATCTGCTCTGTTTCTGAAGCAACGAAAGCAAAGCCCACAATATTGTAGTCATCTACTTCTTTTCCAAGTGACTTCAGAGTGTCGTTTATACCCATGAGTACCTTATGCATAACGTCATCATTAGTTAGTTTGAGACGTTCCCTTTGCCTAACAAAATCTTCTGCCATAACATCATAGGATTGTCTGAAAAGTTCTCCTGGTTTGGCCGGTTTGCAATCAAGGTACCGATGACGCATATCTCTAGGCCCACTAATGAAAGACGGCAGCAGATACACACGTGTGCCCACACACCTTCCTTTAAGAACTCCAGCTATAACACTGTCGACGACACCCTTATAATAATAAACTCTCAGTTTGTCTTGGTTATGCAGGAAGTACGAAAGCCTCATCGATTCCATTTTGATATACATATCAACAACATACTGCTGGAGCAGACGCCCGAACCTCAGCAAGAATGACTTATCGCCAGGCCATTGATGCAACTTATAAGCATAATATTGTCTGCAACTAACAGTCGAACGTTTGTTAGTTCGAACGACCCCAACGCTGGAATCAATTGGCTCTTGCTTGTATCGTTTCTTAGAACTATAGTGTGCTGCAATAAGAGCATGGCATATTAAGATTATGAGGCATAATAGAAATATATACAATCGAGAACACATAAATTATATACACAGTTACCGAATCATAAGTGAATTGCAAAACATTAAGCACATATATATATACATATTAAAGTATTGTTAATGAGACAATATGAATAAAATATAATGGGTTAATGTGATATTCTGGAAAGTTTTTTAAAAAATAAGCCATAAGAAAATAGGTACCTGATGCCTCCATGTCGATAAATTCTTCAAAGGTATTAACTACTGAAGGTCCCATGTTATTTTTGTATAATGTATCCGATGTGTGTGTGGAATCAAGCACGGACCCGACTGTCGGTATATTGCCATGCCATCCGGGTTCCCCATTGGGGAACATAAGCACGTATTGTAGTGGATCATAACATGCAAAGTAACACTGAATACTGTGGCTATGGCCAGACCGAGTATATACCCGAATGTCACGATTATAACTGGTAGTCGTTGCGCTACCAACATCTTCTATCCACACCCCCGCTACATCTGATGATGTCGGCTTGTTGTATACCCTTTGATCTAGCATTGAATCAGACCTTAAGACGATACAATACTTTTGCAAATCCTCAAATGTGGACAAACTTCTCAAGAAAACAGAATACGGATTTGGCTCTAGCAATACAACCAACCCAGCAAGAGTAGCAGGACGCAGTCTCGGCATGATAGCCACACGGGCGTCAGTTTGAGCCGCCGGATCGTAGAAGTAAAATTGAAGTCCAGCTAGAGGGGCAGACGGTCTGGAGGGAATTAGATCGTTTATGAAGTGATGAACCTACCCTTGCACGCGAACTGTATATATGCCTTGATTCCTTCTTTCAAAGCGCTCATCGCAGTGAATACTCATGCTACTGTATGCAAAATGGTTGTTGTAGGTACGAATCATGGTATGGAAATCCTTTGAGGTATCATCGTTGGCAGTAATCAGCCTAATAAGATAATCCGGTAGTTGAACTTCGGATAGCGAAACCTGTCCAGCAGTGCAGCAGAAATGCGCAGTCTCCTTGTAAAATTTGAAGGCACCACAGTAGGCACACGAAGGAACTTTCGGCAGTATCAGAAGTCGAGGGTCATGCTTTCCATACGAACACGCGGAAACGATACATCATTCATGATTTGGGAAACCATGAGACCTATAAATATGCATTATATATATGTCAGGACAGTATTAGTTTCATCATAGATGCGACATAATGCCGGCAAAGGGTGGATACTTACATCCAGTTGCACCAGCCCGGGACGTGCCGGAAGAACGAACTGCACTGCAGGGAATGGAAGACGTTGCTACAAGCACAGCAGATGGAGTATTTGTGCCAGTGGTTGAATTGTCAATTATCGATTTAGCTGCTTTTTTAGCTGAAAGAATATAAACGTAGTAAACGAATGAGTATCAGTGGACACTAATTTAACTTATTATCAAGCATATTAAAGTTCCATACCTGCATAGCGTTCACGTTGTTTCCTGTTGATTTCTTCACGGCGACCAGGTTTAGCCATATAATCTTTCCTTTTTTGGTCAATTTGCTCCTTATTATCTGATAGTTGGAACACGTATCAATATACTATGATAAGAGGAGATTAATCAGGACAGATATCAAGATAACGATACCATTACATACCCTTGTAATATTGCCTTTTCCGCAACGCAATTTTACAAGCATCCATATGTCTTTGTTCTTAACGTATACACGAGCGTCCAAACAGTGGAAAAAGCCGGCAAAGAGGTTTTCACGTGACGAGACGGATAACACACACTTGCTAAATACCATCAGAAATCACGGTAGGCGATATACATTCGCATATGCTAACAAATGCAGGGTAACTAATGACATGCCATCTTAAGTTCTACTTGACTTTTCAACTGAGAGTAGTACTATGAGAGGCCCATTCTGGTTTCAAATTGACACATTGAAGCTACAGTGTAGTACTATGAGTGGCATATTTCACCCCTTTAATTATAAACATAGGAAGGCCACAAAATATGAATGAAAGAGCAAACAAATTAACACATGCTTCTATACAACAAGCCACACCAATGATTAGCAAGCAGGGATAGCAGCTGAGCATCACTTCTCCACTATAGACATGCAATACTACGGTGTATTGCAGGAAAGCCATGTTTGTATACAACAAGCCACAGATTTGTGATAATTTCATACATAAAAAGCTATTAACACCACATTTCTATACAAGAAGCCATAATGCATTAATCTATGATCAGATCACAGTGTAAATTTGTGATTATCAAGCAGGGATAGCAGTTCATCCGACAATAACAAATGATATATATAAAAATATATAAAAAGAAAACGCGACATAGTTAACAACACATGTAGATGTTCCCCGTATGAAGAGAAGGTATAAAATCAATTGAAGTACAAACCTGTATGTAGTATTGCAGTGATGGAGCAGTGATGGAGGTTAACAATGGATGAAAATGGAGAATGGAAATGGAGATACAATTGAATGAATTGAATAAATGAATAAAGTATATATACAAATGTTAGAAGGTATATCAGATATACTACATTGTCCAATAAACATTTAAGGTGATTAATAATATACTAAGAATATTAGCTTTGTCCTAAAGGTATTACATATTGCATTAAATGCATTGTCAAAATCTTTATAGAATGCATTGAATGCCATCAGATCAAATTAATGTCCCAATACAAAGAGTTGCATACTTAATACAAATTAATGACTATTATACCATTAATTAGGATTGGATTTGGAAAAGTAATTTGATTATCAATCCAAATCAGCTCACAGGCTGTCAATCGCACCAGTCATGCGTCCCCGACTGAATACAGCACTTCGAAATCCGTCGGATAATGTTCGCCCATCAAACAGCTGCGATAATCTAACGGTTCCCTTGAAGTTTAAATCAATTGTTTAGTGGATATAAGTGAAGACCCAATGAATCAAAGGTTGAAGATGAAGAATATGATCAGGAGCATTGAAGAAACTGTTTCATTACAATATTCAGTGGAGCAAATACTGAGTTGAGGATGATTACCAATTTCCATTTTTTTCCCTAATGAATCGAACGGTCAAGAATGTTTAATGGCTGGTGAGCATTGATGATCTAACGGTAGTGAGGTGACAAATTTTGGGCGATTTAAGTATTGTGTTAATATACTGAAATATTAGCGACAGCATTTTCTGAAAAAATGAACTGATACCTTTTTTTTTTACTTCAGCACTCCATTTATGAGGAATTAAATTGCAGGCACAATTAGTAAGAGTATGATGCACAGTGACAACTTCTTCGGCCATGTAGAGGAGGTACAAACTTATAAAGTAACTTGGCTTTTATAAAATTACAGTTAATTAGATTTTTTAGCTTTCTTTCTTATATTTGGGTTCTGCTAAAAGTCTTTGTTATATTGTGTACTTCAGGTCATAGAAGGAACATCTAATGCATCGCTAAACCAAGGAAGTACAGCTCTATACATAAAGTTATTTATTTGTTTTCAATTCTAATTATAAAAATTTGGCGGGTCTAATTACATCATAGGTGTAAACTTTTCATCTTTTGTACGCACTGAAACGTGACAACTTTACACCTATAAATATAACTACTTTCCAGTTAGTCCCGAGCAATTTACAATTCTGAATTGCCGGGCCCCTTAAACTAGTTAGAAGAATAAATGAAAAACAATTTTTTTGTCAAATATTTAAGTTGCAAACTAAAATGTCAATGGCATTGACTTTGAGAGTATTTGATAACATATATGCATGATCTCATAGAGACATTCATTTTCGTTACTTGTTATACTTTCAATTAGTACTCACTCACTCTTATTTCTATGTTTTTGTTTATGTAGAAAAGACTTCATTTTCAACTGATTAGTTCTAAATCTTCTTTTGTTAACAACAGATTGCATCACTAATCATTGTAGATGTTCGACTTTAATGCAAGGATGGATTGAATCTGCTTCAATTTTAACACTTGTACTTTTATACGTCATCATACTTCATCTTCATATATTGTTAATAATTGGATTTATTACAATTGGTCTCGTGAGAAAAACTTGAACCAACCACTGCACTAATACAAATGACTCAAACTCTTTTATTTATTGATTAGACTATTCACAACAGGGAGTAGTTCGAAAATCAAAATATTTTCAATATTCTTTTATACTCTAAAACATGTGGTATTTGAAACAATATTTCATTTTTTCTTTCCATCATAACACCAACATATACCCTATCATATATATGCATTACCTCTTCATTTATATTTTGTCAATTTTTATTCTGTAATGATAAATATATTTTTCTAATAACTACTTTTTATGATATTTTTTTATCATTATAATATTATTAATATATTTCTACAATATCAAAAGCACCCAAATAATAATATTTTCGATTTGATATAAGTAAAAATATAGTATAAGATTTTAAATAAAACAAGGTAAGTTATGTTGATCAATCAGGAAGAATAAACATCTTTTGTGTGCTTTATTATTTATTTATCAACAAAAATATAAGATAAAAATTATAAAGTAAAAAAGCACATTATGAATTATTCTTGAATTATACTCCCTCCGTCCCTAAAAGATTGTCACATTTTGACTTTTGTTGGTCAAACATAACAAAATTTGACTATGAAATTTCATTAAACGATAAGATATAATATAGTCTTGTAGGACCTTGTTAGATTCGTCTCAATATATATTTTTGAAATATTAACTTTTTATAATTTTTTTGCATGTAGAGTAATAGATATTTACGTTTTTAATCATGTTTTGTTGACTATCAAAAGTCAAAATGTGACAATATTTTAGGGACGGAGGGAGTATTATTTAAAAAATTATAAAACTAATGTTATAAAAAATTTACAAAATTGAGAACGAAAAATATTATAATTGCAAAGTTGGCCTCAATGATGAAAGACTTGTTTTTTTTGTTTCGGAAGTGGTGTCAGCCTTTTGAAAAACCGTAACTGTCATGTTTTGTACCCACTACTTTTGAATGCCCAAGCCTTTTGAAAAAACAGTAACTGTCACTCTTTTACTCAAGCAGTTACATGGGGTTATGATTATATTAACTACCACAAAGCGGATACGTACCCAGGACTTTAATATGTGGGGTATTCAAACCATCTTGAAAAAGCTATGAATATTACGTTAATGAAAAGTAACAACAATATATAAAAACTACTTTACCGACATTTTTCTCTCTTTCATTGCTTGAAACCGGGTGATAATATCTCCATTATCAACGGTGCTAAAGACTTTTTCTCTATACAAGTCACCAAACAATATTAAGCAAAAAGTTAGTCATTTTTTTTGTAAATTAGCGATGAGGTGAGTTTCGAACCCATAACCTTCTGAGAAAATATAATTATTACAGGAATTATGGAGTGACTCATCACAATTCCCCAATTCCAGCTATAAAACCTGTGAAATCTCACTTCTGAGAAAAAATAACAAAAACGCAAATTATTTTAAACATTCGCTAGGGATAGTTCTTACTCAAATCAGTTCGTTATACACTGCTTAGAGTGCTCATAAGGCTGGTTGGTTTTAGCAATTGTATCCTGGGAGACAGATCATTTCAGTGTACCTTAACACCTATAGATAGATAGGAAACTTGTTGAAGGAAATTGTGTTCACACAAGCCTTAGTTAGTTCATGTTTAGTGTAATAAATTTTCTGGTAAAATTTCTCTGTTACAGTTATGTTTTCAGTGTATCGTCCCAAATTAATATATAGCCCCCTTTAGTTTAGGTGTATATTGTGAGTCTCTATTTGTTCACAAAATATGGAGTACTATAGTATATTGAAATTTATATTATGTTAATTATATAATATATGATGGACACATGGAAATAAATTAAAATAATAACATGGTAATAAGATGGGGATCAACATAATTAATAAGTTATTGGGAGTATACAATTGAATGTCCTTTAAATTTTTTTATTTGTCATTTTAGTCATTTTCATATAGATAAAAGAAACTAGATAAAATTGTTAATTTAAATTAAAGAGTAATCAACAAACATTACAAATTCATAGTACATTCTCTTAAGTTAAAATGATAATAAATAAAAAATCGAAACAACTAGAATTTTGCACAAACAAATGACTTAGCTTATGATTTTTTTTTTCTTCTAATTATTACTACTATGTTTTTCAGTTTTTAAAACTTAGCCTATGATTTATTACTATACTTAGGACAACAAGATATATGGATGAATTGAAACGGTTGATCATAATATATTCAATCAATCCCCAAAAATTAGGTTCTAATATAAATAAGTGTAGACAAAAATGTAATGAACATTAAAGATTTTCGAAGTATGAAAGTGAATTAAAATTGGTTGACCATATTAATTTCAAGAAATGGTATTCTTCTAAATAACGTACCAATCTAGTATATTTAGCAGTATGTTAAGCAACAAAGCATTCAAATAGTGAACAATTTTGATATTTCATTTAATATTTAAAATTTATTTCCATAACCTAATATCATCTTCTCCTATAAATTATTTGCTCACTGAATCTTTCATCTACTAGAAAAGAGTCAATTGTTTTCTTATAATATTTTGTTAAATATGAATATGAGCAGAGTTTTGAGTTTTTTGTTTATTTCAATGGTTACAATGTCTCTTGTTATAGAAGCAGAAATTGTTGAAGAATTACAAAGTTGTAATGTGCTAGAAGTACGAGAATGTGGAGCGCAGCTGGTGAAGCCAATAGATCCAAATGAAAATTGTTGCAATTTGGTGCAAAAGTTTTCTTCTTCTTGCAAATGTTTATCATCAGTACAAGATGCTTGTCCAATTGCAATAGAAAAGAGGATTAGATGGAGCAAAGTATGCAATTTTCAATTTCCTAGTTGTACATTTAATGGATTATGTACTTAGTGAAGATCCAAAAATATAATTATATGGTATTTCTACTTTTGAGTTATTTGATGTACGACAATAATATTAATTACTGAATAAATGTTTTGATTCAATATTTGGCAAATAAAGTTCTACTATTGTAGTGTTGATTTGGTCAAATATTATTTTAACGGTTAAATACCAACAAATTTGTTCTTTTAATGTTAGTTGCTCATGTATGTTTCTACTAAAGAATTCTTAACTCTCCCATTTCTTTTAGTTTTAGTTTTAGTCATTTTCACATAAATTAGTAAAACGTAAAAATAACTCTTAAATGTATATATTGAAAATGTAAAATGATAATTGACTGTCACTATATCATAGAGTACTTGACAATTTTAATAAAAAAAAGTAAATAAAACATATATTGGAAATGAAAAATTATAATTTATTATACTAAAGTAGACTTCGGCTTATAATTTTGTTTCGTGGGAGTTGGAGTACCTAAGGGAAGGGGATGTGTGATGATGGAAGAGTATAGATGGATGTGATGTTAGTTTAAGAAGAAGGTTGCGAAATAAACTTTTGGAAAACTAAAAAGTGATGCAGGGATATGACAAAACAAGATTGAACTTGTAAAAAGGACGAAAGATGTAAATGTAGAGTTGCTTCGACAAAGAAAATAGGAAGGAGAAAAAGGATATATGATCCGTTTGGATCGAGGTGAATCTAGGTGATAGTTCCGATTCAATTGAGGTCACTATCGGGTTGGTATCACTGGATTAGGTCCGATACAAACTCTTTGTAAAGGACTAAGTGATTCTCTGGTCTGTCTTGTTGAGATTGTCCTTTTGGGATCGGCTTAGATTTCCTGATGTGTTTAACTCTTGAGGTAGTCGATGCGTTGAATAGAATCCATCGTACTTGAAAGTATTGTCTTGGAAGACCACATACACTCCGATACCTAAGTCAGTATGAGGTCCCTCAGAAACGTCAAATTGCAAAGGTCAAAGTAAGTACATGTAATTTGACGTTCTGAATTATAATACCTTTGAAGAATGAATCGATCTCCTATTTATAGACCATAGGTGATTTTTAATTAAATTATGAATATTTACAAGAAAAGACAATTCATTTTCAAACTGATTAGTTTTAAATCTTCTTTTGTTAACAAAAGATTGCATCAATGATCATTGTAGATGTTCGGCTTTAAGGCAAGGATGGATTGAATCTGCTTCAAAATTACGTAGAACCAAAAATTCATTTTCATTTCTCATATTCTTCTCTTTGCAGCCTTCCCTCTACCACAAATTACTCTTTCCAACATCACAATTCATGGTTTTGTCACCATCTTCAATCTGTAACATTTTATCATCATTTTTAAAAGTGTCTTTTTCATCACTTTTTTTGGTTCTTTATCACATGTTTAGGCTAAAAGTGTCTTCTATCTGCAACAATAGATTTGTGGTAAATGTTGTGTGTTATCATTTCTCATCAACGGTAAAAAATTGAAATGAACCACTAGGTAACTAAATTTATATAGTAAATTATTAAAGCTAGTAAATAGCTTTTGAATAAAAGCCCAAACAATCGAAATGATACATAACTCGATTTCGAAGACTACATACTACGACAACAACAGTAAACTAAAACATTATTGCATATACAATTGCTAAGAACGTTCATTATGTGGTTTCGATGTATGAATCAGGAGTAACATTTACTTTTTTCTTTTGTTCGAGAAATTTTTGTTGTGAATTAAACAAAATGCAGTTTTTCTGTAATTAAAATTATACAACTAATTTTTTAATTTCTAAGGGTTGACGTCTCCAAAATATAATTATTGCCAATCACCCATTTGATAGATAACCTGTTGTCAATTTTTGAATGAAGAAACTACAATGGAGTCAGAGAGAGTTAGGATTAGTGAAAGAAGGAAAATTGGAAATGAAACCAACTCTTCGGCCTACATATGCTTCCCGTGATACTGCAGTAAAGAATTTTTTTTTTCACATTTGTTCTTCACAATATGCAATTTGTTTTGTTATTTACTCTGTTTCTTTTGACAAATTGTAATAAGTATCACGACGAAAAATTGTGAAAAATATCACTCAACAAATTAAATAATAAAATTCAGTAAATAACTTATGACGGCAAAAAAGTTTAGTCATCAACTATGTTAACTAGATTTATTAATCTTTTTATGTAATTTTATATGTTACTTATATTTATTTTTTATTGAACAGAATGACTATTTCGTCCCTCATTGAAACTTGGTTCACTTAAACACGTACCTCGTATGAGGGACAAAATGGTATCTACAGTCCTACAAACACTATCTAATTGTTTCACGCCTTCCAAGAAGAAAACGCACACGACTGTTCTCCCATCCAGATCACACATACCAAAACAGCAAATTTTCATCGTAAAATGACAACTCTAACCCTCCCTATTTGGATATAAAAGTTAAATTGGAGGTGAAATTAGTAATTTCACTCCTAAAAAAATCACTGTTTTAATGGGTATAGCCGACTGCTCTCCCATCCAGATCACACGCACCAAAACAGCAAATTTTCTTTCAAATTACAACTCTACCCCTTCCTAAGATTAGTGCTTCAAACGAGCCGGGTTCGAGCGAGTAACGGGTTACCCGACCGGATTTCAATTTTACCGAGCCAGGTAATTACCCGGTACTAACGAGCCGGGTAGCAAACCTATTACCCTCGTATCGGTCGATAAGGACACGAGCGGGTATCAAGCCGGGTTTTTTTAGTCGGGCGACGAGCGGGTGCCGGGTTACCTCTAAATTCTATTTCAAAAGAAATATTTTAGGTTATCTGCAATAAAATTTAATTGTCGAAATGCAAATCTGGAAATTCTTTTCAATACTAGTCTTATATTGTTCAATGAAATTAGTTGTGGTTAAAGTATAACATATATATTATATAAAAATAAAACATAAAAATATAAACGATCGGGTCATCGAGCGGCCACGGGTTTTCCAAATCGGGTATCGAGTAAAAAAGCGATAAGGATACGAGAGGGTAACAGACCCGAATCTTTCGAGTTGAATAACGAGCGGGTTCCAGATTACTCGATCCTTTAACAACACTACTCCCTATGTGGATATAAAAATTAAATTGGAGGTAAAATAATAATTTCGCTCCTAAAAAAGCACTGTTTTAATGTGTATAGCCGACTGCTCTCCCATGCCGGCTTAATAAATCACATTCAAACTTGTACAGCTCCCCTCCTTTTCTACCTAACCACGTTTCTCACGCGATCATAGTCCACCATTTTAATTATAATATTCATTTTTACATCAATTAATTTCCCCAAAAAAAAACATAGGAGAGAGGGAATTATTGAAGAATGGGAGCGGATTTGGAGTCGATATCGGAGGCGACGTCGGGAGCTGTCGGAGCGGTGGTGAGCACAACCATACTATACCCACTCGATACATGTAAAGCCAAGTTCCAAGCTGAGCTCCGATCACAAACGGGTCACTTTAAATACAGGTTTCAGATACATCCCGAATTCGATTATCGTTTTTAATATCGCTTCGATTTATCGTAGTGTGGATTAGAGTGCTTCTTCTGCCAATTATTATATCTGTTTTTATGGTGGGAGACGTTCGGTTGGTAGTACTAAGCACGTATGAGAGGCGGGTCGAATTTGTTTTAAGGAAAGTGTGTTTTAGACAGACTCGGATTTAGGTGTCATTTGACGATCAATTTGAAATACTCTAAATGCTTTAATCATGAAACACTATTTCCTGGGAATTAAACATGTTAATGCTCTATTGATTCTCGTTGATGGGGTGATGCTCATTCCAGGGAATTGAGAACGCCTAAAATTAGGCTCATTCGAATTAAAAAAAGAAAGAAAAGAATTCGAACAGTTTTATGTTTTTCTCAAAAGGACTTTGGATTTTGCAAGTTTGATGGCTTTGTTAGATGGAGTATGACAACTTCTTAGTGTTCTTGATTTATTAAAGTTGAAAAACAAAGTGTTATGTTTCACTTCATTTTATTTTATTGACTCGTGTTATTTAGCAAAATTTCTCACAATTGACCCATGTTATTGTGATGACTCGAACCATAACTCATTGTTTCGACTTATATCCTATCACCATTAGCCTAGTTCTGGATTTGGTTAAGACTTTTATAAATTTAAAAATCAGCTTTTTTAATTTTATTTTTATATATGATGCATAATATTTGGTGAAATTTGTACAGGGCTGTTATTTTTATGGACTTCACTATTATGAAATTTAACATGGAAATGTCTTAGTGATATGTTATTTAGTGACTAAATGGAGACGAAAGCAATATATGAAAACTAATTCAATGTCAGTTTAACTGGAGGTTTGCCTAATTGACTGAAAAAACTAACTTTTTAATGTGATCTAATTTTATAAATATTCAGTATATGTTTTTTAATGCTCAAAATTTGAAATATGAGGTTTCTTATGTAGAATGTAATGGTATGATCTTTTTAATGAAGACTTGAAAGAAATATGACTGAATTATTGTTTCAGTAAATGATTGACTATTTGTTTGAAAAGGACCTCCCAGTTTAATTAGAGGGAGTATGATATCTGAGAGCAGATACGACTGTTATCGATACTGGTAAAGGGCTAGAGGAGTTTATTACTCGTAAAATCATACTTCTGTAGCGAACAGAGTTTGGAAGAATTCACTGTTGCCTCTTCATATCTATCGTAAAGTAGTTGACAGTCTTTGCACTTTATCTTGGGTCAATTCAGAAATAAAGTCTGTGTTATCACTTATCACATGTGTAAGGTTGCTTACAATCGACTCCTCAACCACCTTAGGCAAGACCATCTGTAGAGGCATTGGGGTACGTTGTTGTTGTATTGTTCATGTCACGCGTCTATGGGGCATATAAATCATATCCATGTCAGATTGGGTAGCTTGCAAGAACAAATAGTCAGTTTTGTGTTAACGTGTATTGTGGGAACACTTGAATTTTGTTGCAACAATAATAGTGTCGTTCATTTAGAGTAATGCAAATAATGTGAGAGTGTAAGTTTAGTGCCCTGAGGGCTATCCATTCAGCTGCAAATTATAGTATATATGTTTTTCTGTTGTAATTACCTGTAAGCAGATGGGCGACTAAGCGCCCTCATACTTCAGTTCTTTATACTAGGAAGAGGTTTCTAGTGACAATTTTTTCTCAGTTTCTAAGGACATTTGCCAGAATTTGTAATAAGCTCCCTTTGTTGACTGATTAGCACCGCCGTAAGATGTTGGAAATTAAGTAAACCTTAAAACTAAAAGGACAAAGCTAAGAGTAGGTGTTTGGTAGTGAAATTGTATTTAATAGAACCCTAAAAATATGTAGTTATAATTTGCAAGTCTGCCAATACTGACTCTGCGATATTGCCCATCCTTGGGTTCATGAAGTATATAAGCTTATGTTCTTTCACGTTTATTATGTTCTCCAATGTCTGATTAGATCTTCTTTTTGGGTACTTAATCTTCTGTTGACCCCAGTTGCCAAACTGTATAATTATTGTTGTAGCCGCGATCATATGATATCATGGTGAGATTTTAGATACCTTTTTGTTTTATCTACCCAAAATGATTAAGCCTTGTACATCTTCTGGTTGCAGGAATCTGTCAGACGTTTTATGGGAAGCATTATCGAAGGGCCAAGTTTTCTCATTGTACCAGGGTCTTGGCACTAAAAACTTGCAGTCTTTTGTTTCACAGTTCATCTATTTCTATGGGTATAGCTACTTTAAGAAACTCTACTTACAAAGAACTGGTTTCAAATCTATCGGAACAAAAGCAAACTTAGTTATTGCAGCTGTAGCTGGTGCTTGTACAGCAATTGTAACCCAGGTAAGATGCAATATATTTCAGGTGTTGTTTAGCATTATTTGAATTCCATTTGTGGTCTCCTGATTGTCCGAGATAGGATGGCTCAAACACATGCTTCTTGACGACAAAGAAAGAATATATCTATTTCTATCAGATCAGAGAACCTTCAGGCTAATAAAATGAACTCAAGGAACTTAAATGGCTACCTTAAGTGTGTTTGTATTATATACACATGCTAAAATTTTAATCTTGATTTAAAGAAAATACATTGTTTTTGCTTCCAGCATATTAAGTTTTTGTTTAAGTATAAAGGTGAAGAATGATATCTGGTGGCAAGATAGAGATTTCTGATGTATAATGTGGAAGAGCCTGATTCATGGATGGAGTGATGGACCTCCTTGTGAGTTGGCACTTTAGTGTTCGTGTGTTACATTCCCATTGAATGAGATGGAAAGAAATGCAGTTGAATCTGGTGCTAAATAGTTTTGAATTATACTGCATAAAATGTATTTGATGGTAGAATGAGGTTGTATTTAATTTATTTATGTTTCCAATCTATGCCAAATTATTATTCGAAGTGTCTTGAGTCAACTTCTTAGTCTATATCGTCGCTTCAAATTCTATTCTCAGTTTCTCTCTCCATATCATGTAGCCCCTAGATACAGCTTCATCAAGGATGCAGACGAGTGAATTTGGAAAGTCCAAGGGTCTTTGGAAGATGCTAACAGAAGGAAGTTGGAGTGAAGCATTTGATGGCCTTGGCATTTCTCTTTTGCTGACTTCCAACCCTGCTATTAATGTACTGGACTTAACTTCAATTCTGACTGACCTGCTACAAAAAATATTTATCGAGACATGTTAAATTCCTTTATTTTGCTAAATTGTATATTTTGATCATTAGAAAATGCTAATGTTACGCTATTCTGTTTTGCAGTACACAGTTTTTGATCAATTGAAAAATAGACTCCTCAAAGGGAAATCTGATAGAGTTAACAAGGGCGAATCACCGGAAGTACTTTCAGCCTTTTCAGCTTTTGTATTAGGTGCCGTCTCCAAAAGCATTGCTACTTGTTTGACATATCCTGCAATCAGGTAGCTATTCTTTCACTATTTATCTTGTCATTGAATGATCTTTTCATGCTTGCCACTTTGGATTAAGAAGCTTCTCTTTCAGGTGTAAAGTTATGATTCAGGCTGCTGAAACAAGTGATGCAGAGAAAAGTAAACGCAAGCAGAAAGCGCATAAGACGATCTCTGGTGTCATATATGCTATATATAGAAAAGAAGGGGTAACGGGATACTTTAAGGGGCTACAGGCGCAAATTCTGAAGACCGTTTTAAGCTCAGCGCTACTGTTAATGATTAAAGAAAAGATCTCTGCTTCGACTTGGGTTCTTATACTCGCTACCCATAAGTTCTTGCTGTTCAATCAAGGTAAACTAAAAGGAGCATAATGGAGGTAATTCTTGTACGCTCGAAGCTTGATAGGAGGCTGCAACTACCTTAGATCTCTTGAATAAGACGACTGAAACATTCCCAAAATTCTGTTCCTGTTAGGAACGTCCAAATGGATGTTGCTCACTTGTCGTCATCAATCAGAAAACCGAAGAGATTTTGATTGATTGGATCATTAAAGCCATAAGGATTGTATAAATAGAAGATTTGTTTTTATAGGTTATGCATTCATAAAAAAAAGGTTGAACCGCAATCTTAACAACCCCGTCGCCCCCTGTCCTGGGGAGTCGCGAGAAGGTAAATTGCGGGATATGCGTCAGATTTGTTTCTATAGGTTATGTATTCATGAGCTATAGAAGTCTGGAAGCTTTTAGTAGATAGTCTCTTCTTTCCAGTTAGAGATTGTTTTTGTACTGCAACCTGTTGAATTGCTAAAGCCTAGGGGATTAAGGATGAAACATCCCCTTCAAATGTTTTCATTTTTCAATAATTTGATAAGAAATATAGCCTATGAGATTGATTTTATTAGGTAATATAGCGACCATTTAGTTCAGTAGACCTTGGATTGATGAAGAGCATGTGTTAGTATTATAGTTGATGAAAAATATCACGAAATACGTGATCCTTAGAGGGGCGAATAAGGATTTTTTTTAACTTTTTGTGTTTTTTTTCGATTATATATACAATTATCAAAGCGTTTAACAAGTAACAACACAATTTCAAAATTAGCTTAATTAGTTAAAAACTAAAGTGACTATATTATCCAGTGCTATTATGGTGATATGGTGTTAGCACCTAAGAGAAAACTCTCCTCTAATTTTATCATAAAAATTTCAAAATGCCCCTTATTACTCTTTTAAGTCTCAATGTGCCCTACAAACTTTATTTTTTTTCATTTTACCCCTAAAACATAATATTAGCCCTTGATAATGAGCATTATTCATATATAATCAATTAGTTACATAAAGGAATCCATGCATTGTTAACGTATATATGAATCTATGAGTATATATTTAATTTACACCTCCTTGAGCGAGATTAAATATAAGCTTATTTTCTTTTGTCCCTGCACTATCGAGACGCTTTCGCTCCGTCCCCTGAAGTATTTTAGTTTGCAAATAAGGAACTGAACTATCCTTCTTTTCAATTTACCTCTATTTTTTTCGTTTCGCCCCCTGAAGTATGTTTTCGCCAAAAAAGTGAATCGAGGTAAGGGCAAAATTGAAAATGCACATACAATTAGATTTTGAGGCAAAATTTGTAATAATTAAAGATGCGAGTTCACTAATAAAATTCAAAAATAATTAGTGAACCCGCACTTTAATTATTACAAATTTTGCCTCAAAATCTAATTGTACATGCACTTTCGATTTTGCCCTTACTTCAGGGGCGAAACGAAAAAAATAGGGGGTAAATTGAAAAGAATGATAGTTCAGTTCCTTATTTGAAAACTAAAATACTTCAGGAGACGGAGCAAAAGCATCTCGATAGTACAGGGGCCAAAAGAAAATAAGCCTTAAATACACTAAAGAGTCATTTTAAAATTATTTTAATGCCTTGATGGTGATGGCGAAACCAGTGGCTGATGAGAACGTCGTCCGTCTAGATGTTTAAAGGTAAATTAAAGTAGTAGTTTATTCAATTAAAATTTATTATTAAAATTCTTCATGTAATGTGCATGCAACTTTTAAGTTGCCTGATTAGTCAACTTAATTAATCTAACGTTTTCCCCCAGATGCAACCCATGCATTATTCGGTCTAATGTTGTTTGCAGGCTCGCCCAAATGTTATTTACTCAATTGTCACAATCAAATACACACCATAAACTAATTGCCAAAATGCACCATCAGTGTAAAAGGACTTATTTTATATAGCACTTTTAATTTTGAGCTTAAATAGCTCTTTTAAGCACTAGCTATTACATGTATGGGTGTGGAGGAAAATCGAAACCGAGCCGAAATGAACCGAAAAGAACCGATTTTGTTGGAACCGATCGAAACGAACCGATTTCGGTTACCGATGCGGTTCGGCTTATGGGAGAACCGATAAAAACCGAACCGAACCGATTACTAATTTTATGTAGAAAAAGTTAAGCTTAGTAAAGGATAATTGACGAGAGAATTCAATATTGTTTATTGTTAGTATGATATAATAATAGAGTGAACATATTTTAAGCTAATAATATATGGATACATATATATATATTTAGTAAGTGGTGCCGTGTGACGAATGTGTATACAAATTTTGAAATTAGTTTTAAGAGGAGCTCGTTAAACTTATATAGAGTAGATATATCTTTGGAACTTAATTATGAGTTATATTTAATATAAAACAATACTAATCACATTTAGATTTGAGTCCAAAATGAATAATAATATTAGCTAGGAACGAACAGACCTAAAATTTCAAAGCCGAAAGTGGGCTCAAATTTATGCCCAAAACACGAGGCCCAGAACCGGCCCCGAACCGGAACCGACCTGGAACCGATATGAACCAAACCGTTTAGAACCGAACCAATTTCGCTTCTGTCTGGCTTAGAACTGATGATATCGGTTCGGTTCTTTTTTTGTCCAAAACGGAACCGAACCGTGCACACCCCTAATTACATGTAATCTTGATGTAGAGAGCGAGACAACTAATAGCTCTTTTAATTTTTTTAGAATCAGTCCATTAATCTTGATGTAGAGAGTCGAGACAACTCGAGTAGATAAATACTTTATCAAGTCGGGTAACTTTGGACTGTTTCGATAACGAATAATATATGAAGCATGTTCGAAGTGAAACCAAAAGCAATGCAGTTGAGCTTTTATGTATCGAGTACTGAACGATGTAGAAAATTATGATCTTATTAAGTTTTTTTTCTATTAAGATTTCTCTAAAAAGACAATCATGGTAAATTGGTAATCTATACATTAGTGTCGGACCAATTACCATTCGATCAAAAAAATTTCTGTTAAGATTTCTCTTAATGCCTAAATTAACTTAAAACTCTTCCTTTTGATAAATCTTAATAGAAGAAAACTTAATAGGATCATAACTTTCTACTATTTTTTTTATAATTAGCAATGTAATAATTTTCTACTATTGATGAAATTAATTACGGCAAATGGCTGGGATGATCACTTAACTTTGGGGCATGGAACCAGTTGATCACCTAACTTTTCAAATCGTTCTTATTTAGCACATTCTTCACTAATAATGCTAATTATGGACTAATTACATCACATGCCCATCACGTAGTAGTTAATCAGGGGCAATTTACTAATTTCACGTCTTAATTTTCTAAAAAATAGTTTAATCCCATTAAAACAAACTCAATCCTCAATTCACGTGATGAGCTATTTTAATGGGATGAATTAGGGATTGAGTTTATTTTAATTGGATTAAACTATTTTTTATAAAATTAATATGTGAAATTACTAAATTGCCCCTAATTAACTACCATGTGATGGGGCACGTGTAGTCCATAATTATCATTGTTAGTGAAAAATGTAGTGAATGAGAACGATTTAAGAAGTTAGGTGATCAACTGGAACATTTCAAAGCTTAGGTGATCAACTGGTTCCATGCCCCAAAATTAAGTGACCATCTCAGCCGTTTGCCAAATTAATTATGTAATTTTATACATTAAAAAAAAATTAATAGAAAAAATCTTGAACCTAACAGGTCCACATAATCATAATTTTTATAATAAGTTGAGTGCTATAAAAGAAAACCATTTCAAGCTTTCATGTAAATATGGATGTGATAAAAGCTTAGCCTTTGAAAATATGATTCCTTTATAATCAAGGTGATAAGTACTTGTATGACATCTATATTAGCTTCTCATGTGTCTCCTCTATCACAAGTAATAAAAAGTGAGGAGGGAGGAAGATACCCTAACACAATAAGTTCTAGAAAGGAAAAACCTACTCTAAAGTACTAGGCAAGGGTGTACAAAGGCCGTTAGTGTGACGGTTTTACACTTTTAGCAAGGAAAAAACCAAAACGAAGGCTCCACATGAACCTTTCTACCTAAGAAACTAATGTTATCTAGTTTTCTTTGGCACCACATTGATTGGTCGTTTGTTATTCTCGACAAGCTCAAGACTCTTGAAACCAATTTCAGTTCCACTTGAGAGGTAAACAATGCATGATTTTGACCACTCTTTTTGCTTTTTTGGAACTTCTTGAGTATGCAATTTCTACTCCTCAATATATCTTTTAACCTCCTTTCCTTCTGCAGAATAAAGAGAAGAATAGTCCAGATAAGCTCCATCAAGAGTAATTCGACATTATTCAATATTTCGATCCATCGTAATTTTGTTTCTTAAATCTTAAGTAGTAAGATTTGAACTCTCGATATGACGAAATAGTTCGATTGCTAACCTGTTGAAGAGCCAGTTTTGTGACCATAAGAAGCTTTTCATGTTCAGGATCATGAATATAATCAACCTCACTTACTTGAGCAGCAATGTGGTTCATTTTAGGCTCCTCCTTTTGGCAGCTAAGAAATTTCCAAAAGACTTCCATCGACTGCTTAATAATTTTCGCTAGCTCTGTAACCGAGATTATATTTTCTTCGCCCCCTATGGCCTTCCTATCCTGAGAGCAATCATCTGCATTATAAACAAACTCATCAGCAACATGAAAACATCAAATTTTTTGAGTGGTACAAAAACCTTTAGAAGAGAGCGAAGAGTGTTGATGACCTTTGATCATGGGAACATGAATGAGACTACGTAGAACACATCGATTTTTCACATAATGTTGAATTCTATCGCCATTCCCTTGAAAGGGTTCATCCTCCACAAATCTTTCCATAAATACTTGAAATTGCTGAAATTCTGTTGCTACTTTATTATATGAGTGATAACCCTTAGAATCATGTTCCAGCAACTCTTTCGCTTTTTCATATTGCCAATTTAAGATTTCCCAAGAATGGCAAACCTGGCCAATATATACCAACTCCAAATTTTGATATGTTTTGGTGAGTAACTTATGCGTCGAATCAACATAAACTCTCTGCAGTTTGTAAGGCCAAAACTTTGGAACTCTGCTGAGTGACTTTGACGTATTATGTCCTTCCATGAATACTTCAGAATCCTTCAGGTGTAGGAAATCTACATCCATGACAACTACATCAGAAACTTTTCTTGAATTTTCACTACCTCCAAAATTTGACGTTGTTCCTGTTTCTCTAATCAATCTTTTTAGTATTCGCAAATTCATCCGAGTACAATTTTTAACCAATAAAGCTTAATCCGAATTCAAATGTTTAACCAAATTTTGTTCAATTAACAGTTTAAGTTGCTTATGCTCTTAAATGACATATAACACTGAAATATATTCTTACTAACATGTACCAAAACACCATAAGAAAGGAAGGCGAGGGTCGTAAGGCGAACTCACTAATTGCATGCAATTGCTGGTAATCCAAGATATCCAATTTCCTCATTTTTTCAGCATAGCTCTTGTAAAACTTCTGAATTTCTGCCATACAATCTTTGAACTCAAACTTCTCATCAATTTTCAGAGGCTTCATATCATCCACTGTCATCGGAGACTCACAATCTTCTGATATTGTTGGGAGCCCTTTAACTTTGGCATATCTCATTTCCATTTTCATTTGCTGTACTAAATTTTGGTGCTGTTTCAATATATCGACATCATCTTCATCGCCTGAATCCGAACCCCATGATGTCTTTTCAGAGTTATGTTCTTCATACTTCTGCAAATCATCCAACAATTTCATTTCTTCCTTTTGAACACCATGGACATTGGCTTCATATATATCCTCAATTTTGCAATCTTCTTTCAAGGAAAATGTGTTTGCGAGATCCTCATCTCCAGTAGATGGTAGAACACATGGCTTAAGTTCTATATATCCAGCATCAAAATCTTCTTCATTTCTCAAAACAATTTCTGGATGAGGTGAGGCGTTGTCATCGTCAGATTCAAAGTAATCAAAATCAAAATTCCTGTGAAAAAATGGAACTTGATCCTTATCCAAATTTTGAATTTGCAGCAATGAAATCTCAAATGTTTCAGAATCTTCTTGATTTTCAAGAATTTCACTTCCTGGAGTTATCACCTCGACAGTTTCTTCAACATCCATATCTTCTATATTATCTTGAAGGGCACCATCTCCTACTTCTGAAACATCAACTTCTGCAATTTGTAGTTGCAGGGGTTCATCAGATTCCTTCGAAACATCAACTTTTGCAGTTGTTTCTCGACGAGCTTCAAATAGTTTTTCATGTTCAACAATTTCTGCAACTTGTTCTTGAACGCTTTCATCAAACTTATGTATAGAATCAATTCCTGCAACCTGTGCTTGGAAGCATTCATCAACCGACGACGACAAATGGAACAAATGATCATCACTTTTGAAAAAGCTGTTTGAACCATGATCAAGAATCTGGCTTTTGGTAAAGAAAGCATCATCATTTGTATCCACAAACATCTCCTCAACACTAAACTCTTCAGAATTCATCACAAAACCACTCAAATCTTTACTCATCAAGAACTCATACTTACTTTCACATGAAACCAATTCATTTTGCAAGAAAACAGAGTCCTCTGTTTCATCAAAACCATCAGAATTAGTATCAACCAGATCATTTCTTAAATATATAACAGCACCAAAATTTGCATAATCTATCTTCACTCTGCAAGAACAAGAAGTATAAAACTAAAATTAATCACACAAAAATTTAGTACAGTACAGTTAAATTTCATAAATTATAATCCATAATACTATAAAAGCCAAAAGAAAAAGTATCATACCTGTGAATTAATCTAGATATGAAGCCAAAAACATAGAACATGAAACTCCATATAGTAACACAGAAAAAGCAACCAAATTTAAGCACCATTTTGAAGAAAAAACTCATCAGAAAATTGAGTGGATCAGATACATAACATGAAGAGGTTGTTGTCTTGTTGGTATCCATAAAAACAATCAAAGTGTGTATGTTTTTTTGCCATTTGTAAGTAAAGAGGAAAGGAGAAAGTGAAGTGCTGTGTGAGGCAACAAAGCATAGTCAATAAAATATGTGATCTTAAGCTATGACTTATAGTTAAACATATTCATTATTTAATAATTTTAAGAAAATTCAGTTGTGGACAATGGGCACCAAAATTGGTTGAGAAAAATTTAGAGTTTTAGACAATTTCTAATATAGAAAAATTGACATGTTACCGTGACTTATGGCTGTATGTAATCCCACGTTTATATTAAAAGGGGCTTGCGCGTGTCATGCACTTGTAGTCGTCATATCGACGAGTGTACATGACACTATCGTACTCTGCGCTGAGAGTTTATATTAGAATATCTTCAGATCTACACATTTTTTTTAAAGATCTGATATATTTTTATGGGTTTACTTGATTTGATGTTGAGTTTTATGTTTCTATTTCGTATGTATAATGTTTCGATTTATTCTAGGCACTGTTGCTGAACAGGCGACGATTCTCGAAAATATAGGCCCTTCAGTTATTGTTTCTGAAACTCAAGTAAATGTGAAGAAAATACCATAAAATCAGGTCAAGAAAATACCTCAAGATCTTGGTTTATAGCTTACCTTATATGCATCAGCTATATGAATGAACGACGTTATAAAAATCGATAATTACTTGCTATTATGGTTGAAGTAATATGTGAAATCTGATTATGAACTCCTAATTTAATTGTGACCAACAATTTCATAAGTTCTGATTCTCCAGTGTCCAGATCACTGTATTTCTATTTGCAATCAACAATTACTTTTTTCGATTGTCTGATGATGTAATTAATATTAGGTTGATACTTATTTTTTTACCCAATGAATGTTTGTTGTTTATATACCTGTAGTTACTCGAGATCATGGGAGCAGGCCGGTCCTAGCATTTCGGGGGCCCTGTGCGAAAACAAAAAATGGGGCCCTTTTTATATAGAAAAAAATCTGGGACATGTTAGAATAATAAAGTCTTAAAGTATTAAATCTATGTGAGGATACAATTAAAAGACTAAAGTTTTTTTTTTAATTTATAATATGTTCTCAAAGTAGTACATAGTGTAATTCAATTTGAATCATATGAATATTTAGTATTATATAAGTGTATATAAGAGCATAAAATGCATTACTAAAACTATTCTTTATATAATAAAAGTTATTTAATGTTACAAGTATATTATACTTCATTGTAAATTATTTTAAGATTTTATAATATAATCAAAGAATTCACATACAATCTTATTACTTTAAATATTATAATAATATACTACTAAAAAATAAATTACTTATATTGCTTAAAGAAGAATATATAATTGCATCTCATGTTCTTATACGTAGATAAGCAATAATATTTCAATAATAAATTAAATAAAATCGTTTCTCTTATAGTAATAGTTTCAATTGAACCATATCAATCATTTCATGAAGTAGTTTACAATGACAAAAACACTTTTTACTATTTAAAGAATAATATAGTAACACACCTTGTATTTTTAAAAATATCTAATATTAAATAATTTTTATAAGAATATTAAAAAATAATTTCACACTATTTAAATGATATGTAATGTAACACTAAACTAATTATATTATTTAAGAATAATATATTGATGCATCTGATGCTTTTATTTAGATAGTAGATAATATTATTAATTAAAACATAAAATAAAACAAACAATAAAGTTGGTACAATGGTTAGGACTTACCTTCTCATCTTACCAACCATGGTTCAATTCCCACAACTCCAACCAAAGCATGCTATTTTTATTCTACTAATATGCATACTTAAACATAACATGAATTGGACTTAAAATGGGCTAAAATGAAGAAAGAGTTGAAGCCTTGAAGGGCTTCGAACCAATAGATCATCAAGAAATAAATAATCAGGCCTGCTACCTATATGAAAAAAGGTTCAACAAATTACTAAAATTTGGGGGCCCTTTTGAGAGGGGGCCTTGTGCGATTGCACCAGGTCCTTACACAATTGGGCCGCGCCTGCATGGGAGGATTCATCCCTTAGCAGCAGCGAGCCTTCTGTCAGTTTGTTACTGGTGCTCCTCGACTTCCCTCTGGTGGTCTGGCAATGTTAAATCCCAAGATGACAATCGTGAGGAAGGTACGTAGTTTGTTTAATTAGAGGACGTTGTAGTTTATTGTGGAACTATGTTCTTATGTATTCATAACTGGCAGCATTCAAGCTCAGGGAATACAGTTCACAGCGGCTCTGGATGAGAGACCGTTGATGATGATTTGCCCAGCGTGATGACTTGTGCTAATTACTTGAAGCTTCCTCACTATTCCACCAATGTATCATTAAGGTTTCTGTCTAATTTCGATTGAAAGGTTTCTTTTACTCATAAATTGTTCGGTATCTTATATTTAACAGGAAATTATGTACAAGAAATTATTGTATGCGATAAATGAAGGTCAGGGATCATTTGCTTTATCATGAGACCATAAGTACTCGGATGCTCCAGATATTACTGTGTAAGATGAGTTGTGCTTTGAAACCTTTCTACAAGTGGCTTTAACTCTTTCTATGGTTTTAGGTAGTTAACGTTCATTTTATTTTCGGTTGGTAATTTGCCTCGTGTATCCATCGGGTGCTTTAACTTAAAACTTGAGATTCTGCAGGTTCTGACTTCTGGGTGTTGAAGTGATCAAAATAATTTGCAGGAACATCTCAGGAGGATCCATTTTTCGTACTGTAAGTACTTGTATATACATAGAAACAATTTTTGGCAGAGCATTCTGAGTGAGGTGTTCACTGTTCATTTGCATTCGGCTTCAACTACTGTTTTATTTGTCTATCTGGTTCTTTTGATATGTTAATCGATTACATGATAGGTTTTCGCTGCTGACATTTTCGCCTCCAAGTTCCATGATGATATTTTCAACCAAAATATAGGCATTCAATTTAGGAACAAGGTTGGAAGAAAAACAGTACAAATCTTGTACAGGTACTTGAGTCATTTTCTGCCTCTTCAATATAGTCACATAGCTCTTATTCGGTAATGCCATATTCGAGCCATCACAATCGGACTTCTGCGGATGTCCGAAAGGATGAGCTTGGTATCTACTAGGTAGTACACGTCTTCAACTATGACGAACTAAACGAAGCTACTAACAATTTTGATTTCAGAAATGCTCTCGACGATAGTGGTTTTAGCACAGTATACAAAGGTAAGGAGGCCGATGTTTGAGATGGAAGTCTTTAGTTGAAGCTAAATGTTTTCATTTTTGAAATTATATAGGAATACTTGAAGATGGACGTGTAATTGTAATTAAATGCTTGTATGAGAATCATTCAAAGAGGAGATATTTTAAAAATAAATATATGGCATAGTTTTTGAGTTTAGTTGTAAGTAACTAAAGTAGTAACTAGCTTCATATGAAGAGTTTCTGATTGGATTGCAAGTATAATTTGCTCGAATTTGTTGTGACAATATGTACATTAAATAGTTAGATCCAATGCATAAATCACATTCGCCCGTCAACTGACAGCACTATCAACTAGTAATGGTAAAGGATTTAAGGGAGTTGATTTTGGAAGATGAATAACTTGAAAAATTGATTGTGGAGCTGATTTTGACACTTCTAATGTCTGTTGAATCTTCATCTGTTAGAGTTGTAATAAATTACATTAATAAAAAGGGATGTAACCATTTTCTCTTGCTTTGAAGCACGAACGAGATAAATCGCGTCAGTTGACCATGGACTAGATGTTGCCCGAGAGCACTTCAAATGTAATTTTTCTTAGGGTTAAAGTCACGTTTGATCCGCGTCACCTTTTGATCACACATGTTTCATTTTGTCCCATTGATCACACATGCTTACAAAAGTTGCCTAAGTCATAATGTAAGTTAAATGTAAGTTAAATTTAACAATTTAAAACACATGTTTTATTTTCTTAGGTGTTGAACAAATTTACCCCTAAATTATAGTCATGTGAACGTCACATGTTTTAAATTTTCAAAATCGAACGACAGTCTGATGAAATAGTAACTAAGACAATTTTTGTAAATATGTATGATCAAACGAGAAAAAATGAAATATGTGATAAAAAAAGTGACGCGGTAACAACATACGTGATAGAACGAATCTTAACTCTTTTTATTACTACGTAGAACTAGTGTTGTTCGCGGGCCGGGTTACCCGAGACTCGACTCGGCACCCGGCCCGGGAACCCGGCTCGAAACCCGGCTCGAGATTCAACGAGTTCCGATTTCGATTCCAACTTCAGATTCGAAACCGATTCGGATAATACCCAGGACCGGCTCAGGTAACTTGATTAAAATATTAGGCTTTGACTTTATTATTAAATTGATGAACCTAAGTCTCTTTTTTTCTTTCTTTTTTGATAATTAGCGATGAGGTGAGTTTCGATACGAGGACCTTCAGGTCACTGGCAAAAGCCTTTTCCACTAGGCTATTCGATTAACTTAATGAACCTAACTCTCTTTTGATCTCTTTTGATTTGTTAATTATGAATTTATCATTTAGATTGAAGTCTACGAATGTTGGTTACTTGGTTTAAGGATGATGATGTTTCTTTATAGATTGTCATGTACTATACAAGTCGATTTCGAGTCTCAAGTATGAATCGAGTATCGAGCCCCATCGAGTATCGATTCGGGTAGTCGAGTTCGGTTCGGTCCCGAGCCGGGTCTTAATTGCGAAAAAACCTTTTCAAGCCGAGTTCGGTTTCCTGAGCTGACTCGAATTCTAAACGAGTCGAGTACAAGGTAAGACTCGGTTCTCAAATGAGTCGGTCCGGGTATAGCTGGACTCGGATCAACTCGACTCGATAACAGCTCTAGGTAGAACCTCTTAATAGTTGGCAGGTTGCCTTGTGATCTTAATTGATATTCCTATAATTATTTTCACATAAATTAAGAAAAAATAAATAAATTTAAAAGTATTTTGTAATGTAAAAAGACAATTGATTATTATTATATTATTGGATCAATAAAAAAAGTAAATGCAAAGTACATTGAAAATAAAAATTATGATAGAATGAGATTAAAAAACCCAGAAAGTAACATCTTACCTCTTTCTATTTAATGTTCGGACACGTTTCTGTGCTATGGTGTCTCACCTTAAAACAAATCTTAATTAAGTGATGGTCTTATTATTGACACTGATTAATTTTGAATCAGTCTCCTCAGCAAATAGGGTTTAGCGAAGTACAAAAGTCATTTTGTTGGAATGATAATAACATTCTCTTTAATTCAATATTTATGACGTTTTGTATTTTTTGTGTCAATTTTAACCATAAGTTCCTTATTATTTTTTAGTTTAAAAAAAATATAATTAATATCGATAAATTAATATATAAGAGTATTTTCACAAAAGTAAATTTTTATAATTTTTATAATATAATTAATTAATTATTGCTAATTAAAGTTGTACATAAAAAAAAAAAAAAAGTAAGGACGAGTATCTGTATATGGTTCGTCGACCAACTGAAGAGACATTTGTGGTCAACTCAAACCAAAAGGCATCAAGGAAAATTCTGCATATATATGTGATCAAAATTGTCTGCTTTTCATCTCATCATCATTTTCTTACATATTCTTCATCAATATGTGCATCATTTTCTTACATATTCTTAATAAATGATATTACCAAAAATTAAACTTATAAGTTATAAATAATATTTTCAACTTGAGTGAAACTTTTTTTTTTGTAGACTTGAAATCCCAATAAATTTAGAAGGGACCAATTGATGAGACTCTTTCATGCCTGCCTTTCAAAAGGAATACATAAATAAAATTTCATTTTAATTCCAGTTATCATAAAAAATTAACTGGATATTTTATGAGCGTATTGAAGATTGTTATTCTACTAATAATTTAAGACCAATCAATTTCTACTTAAAAATGACAAAAATAATAAGTAATACCCCTCCAATTCAAAGTAATTGATGTTCATTTTTTTAAAATTGAACTTTGATGACCATCAAGAACTGTTAATTACTTATTTTAAAATATATACAATTTATATAGTTGAATTTATCTTTTTCATTGATTTCATAATATTTTAATTTTATTTTTAATAATAATTAAAGAAGAACTTAAGGTCAAAAATTTATTTCGATATATGAAAATGTCAATTATTTTGGACTGGAGAAAGTATTAGTGAATGAGGACCTATAAAATTAATATGCCAAATCATACTCCCTCCAATTTTTAAAGGCAAATGATAATGCCAGAGCAATTTTCATATCGCCAGAGTAAAACTATGTCTAATTCCTTTTATGCCCTTTGAACCTATGACTTATAATTACAATATTGATTCTTAACGATAAAATACTTTTATTTCTATTTGAATCATGAAAACATGAATAAATTTTATAATTAACAATTGTGTTACGAGCAAAATATAGTTTGATGAGAAGGGTATCAAAAGAATTGAGCATGATTTTGCTCTGGCGAAAAAATTGCTCTGACATTCTCACTAGCCATTTTTGAATGCCATCGTAGCTATTTTACACATATACTCCCTCCGTTCTTATTTATTTATTTTTTTAGCCTTAATTTTTTGTTACCAAATACCTTGTCTTTCTAGCATAATTAATTGTAAATTTATATTTCGATGTACTTTTGATTACTTTTTGTTATAGATTTATCAACCAACCAATTATATGGTTTGAATTGGTTGTCACTTTACATTTTTAATGTATTTTTTACTTTCCTTAATCTATGTGCAAATGGCTAGAAATTCAAATAAAAAAAACGGAAAGAATATTAATCAATAAACAAAACAACAACTTAATGAATGTGTTCGTATTAAAAGCTTTTACTATACATTCCTCATTAAATAAGGACTTACAAGTCAAATGCTTATTTTCTTGTTGCAAAAAAATATAAGTTATAAATACCTTCTCCCTTTTCCCCTGAAAATGGTGGCAAGTATGAAGTCAAAGGGACAAAACATAGTGCTCTTTTGTTCACAAATCCTAAGAGAAATTTAGAAGAATGTCCTCGTCACCATTTTTTTTTTAAATTATTGTCTCCTTTCCTTTTTTTTTTCTTTGATTTCACTATGTCTTGTAATTTTACTAAATTACCCCAACTTTTTTCTTCCTCTTTTTTCTTCTTCTTCATACTACGACCAACCACCAAAAACCTCCTTGCCACCCTGGGCAAACAACCCCGCCACCACCTATAAATATAGATCGCCCCCCTCCCCTACCATGAAAAAGCTCCTACCCTTAACCCCCCTGAAAATCGACATCCTCTTATCCAATGTCCATTTTCGATTTGAAAAGAGGGATGAGAGGTTTGATTTCAAAAGAAGAATATAAAGAAGAAGAATAAAAAATAAAAATAAAAGAAGGAGGAAAAAGAAGAAGGAAGAAGGATAGAGTTTATTAAGGATAATTTAGTAAAATTAGTGGGGATGGATAGTGAAATCGGAGGAAAAAAGGAGGAGGTAAAAATTGAAAAAGAAAAGAAAAGGAGGCATTCTTCCAAATTTCTCCAAATTCTTATGCCAAGGGAAACAGAAAAAAAAAACAAAAGATGCCTTTATGAAAACTGTGTGATTAGCTTTAATCTAATACTCCATTGTTTTTACTTTTACTTGTCTTTCTAAAATATATGCATATAAATTAACAAAAAATTAGTTAAGAAAATATATTGAAAAGTCAAAAAAACTTATTGAAACTCTACAATGGATTGACAGATAAGTTTATAAAAAGAATAGTAAAATATTATAATGAAAATGTAAGAGCATAATTTTATATGCTATAATAATTATACTAAAAAAAAGAAGGGAAAGTAAAACATAATAAAATAAGGTTTTTTTTCATCTGGACACCTGAACTTCTGATATTATAACAAATAGGCACCTGATGAACTTTTTATAACAAGTAGGCACCTGAGACGAAAATTTGGCGCCTGAACTTTTATTTTTCTCATTTTTCAGAATTTCGCAGATTTTAAACATTTAGATGGAGGGCAAAATAGTCAAACCACATTTAAAACTAAGTCAACCTAATTATATACTAACCTAGCCCTATTAAAATCAATTCTTCCTCTTGCAACTTATTTGCCGAAATCTTAGCTTCCTTTTTTCTCAGTTTCTCATATCTTCATCTTTTCTCCTCATAATTCTTAGTCTCTTTTATAAGCAAGTGTTTGGAGGGAAGAGATAAAAATCCAATCTTGATTTTAAATTCGATTATTCAACTAGAGAATGATTGGAAGATGAACAAGTTTTGTTGATCTTTTGGAAAAATAAGGTGCTTGAATTGCAGAACATGAAAATAATCGGAAGTTAAAGAATTATTGAGATGGAATGATTGGGTCTATGAATGATTAGGTGGGTGAGATTCAAGTTTTTGGAGCTGAGATGGATTTAGATGGAGAAAAGTTTGGATTGTGTGAGTGGGACTTGACATAGTGTACCGAAAATTTCTTGCACGTGTTCTTCATACTTTTTGCTGCGATTCTTCTGGGCAAATCTGGTGCTTTTCATTTTCTGGGCTATTCTTGCGATTTTCTGGGCAAGAATCTGTTCGAATTTGTTTGCTGGTGTGTTTCGGCTGAACTTCTCACTGGCCATTGGTTTTGCTTCATTTTCTTGATTTTGTTAAATACAGAGTTATTACCGTTGGCACCTGAACTTTGTCCACGTTGTTTGGCGCCTAAATCGTTTCTTAGGATTGACACCTGAACTTTTCTGTTTATTTTCCCCCCAAGATGTCATATTTTCAATATGACTAACTTGCCCTTGGGTTAAGGATTTTAAAATCTGAAAAAAGAGAAAAGCAAAAGTTCAGGTGCCAAATTTTCGTCTCAGGTGCCTACTTGTTATAAAAAGTTCACCAGGTGCCTATTTGTTATAATATCAGATGTTCAGGTGCCCAGATGAAAAAAAACCATAAAATAAAGGCTTTTTAGCCGAATGCACCCTTTAACTATACTCCCTCCGTTTCAATTTACATATCCTTTTTGTTTTTCCATGTTTAACTTTGATTAGCAATAATTAGTTAGTCATATTATAAAAAATTATAAAAAGTACTTTTATGAAAATACTCCTAAATACATAAATTTATCGATATTAATTATATATTTTTTGGACTAAAGAATAATAAATAATTGATGGTCAAAGTTAGACACGTAAAAATGAAAACGACATTTAATTTGAATTGGAGGAAATATCATTTATTTCTATGTGCCCCTATACTAGTGTTGTTGTTTGAGATACCTCTAAACTCGTTTTTTAATATTAAATTATGCAAAACTTTCATTTTATACCAGGACAAAGAAATAATTACTTAGAATGATAAGACATATTTTAAAATTGTCTAACATAATAAGATCATTTTTCTAATAATTAAAAGTTACATATTTTAAAATTGTCTAACATAATAAGATCATTTTTCTAATAATTAAAAGTTACATATTTTAAAATTGTCATGTTAAACTAGCATATAGCTATGTTAAGTACTCCGTACCAATTAGACAGCAATAACATGCCTAGAAAATCGCTTCAATGAGAAAACCAAAGCCATTTTCCAAGTCAAATGTCAAATTACATCCTGAAATTGAGGTTATTACAAGATAAATTTGTATTAAAAATGCAAATAACCTAAAAAATCATTGGCTACTACACACTTATTGTACATTTCTTGGTCAAAATACATATCCTTACTGCCACAGTACTAGGCATCTAATAAGTTTATGTCATGCATGGTCTACATAAGACTACCTAGCTAGGGCATGATATTTTAAAAATCAAAAATATTTTGTGTCACATTATTTTTAATAACTATTATACTCTATAATGATTATTGTAGAAATTATAATATCTTTCTCTTTCTTATCAAATTGTTAACTAAAAATATTAAATAGTAAAGTTTGAAAAAGAAAATTTATTCATCTCATCTTTCATATTTCTCTCTTTGGAGTTGGCAAAAGACGTCATAATAATTACTTATCGAAATAAAAAGTTTGGAGTCAATAGAATAACCTAGTGGAAATCAATCGAAATAAAATACTCCCTTCGTTCTCTTTTACTTGTCTCTCTAGTTATTTGCACATAATTTAAGAAAAAAATAAAAGGGAGCCAAAATGACAATCAATTGAAACTATATAATTGGTTGATTGATAAATTTTCAGTAAAAAGTAATCAAAAAGTATATTGAAAATGTAAATTTGTAATTAATTATACTGGAAAGACAAGTATTTAAAAACAAAAATTTGAGTCTAAAAAGATAAGTAAAAGAGAACCGAGGGAGTACTAATTATTTCATAATAACATATTTATACAATAATCTTAGTCAATAATATGCCATATATTTTTTTTTTGTAAATTAGCAATGAGAAATACAACTAACTATATCGAGTATAGCGATTGAAAAGTATTACAAATAATGAATATAGAAATGAATGACTAAATAACAGTTTGAATATATACTATAAATAAAATAAAGATAATAAAAAAGAAATATGCTTCAGGCGAGGCTTGAATCTAAGACATCTTACGAAAAGCTCGGATCAAATACGCTAGGTTTATAGCCATGGGTATAATAATACGTCATACAATTGATATCAACATTTTCTCATATTTGAATGTTGACCAACTTTACCGGCCACCTACATGGCTACTCCCACTACAAAAGCTAGGTAAAATTTCAACTCCAATATTAGGCATGTTCTCGTTTTGCTAGCTAATATTGACAATAATTTTGCATTTCACACCATCAACATCGTTTCTTCTTGCCACCATTTACATATCCCATCCTTTTATATATATTCTATCAACTCTCGTTGAGGAGCTCAGTCTCACGTTGTTAAACTAAAACGTTCGAAGTAAATATATAAAATTTTGGATTACCGTCCTGATCACCAATGTTTTTATGTCTCTCGGTCAGTCGAATTGTTGACTTTTCAGGTCCAACATCTTAGTTGCGTTCTCAACCTGGTGGTGAATATATATTTCGAACCAACATTTCGATGAAGAGCGTGAAGAGCAAATCAAGCATTGGGAGGGTTAATGTGGTGATGATTTTGGTGAGCTTATTACTTTTGCAACAAGTAGTTATGGGAGCAAGGTATCTTGAATTTCAAGAAAAGGCAGAACATGATGACGACCAAATTCAAGATAGAAGTTCTTCGAGTGTTGGACAAAACAATGGCAATGGTGATGATGATGATGAAGGCTTCTTTGCAACGGTCAACAGACATGTTCCCTCAGGTTCCGATCCCTTACACAATCGATAGACCAATCGCGAAATAGTTAAATACGAGTCTACACAATATAAAAGAGTTTGGATGTTCATGACATGTACTACGTGTCGGATGACCCAAACCATCATTAAATTTGATTTTTCCGCTAGAGGCGCGGGCATGATTTGTGATAGTTTTTTTTGGAACCAATAGAGTTTTGCCAAATAAATCTATACATATACTAGTTTTGGAAGAAAAAAATTGTTTTATATACTTTCAGTAAGATAAGAGTTTTAGGTTATATATTTCATTATTCATGACATGTACACGTGTCGAATGAATCGAACCATCATTAAATTTGATTTTTTCGTTAGAGGAGGCGCTGCGGGCATGTTTATTTTGTGATATAGTTCTTTTTGGAACCAATTCTAACATGTTTATGTTCGATAACGTTTTGCCAAATATATCAATACATATATATACTAGTTTTGGATATGAAAATACAAAGAAAATACATTATATGATGTATTTCATCCTTTTATCATTTTATTTATGTATTAATTTGTTGAGTATTGTGTTTGAATATGTGATTTTTATGTTATTTGATTTTTAGTTTATAATTTTGTTGATTTAGTTATCGAGTTATTGATCTTAATGGTTGAAGCGCTTAAGGTAATAAATAAAAGCAAAACTATTTCTAGTGCATTGTAATCATCTCATATATTCCAATGTTGAAACATTATTATTTTTTCCGTAAATTAGCGATGATGGGAGTTCGAACTCAGAATTTTCTGGTCACTAGCGAAAGCCTTAATTGACTAGGCTATTCGATTAACTAAAAAATGTTGAAACATTAGAATATGCATTTTGCTTTGTTTTACAGATTCACAATGAGAGAACAGATTAACTAAAAAGTACAGGTAAGGATGAGATGAAATACGTTGTCTCCATGCTTTGTCAAGTTCGATAATATCATCGGCGCACGATGCTGACGTCACTGAAACGGCGTCGTATAAACTCGCGGATGATTTCAGGATTGTGACATTTATCTACTCTGAATGTACATAAAAAAGCAAGTAATAAAAATAAAATAATTATGAACAACAAAAAAGGATATTATAATGATGACATACCAAACAAAACTAATAAATTATTGAAACTAATCTTTAGCATTGTCTTCATACTTTTCGATATTTTTTAATGCATCTTTTGAGTATACAATAGGTAAAAAACTTAAGGTGGACTTACTGTACTACCTCTCTATATGGGCTATTGGCTTTGTGTGAATAATTTTTATAATTAGTATAAAATTTTAAGCATAATATTATAAATTTATATTAATATGTATATATTAGAGTTGGGTCGCATTTCTTGGGTTTCAATAATAAAAACTTAAACGGTTAAATCCAACCAGTCTTTTTCGCTACTTAACCCAAATCGCACCTATCGACCCAACTAAGCTGTATCTTTAGGTTGGGTTGTGCTGGGATGAGTTGAGTTTGGCGCGATAGGTAAATTATACACACCCCTAGTTCTAACCGCACAATAGACAATAATGAACAATCTATTAAGAAGTAGTCTTAAAGAAAACCTTTAATCTTTGAGGAAATGACAATTTCCAAAAAAAAAATCCAAGTTTGTTTGGGAATAGAAGTATAAGAAGAAGGGTTTTCGGGTTTATAGAGATGTGATTGATAATATAGGTATAACGCTGCTGTCTGCTGTTAGTTTTCAACAAAGGGAGGAGCATAAGGGCTAACATGCACGAAAGTGTTTTGGGTCACTTTTGTGTATCAACCAGGGGCGTAACTAGGGGTAGGGTGGGCCATACTTCCCCCAGACCATTGAATATTACAATTTAGAAAATATATGTAGCTAAGAATTCAATATACTTCAGGAATTTACTTGTCGAATGACCCACCCAACTCATTATGGGCGCAAGATCCATTTCCATAAGCCTCTTTTAGGCTTAATTTTTTTAAAATTTTGTACTTTAATGTTTTACTTTAAAAATTTAGCTATTCCCGTATATTAGTTATGGGTTTTGCTCTTGATATCAACCTCGCTTGTTGGGGTGATTTTAAAACTTTTGAAGACAAAGTGAGATGGGAAAATAGAATTAATAAAGGAAGTATCTCTCAAAATAGTGGCAATAGTAAATAGATCCTCAAGATTGGGTTGATTATGGTCCGGAGCCAATTATCATTAGAAATATTGATATTTCCTCCTTTACCTACTATCTAGACCATTGAGTCTTTTGTGCAGATAATTTCCCAATTGGTACTTCTCCATGTTTAGGGAAAAAAATAGGTTTTTTTGTATCTAGCCACCTGAATTATTCTCATTTTGTCAAATAATCATCTGTACTATTTTTTTTTCTTTGCAAATAGGTACCTGACGGTAAAAATAGCACATGAACTTTGTTTTTTTAACATTTTAATTTTCAAAATAATCCTTAACCCAAAAACAAGTTAGTCATATTGAAAAATTTGATAAAAATTAAGGTGCCACTCCAAAAAAAATAATCCTAACTCCACTTCTATGAGAATATTTCAAACACAAAGAAAAAATGTCCATAATTCAAAGTCTGGAACCATATTCAACCTTATTCTTCCTAGAGATGAGGGGTACAAAATGCATCAAGCTAAGATACTCCTATAAGAGAAAATTAGCAGAATACCACTAATCAATCATCATATTTGCTAAGGAAGACACTTCTTTTTTTATTTGAAGTTTACCATACTTGGAGAATGAATTGACTATTTTACCCCTTACTCCATATCTACCAATATCTATTTTTGAATCTCACTTTTTTATTACATCAAATCCCATATATCACATTCACCTTACAACTTTTCATATCCCACCTACTTTCTTACATCGCACCCAAAAAAAATACAACACCCAACACTTCTCTCTAGAAACAAAACTTTGGGTTTTCTCTAGGAGTTCTCTTCTAAATCACCCCCAAAATTGTTATCTTTTGAGCAAATTCGGTAAGTAAATGAAATAAATTAGTTGAATTTAGTGTTCTCTTTGAAATTTTTGTTTGTTTTTGGTAATTTTCTAACTGATTCTTTAATTATTGTTGTTCTTGTTGTAATTTTCGTGTGCTTCGAGGATGAAGGATGCATGGAGAAAAATGACGGGTTTTTTTAAAAGCAAAATCGTTACTTTTTTATAGCAAAATCGTTACTTTTTGAGCAAAATCGTTTCTGTTTTTGGAGCAAAACTGTGGCTTTGTTTTGAGCAAAATATTGGGTTGTTTTGGAGCAAAATGGTGGCTTAGTTTTGAGCAAAATGTTGGCTTTCTTTTAGCAAAATTCTAAGTGTTTTTGTAACAAAATCGTGGTTGTTTATTGAGCAAAATGGTGGCTTTGTTTTGAGCAAAATCTTGGCTTTTTGAAACTTTCCAAGTTATAAAGCTACCTTTCCCATGAAATGTAGTTTAAATCATAAATTTTGTTGTATGGTGCTATTTAATATTTAATATGTATTAGGTTGTTTATAACACAATAATTTTTGTTGGTGGGTAGGATGTTGCTTATAACAAATTATAACACATTAAAATTATATTATAATGTGTTTTAAATGATTTTAATGTGCTCTAACTGATGTTAATGTGTTTTAAATGAGTATAATGTGTTTTAAATGATTTTAATGTGTTCTAACTGATTATAACGTGTTTTAAATGATTATAGTGCGTTCTAAATGAGTATAATGTGATTTAAATGATTATAATGTGGTCTGAACGATTATAATTAGTGCTAATTGATTATAATATGTTCTTGGTGGTTATAATATGTTCGAACATATTATATCTTGTGTTCTTGGTGATTATAATGATTATAATATGTTCAATTCGATTATAATATGTTCTTCGTGATTATAATGAGTCCTAATTGAGTGCTAACAGATTATATCTTGATGTGTGCTACTAAGTGATTATTATAGGCAAAATGATTATAATGTATTTTGAGTAGATACAATCTGTTCTATCTAGTTATAATGTGTTATAGTTTAACTATAATATGTTATAATCGAATATAACCCATTATAACATATTATAATCGAATAGAACACATTATAACTAGATATAATAGATTATAACAACCCAGAACACATTATAACTAGAATTTTTAATGCTTGTTGGTATTAATTTTAAACATTTTCTTGACAGGAGTTATGGCTCAATCTAAGTTCATATGTAACCACAGGTCGAACCAAAACAAAATACTTACAGATTAACAATAGGGATTATTTGACTTGCATTGAACACGTCAAATATTTTTTGTCTGAAGAAAGTTTGAAGTTAATGCGTGAGGAGTATAAGCAAGACAAGAACACGAAGGAGTATAAGCAAGACAAGAACATGAACAAGAAAGTTAGACCAAGACAAGAACATCTGAAAGCAATACACAAAGTAGAGTTATATTGTGTTTTATTCTAGTTTATTGTGTTTTATTGTATTCTACTGAAGTTTATTGGGTTTTATTGTATTCTATTGAAGTTTAATGTATTTTATCGTACAAACGCAGCAAAAGTATATAATTTTTTTTACCTTTCTTCCCCTCCATGGAACTTCGAAATCATATCTAAAACATAAGAACCTCAAATCTGTTGCAATGAAATTTATCCTAGGAAAAAAAAGTTGAAGAAAATGAAGGTGAAGATTTTGATGGAGATGATGGTGAATATGATGATGGAGATAAAGATATGAACGTTGTTGTGTTTTCAGAGAGTTCAGAGACATGAGAGATGGGAGAGACTTGAGAGAAAATGGAGGTAGAGAGAGAAAGAGAGTGAGGAAATGAATGTGAGATGTAGAAAATAGAGCATTTTGATCCATTTGGCTGTGTTAGAAATTTCTCATTTAATGAGGGGTAAAATAGTTATTTTGCTTTTAAAATGTGGTAAACTTAAAATAAAAAAAGAATTATCCTCCTAAACAAATAAGGTGATTGACTAGTGGTATACTTCAAATTTTCTCCTCCTATAAGATCCATAACTGTGACAAAGTGAAATCTTGGGCAGTAGATTTACGATTGACAAAGAAAAAAAAGATGCAAGATATTATACAACCCAACTGTAAGTGTGTTAACATACATATCCCACATCCAAAGTCGATGTCCTTACGTGTCAATATATTAACGTGGTATGCATTTCACATACATTTACTTATCACAATCTAAAGGCAAGCATGATTTTTTAGAGGAAACAATGAGTTTAACAGCCAAATTTCACACATTCACTATCTGAAAACAAACTTTGTTAAACTAACTTCACCCATGCTTTCTATTCATCTGTTATTAACACGAACACTGTTAAATAACCAAACACTTAAGCCTATGCTATTTTCATTGATTAATTTTTATGTAACGGGTTACTACCGAACCATAACCTGAGAAAATGTTGATATGTTTACCCAGGATCTTCGGAAGAAATGGACCAGAATATTGCATAACCCCATTGAATGCGTTAACAGCAAGAACAAGCTGCTTTTTCAAATTAATGGGCACTCCCCCCCCCCCCTTGATTTTCACATCTAGCAGCATCCATTTTTTAGCTCATTTTCTTCAAGCGAATCTCAGACACATGAATCTTGAATCATTTTCACTCCAACCCAAAAACTGCAGACATGAACCAAACAGATCTCAACACTTGCTGATGAGGGCCTTCTTTTATCAAGAAGAAGACCCCCTTTTTGGGTAAGAGGCTCCAAAGCCCAATGTTAGCCCAAGGGAATGTTAGGCCACATTTTGGTGAAAGTAGATTTGGCTCAATCCCCACCTTTCACTTGTCATCATCAAGAGACTTCAAGACCAAGGCCCTTGCCTATAAATACTCACTCATTTCCACTTGAGAAAGGGTTGGAAAACATTTGGTTGGTAAGAATTGTCTTTCATACAAGGTAGAAATTCTTACTTGGCCATAAGAGCAAATATTCATACATCTCATACACTTTAAACATCCTTTTAGATACTCTCCTTCTACTCCATTCTCCTCTAGTCACTCCTTTGATCTCATACTAACTTGATCGTCGGAGTGGCCGCGGCCTAGCCAGTCGTGGCCTTAGGTACCCGGAGCTGGAGCTGGAGCATTCAGGAGGAAATTCTTCAAGCGAGCATTCACCACCCAAAGCCATGGCACACAGGAGCACTTCCCAGGAGGTGTCTAGGAGCACATCCATCTTTGTGGAGGTCCCTAGGAAGCCTAGGACGGGATCCCACCTCTACCCAGGACATCCAGGAGCCCTTCCAACTCCTGGAATGGCCCAGGGACAGGAGGCTGATCTCCCTAGACCTTCCATTCCATCTAGGGTGGAAAAGAGACAGGAGTCCCCCATCAAACACAGGCCAGGCAAGGAGCCTATGGAGGACCCCTTTGAGGTGGAGAGCCTTCTCAGGAAAAAAGCTACCACATCAACATGCCACCCAAAAAACATCAGGAACCGCAACAATTTTAGATTTACTCAGGAAAGATCCAACCTTTATTACAACAATTCAACAATCAGTCTAATAGTGAGCTCCTATATGATAATGGTGAATTTGGCAATTTGTATTTTATACTTCAATTCTTGTTCTTGTTTTTTTTTTTGCTTTTATCATTCGTTGGTGGCGTGGGGCTGGGTATTTACGGGGTGGGGTGGGGTGGGGTAGGGATAGGGTGTGAGGTTGAAGATGATATTTTTATTTAATTATTTGAAATTAAATATTTTAATTTTGTTGGGTTAGATTATGAAATATGGTTAGTATATAGTAAGGGTGGTTAGTTTTAAATGTTGTTTGATTATTGGCTTAATTTCATCTGGGCACCTGAATTTTCTTAATTTTTCCAAATAGGCATCTGATAAACTTTTTGTAACAAGTAGGCATCTGGACCACAAAATTGGCACATGAACTTTCGTTTTTCACAATATTTTTAATTTCTCAGATTTTTGACATTTAAAAATTCCTTAACCCAATGGCAAGTTAGTCATATTGAAAATATGACTTTTTGGAGGTAAAATTTTTCAGAATAGTTCAGGTGCCATTACTACATAATATTTTAGACGCAAAAAATTTGGATAAAGTTCAGGTGCCACCTTTAAAACTCTTTGGACTCTTTTAAAAATAAATACAATTATTATAAATAAATAAAACTAAAAATTAAAAATAACCCCCTAAAAGCTAAAAATAAAAAAAATCACAACCTACCCCACCCCCAACCCCCCCCCCCCCAAATAAAAAATAACCCCCTAAATAACTTATCCATAAAAAAAATCAGCACTCTTGAAGAATTAAAACCAATCAAACCTTGCAAGGACGGCTGAAGATGATGTTTTTGGGGTTGGGTTAAATATTTGATGTTCGGTTAATTTATAATTAGGTTGAGTTAGTTTTAAGTGTAGTTTGACTATTTTGTCCTTTATTTAAAATTTTAAAATCTGAGAAATTCATAAAATTGTGAAAAACAAAAGTTCAGGTGCCAATTTTGGGGTCCAGGTGCCTACTTGTTACAAAAAGTTCAACAGGTGCCTATTTGAAAAAAATTAAGAAAGTTCAAGTGCCCACAAGAAATTAAGCCTTGATTCTGTTACCCTTCTTAAAAGAATTAAAATTATGAAAAAGTTCAAAACATGAGAGTTCAGGTGCCCTTTTTACTCTCAGGTGCTTATTTTCCAAAAAAAATAGTACATGTTGCTATTTGGCGAGATTGGAGTAGTTCAGGTGGTTAGATGCAAAAAAGCCGAAAAATTTTCTGATGGCGTTGGATGCTGGATAGGACACCATCCGTTACAAGCTAATAATGCCAGATTAAAATGATGTATTTCTTATCTCATGTCTGCTTTTCGTGAAAAACTGCCAATTAAAGTGGAGGGATTCTTCAAACAACAAGAGGCTAGGTCAACTATTCAATCAAATTATATTGAGCATGTTTCCCATCTCCTATTGAAAAACAAGTGGGTTTTTTCTTTATTGTGCTCAATTTCAGATGTGGCAATTCCGCCAAAATTTCTTTGTTAGTTGTGGAAAGAATTCGCACGAATCAGATATGAAAGTGTCGACAGAGGATTTGATTTAGTTAGACAATGTGTAGTTGGTAAACAAGGATCGATTTTGGCGGGGATTCGCTCGTACTTTTCTATTCCCGATTTCATTGATATGCGGGTCCCTTCAGACGACGAGCGTTTAGATGATCACTCGCCTGATTGGACTCCTATGTATATCGAGGCCTTTTCCATGGGCCTACGTCTTCACTTTTCTCCCTTTGTGTATACTTTGCTAACCGAGCTACCTGTGGCTCCGTGTCAACTGCATCCCAACTCCTGATTGTTATTAACCATCTTCCAGGTCGCTTGTCGTTGAGTCGGCATTTGTCCCACTATTCCGCTTTTTAAGGAAATGTTCTCAGTGGGTCAACGCGGACTCGCTTTAGTAACTTTCTCCTCGAAGCCTAAACGAATTCCCATTTCAAAACGTCCCAATAAGGTGCCGCCCAAGAGGTGGCATGATAAGTGGGTTTTGATAAAAGGTCCCCTGGGGCCTCGCATTTCCCTGACCGCGGTCGACAGGGGTTCAATATCTCACTTTGAGCACATCTCTACCACCGCCATCCACGTCGATCAATATAAGTTGCTGGAAGCAGCTTTTAAGCCATCCTTTCCCTGGCAATTATTCGTAGAGGAGGGTATGTTGGTCGTGTTGGCCTCGTCCCGTCGAAGGCCTTTGATCCGTCTGATATGCCTTCCTGGGGTATTTAGCCTTTCCGATTTATTTCCATTCTGCCCGTATCGTGTTGGGACTTAACTTAGGGTGACTAATTTTGTTTTTTCTCTATCGCAGAGCATGTTATGTCAGTTGCGGGACGCGAAAGAGACCCTTTTAAGGTAGACATAAGCGTCATGGTGGGGAAGCGGAGACCCTTGTGTAGGAATAGGGTGCTTGTGCGAAGCGTGGTCCCACCCCGATCAGCCGAACCTGCTCAGTCGGGCGAGACGACTACTCCTACTCTCCCCCGTAACCCGTGGTTCTGCCATCAAGAGGTCCGCTGGCAGTGTGTCCTGTAAGCGTCCTTTGTCAAAAAGAGCTCGAATGGTGACTTCCCCGAGTCCCCTCACTGCTTCACCTATTCAGGTGACTTCGACTCCTCCCCCTTCGTCCAGAGCCTCTCCTCTTTCCCCCTTCCTCTCTCCCCATCGACCAAGATGGAGATATTGGAGAAATTCAAGGGGAGAGTCCTCGTCTTTCTCCGAAGCCGGATGAGGTGGTCCCAACTGCTCCTTCGCCAGTCTTACTCCTAGGCCAGATGAGGTTGTTCATGTTGCTCAATCGCCTCGTCCTTCTCCAAGGCCTGATGAGGGTCCGTCTACTCAACCCCCCTTGCCCAAAGGTAGAGCTTCAGTGATAGTTGGCGAGGTGGTTCCTCCGTCCTCTTCGGCTTCGTCCTCGAATGCCATGGACGCTCGCCTGAGATACATCCAGCAGCCTTTTGAGCTGTATCCTGCCCAGCTGACCTTATCTTCTGACTTTGTCTGGGGTCGTAACGAGGCCTTACAAGCTCTTCGTCCCCTGTTGTCTAAACCGGGGGGAGAAGCGTTCGAGGGCGTGGGCGATGCCGGAGACCACTGCGGGGAGGTTTTTCTTCATGCCCTGAAGGTTGGTACCTCCTTATCTTTGCCTATAATGGATTATATTTCACTCTTTACTTATCCTCTGGTTTTCTTATCATGTTCAGTTTCTGGAGGGGACCTTCACTCTGGGTCGCCGAGCCGACAGGTCGGGTCGTCAGCTTGCTCTGAGTAAGGAGACGAATGCCAAGCTGTTGGCGGAGCGAAAGGGTTTACAAGCGGAATCTCTTCAATCACAGGCGAAGCTGGCCAAAGCTGTTGAGGACTTAAAGGTACAGAGCCGAATTGCCAGTAGTGAATACAAGGAGAAAATGCATGCAGTGGACCGCAACATTGCTCTGGCGAAGGAGGTTGACGAGTTAAAGGCGGCACAACAGAAGCTATTTGATGAGCAAGGAACCTGGGCCACCAGCTTGGCTCAGTCCGAGTCTGCCAGGGACGCAGCGTTGTTGAGATGCGAGGAGGCTGAGAAAGTGACCAAGGCGGCTCAAGCGGAAGCGGATGAGCTGCGGGCTGAGATGGTCAAACTGAGGAGCGAGCGAGAAGCTTCTCAGAAGGCGATGGCGGAGGTGGCTTCCCTTAAAGATGAGATTGCGGAGCTTTAGGCCAACCAAGCACAGGTCGTGAAGACTACTGTCGAAGAGGCTGTGAACTCAGATGACATGGCCTTTGAGATAGGGGTGGATGTGGCCGAACACCTTTTCATGTTTGTCGATGCTTATGCTGCTGATCTACCCCAACTCTCGGCCAAACTAGAGGAGTTTAAGTCCCAGCTTGACCCTGCTTGGTTTGACACTACCCTTGAGCGCCGAAATCGCCCCGAAGCCTGATCCTTTTATCTGCTTTTGTATACTGACAATGATCTATTCTCCTGCTTAGGCAGCCAAACACTTTGTCTTGCTTTTATTTTAATCTTTCGTTTATCTTGCTATCAACTTCCTACCATCGTCTTGTTTTCGTTTGAGCTCTTTCGGCTACTATGTTAATCTCCTTAGTCTTGCCCCCTTGTAAGGGTACACCTGGATACACAGGTGTATTCTTGCAACATTTTGTGTTGTCGGTTTTACCGAAGCGAGGAAATGCACTTCCTGACGTCTCAGGAAGCTCATGCCTCTTTGACCATCTAGTGGTACGCGACCAGGAAGTGAGAATGCTTATATACAATTTGTATGTACATGTCTCGACTTTCTTGCTAAAATAGTGGGCGTTTCGGTGTTCATGCCTCTCTGTTTTGCGAACGCAGAGAGGGTACATGCGTGCCCGCCCCCAGTACTCCTGTTTAGTCCTTTTTCTTCGCTTATAGAGAAACTGGACTTTAATGGGATCTGGAATTTAATACTTAAAAATACCAAAAGATCTTATTAAATATTGTAAAAAAGAAGTCACAAACTGATACGAGGTACTGATTGCAATAAAATAACAAAGGACAGTATTAGACTGAACTATAATAAAGTCGCAACTTGCTGGCATGCCATGTTCGGGGCACCATCTTTCCGCCCACTTCTTGCAACTCGTACATTCCTGGTCCTAGGATTCGGCTTACCTGATATGGACCTTCCCATTTCGGGCTTAACTTGTTGACCCTTTGAGGGTGACTAGCCGAATATAACCGCAATACTAGATCACCCACGGAGAACTGTCGTCCTCGCACACGCCGGTTGTATGCTCTTGCCATGAGCTGATTGGCTACCTGCATTTTGTAGAACGCTGAATCCCTCTGTTTGTCGATGGTGTCCAATTGGAGCATTAACCCTTGGGAATTTTGATCTTCATCGAAGCCTCTTTGTCGATATGTAGGGAGTCCTACCTCAGCCGGGATGACGGCTTCGCACCCATAAATCAGGTTGAAAGGGGTTGCTCCTGTTCGCAGGGACCATAGCACGACCGGCAACTCTTCGACCCAACTGCATGTCCCTTCCACGTCTTGAAGGAGGTTCTTCCGCAATCCGCTTAGAATAATTCGGTTCATGACTTCAACCTGCCCATTGGATTGGGGATAGTAAACAGGTGCGAATCGTTGTTCTATAGAGTATTTCTCACAAAAGGTAGCCACAGTCTGTCCTTCGAACTGGGTACCATTGTCCGATACGAGGACCCGGGGAATTCCATGTCGAGTAACTATATTTTTCCAGAGGAACTGCACCACTTCTTCTCCCCGGATGCGGGCCAAGGGTACAGCTTCTACCCACTTGCTAAAATAGTCCACAGCCACTAAGATGTACTCCACATTTCCTCGTCCTTTTGGTAGTTTGCCTACAAGATCGATTCCCCACATGGAAAACGGGATGGGACTTATCACGGGTGTCATGGGTACGGCAGGTTGATGCGGGGCGTTGCTTAGCTTTTGGCATGTATCGCACTCTTTGACATACTACAGCGCATCTTTCTTGAGAGTCGGCCAAAAATACCCTGACTGAGTGACCTTGGTTGCTAATGACCTGCCCCCTATATGGCTTCCACACCACCCCTCATGAATTTCTGCGAGGACTCGCCGTATGTTGGTGGCGGACACGCAGAGTAACAGAGGGCCATCCCAGGTTTTCCGGTACAACTCGCCTTGGATCATATGATATCGGAGACTTCAGTTTTTAACTCGAATCGCCTCATTTTTATCCTGGGGCAAAAGCTCCTGTTCTAAGTAGAGGGCGATTGGGGTCCGCCAATCTGTCGGGTCATCGAGCACAATCTTGATGTCGGTGTTCTTTTAAGCGGGGCGATCCCGTACTTCCATTTTTACCATTGACTTGTATAAAACGTACTAGGAAGTCGCCAACTGGGACATACGATCAGCTTGTATGTTCTCCGTCGGGGGAATATGCATAATCTGGCAATGCTTGAAGCCCTTAAGGGCCTCGTCTACACACCTTCTGTTTTTAACCAGTGTTTCATTAATTAGTTCCACTTGTCTCGTAGCTTGGTCAACAATTAGCTTGGAGTCGGCTTTTACCAACAAGTTATCGAGGCGCATGTCTTTGGCCAATTGTAATCCAGCGATCAAAGCCTCATACTCGGCTTTGTTGTTAGTGGCCTTAAAGTCTAAACGGAGCGCATATTCCAAGTATTGACGGTCCTTTCCTTGGAATATTATCCCAGCTCCACTTCCTTGGCTGTTGGAGGCCATATCCACGAAAATCACCCACTCAACCGGTTCTGATGTGTCTTCATGGCGAGGGCTGTTAGGCGTGCTGGTCGTGCACTATGTGACAAAATCTGCCAGAGCTTGTGCCTTTATGGAGGTGCGCGGGACATAAGATAGGTCGAACTCACTAAGCTCAATCGCCCATGCAGTTAGTCGCCCGGATAATGCCGGTTTGGCGAGGATACGCTTCATGGGCTGATCTGTGACAATCTGGATTGGGTGGGCCTCAAAATATATTTTTAATTTCCGGGCCGAGACGACCAGGGCCAAGACAAACTTGTCGATTACTAGATATCGCTCTTCTGGTCCGCGCAACACGTGACTGACATAATATATGGGCTTCTGTACCTTGCCTTCCTCCTTAATCAGCACACTGCTTACCGCTCCTGCTGCGACAGCGAGGTATAACGATAAAGTGTCTCCAGGCTCGGGCCGCGTGAGGAGTTGGGGGGATCCTAGATACTCCTTTAGCTCGGTAAAGGCTTTCGCACACTCCTCATCCCAAGTGAACGATCCCTGGGTGAGACTAGCCCGTCGGAGGTTCCTGAAAAAGGCAAATTCCGTTCTATGAGTGCTTGTATCCCGTCAATCGTTTGGGGATAAATCGGCTTAAAGCTGCTAAGCATCCCGTCAATCGTTGCAGATCTTTATAACTCTTGGGTTCGCCCATGTCTATGAGTGCTTGTATTTTATCAGGATTTGGCTCGATCCCTCGTTCACTGATCATGTATCTCAAGAACTTTCCCGAGGTCACCCTGAAAGAACACTTATCAGGATTAATTCGTAACCGGGTTTCTCTTAACCGCTGCAGCGACTCGCGAAGGTTTTCCAGATGATCCTTGCGTAGCTTGCTTTTTACCAGCATATCATCGACATATATTTCCATGTTCCGGCCGATCTGATGGGAGAAAATGGTATTCACCATGCGTTGATATGTTGCCCCAGCGTTCTTCAACCCAAAGGGCATTACCGTCCAACAATACAGCCCATAATCGGTTATAAACGCAGTCTTTTCTTCGTCTCCTTCGGCCATTTTTATCTGATGGTAGCCCCGAGAAGCATCCATAAAGTCAAACACTTCGTATCCTGCACTTCCGTCAATAAATCGATTGAGGCAGGGTAATGGATAAAAATCCTTGGGGCATGCCTTGTTTAAGGATGTGAAGTCGGTGCACATACGCCAACTGCCATTCGGTTTCTTGACGAGTACCAAATTCGCAATCCATTGGGGAAACTGGAACTCCCGTATCGCTTGGGCCTCGACCAGCATCTTTACCTCGTTCCGGATCGCCATGCTCTTCTCATCGCTAAAGTTCCTCTTCTTCTATTTTATAGGCTGGATAGCCGGATCCACGTGTAAGTGGTGGAGGGCGACACGGGGGTCGATCCCTGGCATGTCCTCAGGCTTCCATGCGAACACATCCTGATATTCCCGGATTAACGCTATCAAGTTTTCCCGGTGCTCAAGCCCTATCCTGGTCCCTACTCTGAATGTTTTGGACATGTCTTCAGTCGAAAAGGGTATCGCCTCTATCTCCTCTTGCGGAACGGCCTTTCCCTCACTTTCGCGCTCTCTTGGAGAGTTATCTTCCTCGACTTCAGGCCCTTTGGTAGTCATGGAGCATTCTCTCCGAGGTTTTTTGGACTCTCTTTGGGCCAGGATCGCTTCGGTGGAGGACGGAACGGAAGATCGATAACAGGCTCTCGCGCTCTTTCGCAGACCGCTCATCTCCCCCACGCCATTTCTCGTAGGGAACTTAAGCTTCAGGTGTATAGGCGATACTATGGCTCGAAACTCCATCAGGGAGGGTCGTCCAATGATCCCATTGTATGACGTATCCTCAAGGTCCACAATGGTAAATGCTATGCGTGTAGTGGCCGTTTTTTCCTTCGTCCCGAAAGTTACATCTAACTCGGCCACCCCTAACGGGTATATAGAATGCCCTGTGAATCCCGTAAGTGGAGTCTTGATAAGTTGAATGAGAGATCTGGACAGCCGAAGTTGATCAAAAGTCTTGATATACAATATGTCTACCGAGCTTCCTGTGTCGACCAGCATTCTTTCCACCTCCCGCATTAGCTATGATAGGCATAATCACCAAGGGGTCGTCATGGGGTAATTCAATACCCTGTAACTACTTATCTTCAAATAAAATAGGCTCCGTTTTGCTAGTTTGAACCTGGTGGAATGAGTAAACACTTCTCCGAGCATAGTTTTTCCGAGCATTCCTCGTATCACCACCTCCCGCTATGCCCCCAGAGATCGTCGTTATCCTCCGTCGCACAGGAGGTGGCGACCGATCTCTTTTGGAAGGACTCTTGGGCGCGGGTTCCTAACGAGGGGCTTGATCACGTTTGACGTACTCCCTCAAATAGCCACGCTGAATGAGTTTCTCGATTTCCGACTTCAACGCCCGACAATCGTCTGTATCATGACCATGCACACGATGGTATTCGCAGTATTTATTTCTGTCTCGCTTACTTGGGTTTGTCGTAAGACGACGCGGCTTCGGTAGGTAATTTTTATCCGCGATGCTATTATACACCTCCGCAACAGTCTTTGATAAGGGGGTGAGTCGTTTCTCCGTTGGAGCATCTTGTATGGAAGAAGCACGCTTGTAGCGGTCATGTCTTGGTGGCGAGTAATGCTTCCGCTTATTGGAGAACCCGCCTCGATCGCGTTGGAGTCACTCCCATACTTTCAGTCGAGAGGGGGAGCGATTGCGATATTTTTTTAGTAGTGTCTCACGGAGATCCGATTTCCGATCGCTCTTTTCGGATTTGACTTTAAGCTCTTCCATGTCAATATATCTCTTGACACGGGCCGTGAGTTCGTCCTTCGAGAGGGTTTTCTCTAACAGAAGATTCTTTTTCAACGCTCCGTATCGGAGGCCGCGGAAGAATCCCATATAAGCGACCTTCATATCGCAGGACGGGATGCTGAGGAGAAGATCATTATATCGTTCATGATATGCTCGCAGGGACTCGTTTTTCCCCTAGTTTTGTTCCATCAAGATCTTTTCGTCTAACTGGTTTTCAATGGAAGCACTGAACTTCAAGAGAAAAGCAACCGTTGTCTGCTCGTAAGTGTCCAAAGATCTGGGTGGGAGTTCCAATACCAATCAAGGGCTTTTCCTGACAGGCTACTGGCGAACGTTTTTGAATAAATGTCCGGCTCGTTTGTCGCAACTGTCATTTGTATCAAGAAACCCTTTATGTGTTTTTTAGGATCTCCCGTGCCGTCAAATTGTGTGAACTGTGGCAGAGTAAATCCGAGGGGTAAAGGAATTGCCTTCAGACGATCTGAAAACGGTATTTGAGTGTGTGCTACTACAGCAGGAGTGCGACTGGATGCCATCGTCTGCACCTGAGCTTTTAGGGCTGCCATTTCCGTGATCAAGTTCTGATAAGCTAGATCCTGCGAGACTGGCACCGCAGCGAGAGAAGGTTGACCTGCCGGTGCGGTTAAAATCGGATTCGGGGGATGAGGTAGGGGTGACGTGTACTTTGGAGGGTTTGGTGGGCATGGCGGCAGAAGGGGGTTGTGAGTACCTCCCCCTTCTTGCGCTGCTGGAGCGGCCGCAGCAGCATCTCTGGTACGTACGCCCAGTTCCACCCGTCGTTCTACCTCGCGCTCCAACTCCGCGCCTAAATTGAACCGAGAAGCAGAAGCGCCGTGTCGCCTCGGGGGCGGCTCGGTCTGACTAGCCTCCTTAGAGCGTTGTGGATTATTTGTTCGGATCCCCACAGACGGCGCCAATGATTTGTCCACTATTTCCTGAACCCGTGGCTGGGGCACGGACCTCTGTTCTCGCGGTTGTGAATGAGCACTCCCTAACTGAGCAGATCTATGGGAGACTTCATCTCCTCGTCTGCTCCTCTCTATCTGATCCCTGAGATCTGTTCGGGGTCCTTGTCTTCTAGATGTTGCCTCGGTAGGATCCACCAGGGTTCTATCTCGTGGAGGTTGTCTAAATCCACCCGCCTTGCTGGTATAAGCCTTCCTTGGTGCCATATCCATGAAAGTGTGGTCGGGGTTCGACCACAAACACTCCGACGATCAAGTCAGTAAGGAGTATTTGCTAAAGTGTGTTTAGGGTAAAAGTACATATTACCTCAATATGAAGGAGAAGTTGTCTATTTATAGGTAACCTTCTCCTAATATGTAGCACCCTAGTAAGACACGTGTCTTGTTAGGAGTGGCTTATTCTAACCTAGGAAACGTGGGCCCTAGTCACACGTATTGGACTGTATTAGTGGCCCCCATCTGTTAAGGTCATATTTCGGTCCACATCAGGTGCAAAACGATTTTATATACATGCACTATAAATTCGAATGTTATTTATGTGACTAAAGGTGATAATATACAACTCCTACATGAAGCAGAAACAAACACAGCTTGTACTATCGTAACTCCGAAACCTTACTAAAACTACTGAGATGTGCTAGAACAATTATGCAAGAACTAAATAATAGAAGACAGTCAAAACACCCAGGGCCGGCCCTGGGGGGTGGCCGGGGGGGGGGGGGGGGCGACCACCCAGGGCCCCGAGATTTTAGGGGCCCCAAATTTTCTATATATAAATATATCAGATTTAGATGTAAAATAAATGACAAGAAGCATAGGTAGCACATTGGAGAATGAGTTAAGCCCCTAATTTAGCTAATATTTAACAACTTAAACGGCTAAATCACATAATCTAGGACTAGGAACTACAAATAATAAATATTATCTTAAATAGTTAACTAGAAATAATAAAACTTATTATGAATACATATCAATTCAATTAATAGAGTGTTTTTTATTTTTCCTATATATATATATATATGTATTGTCACCTTCATTTTATCCAATCTTCTAAATTCCCAACCTTCAAGTCTTCAATCTTTTAATTATAGTAATTCATCAATCATCAATACTTAGTTAATTCGGCGAGTCAAATAATTATTCTTCAAGAGTCAAGATATCAATTGGGCATTGACGCATATAATTTGAAATCACGTGATATTGTTCCTTTTATTCTTCAAGAGTCAAGATATCACTAGACGATAATGAACTAAGAGATTATTGCATTCATCTTAAAAATGTTTTATCTCATAATGGTTCTTCTGATATTGATCCAAATGAATTATTGTTTGAATTGAGAGTGTTGCAAGTGACTTTACCCGAGTGTCAATGTCAGCTATTCAAATTTTAGAGTTTGTCAAACAAGCTGATTGTCATCCAAATGTTTCAATTGCATATAGAATTTTATTAACTTTGCCTGTTTCTGTAACATCAGCAGAGAGAAGCTTTTCAAAACTAAAGTTGGTCAAGACATACCTAAGTTCCACAATGTCACAAGAGCGATTGAACAACTTGGCGATTTTATGCATCGAGAAGGAGAAGTTGGGGGAGATAGATATCGATTCTATCATTAATGATTTCGCTGCAAACAATGCTCAAATTACAATCAATCAAATCTTAACCTCGCAACTAGATAGCTAACTAGAGAAGTAAACCGATTACGCATTCTTTATCTCAAATTCATTAGTTTGATCAAAAGTGAAACTAGATAATTTAATCTGGGCCGAGGAGTAGAAATTATACTTCATATGAAGAACGGGAATGAATACTATTGTATGTTGACCTTGTTAAATATTTAATCATACAAATTCTCAATAATCAAGATAACCAAAATTTTGTTTAATTTTAGAATGTAACGAGTTAACTAGGTCTTTTTTGTATGAGAACAAACAATTTTGCAAACAATTAAACGATAACCAAAATTTCATTAATAATTTGACAATACAATTTGATGAAATAAAAAAATCTTTCTACAGTAATTATAAACAACTATTGATTTCTCAGAAACAACATCTCCCTTATATCCCTTTGCTTAATTTGCTTCTCCATCTGATTAATGAGCTTATTGGCCTCATAAATTCGCTTATCGACTTCATATATCAGTTTCCTCTCCTTCACCAGAATCATCTTCAACTCCACCTCCCTCAAAACAACCGATTTTTTCCTTCCGACATTATTATTTTTCTCTGCCTCAACCCAGATCTTCCACCTCTCTAATGCATCATGCCCATTTAATTCTAATGTACTATTAAAACCCATTCTAATTTAGAGCTTAATTTTTATTTGTATTCTTTGCTTTTGATCAACACGTAGAAATAAGATAGAGAATTGTTTGATCAAGAAGTCATATTATTCTATGCATCATGAAGTCTGATTTCGTCCTCGGGGGTTTTGGGTAAGAATGGAAGTGGCGTAGTAGAGCATGTCCATGCACAAGGAACTAAGAGTAGAGCATGCATGGGTATTCATCAGCCAAATCCAACGAAGTCGGACCCGAACCTGGATCAAAATAATATAACATTAATAGGATAAACATATAATTCAAAAGAAGGCGATTTAAGGTTCCGCGAGATGTCATAGTTATTTGTAATTATGTATAAACACTTAGATTTAGATCAACCGGTGGCAACGGTGTAAGATTTTTTTTCCTTCTCTTTTATTGAATGTTGTTGTCTTCTAGAGTGCTAAGTTCTTGTATTACTTCTCATGCATTTCTAGTGAATATTTGTCCCCTTTTAAATAGTTGAGATATTGTTGCCTTATAATTAATTAATTAAATGTAGTGAAAGAATAATCAACGGTATCTTTTTTTTGGTTTTCTTTTTCATATATACATGTGTTACCATCACGGAGAGGATAATAATGTACAGGAAGATGATGTTGAACAACCTGGACACGACACATTTATTTTTTAAATGAATATGTGAATATGGTGACAGATGGAATGAATTGGGGACCCACATTATATAGTGGTGAGGCATTAGGAGGGGAGAATATTGAGGTGAATGAGGATAACCAGTCTAATGTATCAGAAGATCCGAAACCAACTGCTGCAACATATTACAAATTACTTGACATGGCTAATGAACTACTGTATGATGGTTGTACAGAGTTCACAAAGCTTTTTATAATGAGTCAATTGATTAATCTTAAAGTCGAATCGAATATCTCACAAGTTATGTATGTACGATGGGTTAGTCTATTAAGAAGGGCCCTACCAAATAAGGGAGTTACGTTACCTGTTGAATTTTATGAGGCAAAAGAGGTGTTGTCTGCATTTTTTTGCCAAAACAAAAGATTCATGCATGTGTATAAGTGCATGTTGTCTTATAAAGAGTATGAAAGCTTACATGTTTGTAAGACATGCGGGAGGACATGTATATGAACCACCAAGGGTTGGACAACAGAAACCTGTGGTACGTAAAGTGTTGACATACCTTCCTATTGCACCCTTCCTACTACACCCCGACTCCAAAGCTTGTATATGTCTAGTAAGACTGCAAATGATATGACATGGCATTCTATGACTAAGGGCAAGAAGGGGTGAATGAATCATCAAAGAGAGGGTTGATAATTTCTTAGTTTGTTTTGGCAGGTATGTTGGTATGAATGAAGATAGTCAGAGAAAATGAGATACAGTTGACCACTTACCCTGTTGTGACAAACGGAAGTATGGAGCTGCTGGAAAGATTCTGATGAATTATACCATAATTTTGCTAGCGAGCCAAGAAATGTACGTATGGGATTATGTACAAATGATTTTCAAGTACTTAGTGGTAAGTTTGGAGGGAATTACTCTTGTTGGCCTGTAATAATATGTGTGTACAACTTGCCGCCTGGGTTGTGCATGTAGGATCCTTATATGATGCTTACACTAATATGTACGAGTCTTGACAGTCATGGGAGAGATTTAGATGTGTTTCTTAGACCATTGGTGGGTGATTTGAAGACTTTATTTGATGTCGGTGTGTACAACTTGACACCTGGGTTGTGCATGAAGGAAATGATTGGGTAGTGTCAGGCTGGTCTGACTGAGGAGGGGGAACGTCTGGTGTAGACAAAGGAACATTAGGAAGCAAAGTTGACATAACTTTCATTAGCATCACAACCTGAGCCTGCAATTGCGTCGGAGCTTCCATGTTAAGCTCATAATTGCGGCATACTTCGTCCATTTCAAGCTGATGTTTGCGCCGATCCTCCTCCAATTCAATCTGATGTTTGTGCCGATCGTCCTCTAATTCAAGCTGATGTATGCGGCGATACTCCTCCAATTCAGCCCGAAGCTGATCATTAGATCCACCAAGAATCTTTGATGCCTTAAGCGTGTTGGTTGCCTTTCTACATGTTCTAAGACCCAATACTCGACCTTAAGACATTATGCGTGCAACCTCACTTGTCGATGTCCAAATCCCATAGTCGTGCGGCTCCTCCTTGGGATTAGCTTCAAGGCTGCAAGATTCTACATGCATTCTACAATACTCTTCCTGCAAATTTTGAAACAAAAAACATTATGATGGAACATATAGATTTCTTTCCATATTTGATACTTCTCCATGTAACATGGAAAGTCTATTAAAGACCATATTCTTTGGAGTGCAAAACAAGAAGGTGGTCATTTATTTCCATATTGATTAATCTTGGAGGCCACTCTACTGCCAATTAATTTTACAGTGGAACCCCATAGACTCTTAACATGGTATCAGAGCCACCCTGAGTTATTGAGACACGTGTAACCCCGCCGATGTTGTTCCGGCAATTAATACATCGAGGAATATTCCGCTTCGAAGGTATAATATTGCCGGTATTCGGTTGAATCAACGGCCTTATTATTCATATCGTAGCTATCGCTACATCAATGTACATCTTAACACTCCCCTCACGTGTAACCCAATCGTCGGCGGAATATTTCTCGCCGGTATTAACTGTCGGAACAACATCGACGGGGTTACACGTGCCTCAATAACTCAGGCTTCGCTCATGATATCATGTTAAGAGTCTATGGGGTTCCACTCTAACATCAATTGGCTCTAATACCATGTTAAGAGTCTATGTGGAGACTCTTAACAGTTTTTGCCGCCCGTTAATGAGAAAGCAAATGAATGGGTTCTATCCTAAATAGACAGATGTTCCAAGGAAGGAGACGGAAGAGATATGGGAGAGGTTCTTGGTAAGAATTTCCTAAACTAATTCTAATTCTTCTAGGCTGGTTTGTGTTTTGTACAATAATGCTCTCACAGTTAGAAGTACGCTGGTTTGGTTTTTCCTAGAATAATAGTTAGTTTGCAGAAGAAAAAAAAGTTGACTGTCATTTTTTTCCAGGAAGAATATAATCTGGGCGATCATGATCATGACTTTGTTTATCAAAAGTTCATCGAGCAAAACAAAGAAAAGTTTTGGAAGTTCCACTATGACATAAAGCGAGACCACATGCGTAAGTTTAGTGTACAAGATGTGGACGAGTTAATCGATGGCGTTTATGAAGTCCGACTCTGTCTGGAAGAAGTATGCGCGCCACTGGTCTGCGCTTGAGCATAAGGCGAGATCTGGTATTAATGTCAAGAATCGAGCTGTTAAGGCAGGCAAAAGTCATGGCTATGGACGCAAATCGGTTGCTGCGCGGATGTATGAGCAACTAAAATTGGTATTTGGTTACTAAGTATATTGTCTAGAAATTAATATTTCATCATTAATTTTATCATTGTGGAGTATAAATAAGGATTACTTTGGAGCGTAATCCTACTATATTTCTGTTGTTATGGTATTTATATTGTCATGATATTCTGGTTCTCATGTGAAATTTTAGTAGTCTACTAGTAGCTTCCTACAGTGTTTGGCAAAACCTTATTGTTATCTGATTTACTTCTATTTGTCTCTTTGAAGTAATTATAATCTTAGTTAGAGATGATCTAACAATATTACTGATTCGTTGTATTTGACGTATGTCTTGTTAGTTTCTTGATTTCCTTAAAATGATGTTTTGACATGTTTGATTATGATAGACTGCACCATAAACATAAATCACTTAATTGCATATGGAACTGATCAACTGTAAACTAGTGGAACCAGAATGTGTTAAAATGGATTATGTTCCATATATTTCCCCATGTCAAGGTTATCATAGGATTTAACCCATGTTATTTATATGCTCGATATATTTAATTCCATATAAGTGTTTCTTGCATTTCTAAATTGTTTTCATTTATAATTTTTATTAATTTATCTTCCTGTCTTGTTTACAGGAAAAGGAGGGAAAGACCCCGTCCTTGTTGGGTGTTATGATGGAAGCGAACATTAAACGAGATGATAAGAAGAACCCTACTGGTGAATTTCATCATGAAGATACCCAGAAGGTTATTGTAAATTATAACATTCGATTTTCCATTCGCCAAAGAAATGAGGGTCCACTATAATGTTTTTTGTTTCAAAATTTGCAGGAAGAGTATTGTAGAATGCATGTAGAACCTTGCAGCCTTGAAGCTAATCCCGAGGAGGAGCCGCACGACTATGGGATTTGGACATCGACAAGCGAGTTTGCACGCATAATGTCTTAAGGTCGAGTATTGGGTCTTAGAACATGTAGAAAGGCAACCAACACGCTTAAGGCATCAAAGATTCTTGGTGGATCTAATGATCAGCTTCGGGCTGAATTGGAGGAGTATCGCCGCATACATCAGCTTGAATTAGAGGACGATCGGCACAAACATCAGATTGAATTGGAGGAGGATCGGCGCAAACATCAGCTTGAAATGGACGAAGTATGCCGCAATTATGAGCTTAACATGGAAGCTCCGACGCAATTGCAGGCTCAGGTTGTGATGCTAATGAAAGTTATGTCAACTTTGCTTCCTAATGTTCCTTTGTCTACACCAGACGTTCCCCCTCCTCAGTCAGACCAGCCTGAGACTACCCAATCATTTCCTTCATGCACAACCCAGGCGTCAAGTTGTACACACCGACATCAAATAAAGTCTTCAAATCACCCACCAATGGTCTAATAAACACATCTAAATCTCTCCCATGACTGTCAAGACTCGTACATATTAGTGTAAGCATCATATAAGGATCCTACATGCACAACCCAGGCGGCAAGTTGTACACACATATTATTACAGGCCAACAAGAGTAATTCCCTCCAAACTTACCACTAAGTACTTGAAAATCATTTGTACATAATCCAATACGTACATTTCTTGGCTCGCTAGCAAAATTATGGTATAATTCATCAGAATCTTTCCATTAGCTCCATACTTCCTTTTGTCACAACAGGGTAAGTGGTCAACTTTATCTCATTTTCTCTGACTATCTTCATTCATACCAACATACCTGCCAAAACAAACTAAGAAATTATCAACCCTCTCTTTGATGATTCATCCACCCCTTCTTGCTCTTAGTCATAGAATGCCATGTTATATCATTTGCAGTCTTACTAGACATATACAAGCTCTGGAGTCGGGGTGTAGTAGGAAGGGTGCAATAGGAAGGTATGTCAACACTTTACGTACCACAGGTTTCTGTTGTCCAACCCTTGGTGGTTCATATACATGTCCTCCCGCATGTCTTACAAACATGTAAGCTTTCATACTCTTTATAAGACAACATGCACTTATACACATGCATGAATCTTTTGTTTTGGCAAAAAAATGCAGACAACACCTTTTTTGCCTCATAAAAATCAACAGGTAACGTAACTCCCTTATTTGGTAGGGCCCTTCTTATTAGACTAACCCATCGTACATACATAACTTGTGAGATATTCGATTCGACTTTAAGATTAATCAATTGACTCATTATAAAAAGCTTCGTGAACTCCGTACAACCATGATACAGTGGTTCATTAGCCATGTCAAGTAATTTGTAATATGTTGCAGCAGTTGGTTTCGGATCTTCCGATACATTAGACTGGTTATCCTCATTCACCTCAATATTCTCCCCTCATAATGCCTCACCACTATATAATGTGGGTCTCCAGTTCATTCCATCTGTCACCATATTCACATATTCATTTGAATCAATAAATGTGTCGTGTCTAGGTTGTTCAACATCATCTTCCTTTACTTTATTATCCTCTCTGTGATGGTAACACAAGTATATATGAAAAAGAAAACCAAAAAAAGGATACCGTTGATTATTCTTTCACTACATTTAATTAATTAATTATAAGGCAACAATATCTCAACTATTTAAAAGGGGACAAATATTCACTAGAAATGCATGAGAAGTAATGCAAGAACTTAGCACTCTAGAAGACAACAACATTCAATAAAAGAGAAGGAAAAAAAATCTTACACCGTTGCCACCGGTTGATCTAAATCTAAGTGTTTATTCATAATTACAAATAACTATGACATCTTGCGGAACCTTGCAATCGCCTTCTTTTGAATTATATGTTTATCCTATAATGTTATATTATTTTGATCCATGTTCGGGTCCGACTTTGTTGGCTTTGGCTGATGAATACCCAGGCCTGCTCTACTCTTAGTTCCTTGTGCATGGACAGGCTCTACTACGCCACTTCCACTCTTACCCAAAATCCCTGAGGACGAAATCAGACTTCATGATGCAAAGAATAATATGTCAACTTGCCGTTAATGTGACATGGAGAAGTATCAAAATAAGCAAATATATTTTGAATTGCTTGATGCATCATTCTCCCAATTATTATATTACTTCACATTTGATGAATTACTATTAGTATTATAATATGAATCTCAAACTACTAAAGGCTACCGCCTCTCGCCGCTCCGCCACACCACCGCTAGAGTTCATCGCCACGGACCACCATACGCCATTCCGAATTATGGGATGAAGATTGGAGACCCTCCCCATAAAAAGTTAAATGAAAATCTTAATAAATTCAAGAAAGGTGGAAAAGGAAATTTATAAACACTCATAAGATCCAGTATAGCTTGAAGAACTGCCTTGATGAGGGTAACTCTACCATTGAAGTTGAGGAATTTACTTTTCCACGATAAAAATCTTCGTTTAATTTTGTTAAAAATATTGATTTGTTTTCGGTTGGTGGCGATATCTATGAAATTCCTAAGCTGGCAAAAGTGTTAGAGGCAATGATGCCTAATGTGGAAAGAGTATTAGATATGATATATGGCTGAGGACAAGGTGTTAATGCTATTTTGGGTTCAAATTAGGGCCAAACCTAATTCCACGCCACTTATTTTCACGCCAGTAAATTGTTCCAAATTTGTCTTTACCGAGCGCACATTGTGTGTGGTGGTTGACATTTTCACTGCACGGAATGTGGGCTCATGTTTTTTATACGGATTCATCATATCTTAAGCGAGCACATGTTATATGTGGTGGTTGACATATTTTATACTTAGTTAATTTTTAACATGATTAATCAACATAAATAACACAAATAATAGTTATAAAATGTATTCTAAACATGTGAAACATTCTTGATTACAATAATACTTCTCATCCTAAAAATTATTACCTTCGACAATTGTGCTTTAGAAATCAATTGAGATAACATTTTATGGAGACCATGTCAAAAAGTTTAAAAAACAATCAAGCACACAAACCATTGGATCCTTATATTATCAACCACACAAAACATGTGCTTTTTAGGTGAACTAGTAAACACATGATGAGTTAGCATATTTTATACTAAGTTACTTTTTAACATGATAAATCAATATAAATAACACAAATAATAACTATAAAATTTATTGTGAACATGTAAAACTTTCTTGATTACAATAATACTACTTAACATCCTAAAAAATTATTACCTTGATCATTTGTGTTCTCATAATAAATTGCGATAACAAATAATAGTGATACTACTAGCTAGCACTATTACTGCAACAAACATTATTAGAAACTTAAAAAACAAAAAATAATACTAACAATTGTTCTTAAAGCATTACGATTCATTAATAGTATAGTCACATTGGTTGAAAATAACATAAAATTTAAAAACGAAACTAGATAAAAGTTAACATACAAATTTATTTTCGAACGAACTCATAATGAAACTTGTTGAGAATAGAGCGAAAATTTATTGTTGAAGCTTCACAAATTAGTGGTCATGTTATTCTTAATAAATTTCAGAATTTGTATGGTTGAAATTCCATAAATTTGATGGGTGAAGCTTTATATTTATAGTAATATTCTTTAGACTATAGCGAAAGATGGAAAACAAATCGCTTTTTGAAATTTACTTTTTGAAATTTCACAAATTGGTCATGTTGTGTTTTATGAAATTTCAGAATATTTATTGTTGAATTGTCAGAATTTTTATGGTTGATGGAATAAACATTTCATGTTTATATTAACTTTTCTCAAATCTACCACCATAAATTTCAAATTTAATTGTTCAACTATAACAATACTTTTTTTTATCCACCTCAACACATTTTATACCGAGCATGCATATGATACACTAGTTAATATAACAATCGCATGGGTTGTGTGTGAACTTATTCAGCAACCGTATATATTGCGTGCTCGCTTTAAAATGTATTACACAAAAAAGAGTAAAATGCTGGGAAATGACTTTCTTACATCAATGGTGTATTCAAATATTTCGCGCGCACACACTGTGTGGGCTCGTTGAATTATCCAGTAGACACACCACGGGTTTGGCATTTTTTTATTAACATGATCAATTAACATAAATAACACACATAATAATTATAAAAATTATTTTAAACGTGGGAAACATTTTTTATTATCACAATTCTCAGCAAAAGATTAACATTCTTAAAAAAAGATCAATATTTCTTAAGGAAATATTATTCATATGTAATAATAGCCTTGCGTAAGATTAGAACATATAGGATCATCGACCTTAACATCTCCAAACATTAATGAATAGTCATAAAGAAAAATAAAAACAAATAAAACAACGAAATAAGAATTTCCTAATATTAATTTCTAAAATTATTGAGAACCGACATATCAAGAATTAAATAAAATAAAAAAGATATACATAACACAAAGAGAATTAATCGAAAAATGATATAATTTTTTTAAAAAATCAAAAAAGGCATTCCCTTTTGTGATCCAATCAACCATGATCCTGGTCATCCTCATACACACCTTACGAGCCATTGATCTACCCCTCATCTACGGTCTAAAATAATCCAAACCTTTGATAAGGATTGACACATCAGCTCACCGAGCACACATGTGATATGCTCGTGAATATAATAACCGTGTGGACTGTGTGTGAACTTGTTTAGTTAGCGTATGTGATGGCGTGGTCGTGTTAAAATAATCCAATCATGTGTTCAAGTATTTCGCGAGCACACATTACGTGGGCTCGTTTAATTATCGAGTAGATACACCACGGGTTTGACATTTTTTTATTAATATGATTAATTAACATAAATAACATATAATAATTATAAAATTTATTTTAAAAATAAAAATATTGTTGATTATCACAATTCTTAGCAAAAGATTAATGTTCTTAAAGAAAGATCAATATGTTTTAAAGAAATATTATTCATATTTTAACAATAGCCTAGCGTAAGAACAGAACATATAAAATCATCGACCTTAATGTCTCTGAACATTAGAATTCTAAAGTTAAAGTTCACAATTGTATGAATTCTACTTCAAATACTATAAAATGAAAATTTTAACTATGAATAATCTTTTATAAAAAAGAAAAGTATTCACAGAGACAAGACTACGCTTAAACGACTAGTTTATGATAATTTCTAAGAAATACCACAATAAATTTTAAGAATTGTATTAGTAACTTCATTGTCAAATGTACAAATAGGGCAACTCCAAAGACCAGCCTTGTTGAATTTTTTATTTTGATTTGTCTCAATAGGTATTTTTTAAGAAAATATTATTCATATTTTTAATTTGTAACAATAATTTATCATAAAATGAGAACATATATGATCATCGACCTTTACATCTCCAAACATTACAATTCTCTAGTTAAAGTTCACAATTGTAATTTTAACATGAAAATTTTAAATTTTATTTCAAATACTATAAAATGAAAATTTTAACTATAGAATAATCTATTACAAAAAAAAAATCTTCACATAGACGAGACAATGAAATATCTATTTTAATTGATGTGTATAAGAATAATTTTTATCGAATATGAAATATCTATTTTAATTTTAGTGTTTATCGGACATATTTACTATTAACATATGACTAAATCACCATCATATGAGTGATGATCACAATCTTCAATTTTATAATTTTATATTCCTAACTTACGCAAAAAAAAATACGATTTTATGGAATATGGATTATCTATTCTAATTATAATCAGCAATACTTATTTAGTTAATAATAATGATTAATGATAATTGTAATTTTACTATAATTCGCACATAAAATATGTTGGTGAAGTCTTCAAACACACGTTCTGTGAGGTCAACAATCTATTGAGCACATGTATTGCATACTCATTGTGATTTTATAAAGAATTGTTTTTGCTAGTTAAGTCGTCGAACACACCATGTGGTGGCTGAATAATATTTTGAACACATGTAGTGTATGCTCGGTTTCAATTTTAGCCAGAAACTTGTTTTGATGGGAAAGGCTTCCACCACACGTTATGTGTGCTCGTAAATATAGTGACCACACGTACCGTGCGCTCGGTAAGGACATAATTGTCCAAAATCATTAGCGTGGATTTATTTAGCGTGGAAATATATCCACCCCTTCATTAGCGAAAAGAAGGTGAGAGATCTATAGACCAGGAATCTCCTATCAAGATGATTGGTGGTTTGGTAGTGAAGGAGTATTGAGGAAAGAGCCCCTATACAAAAGGCAAACGGAACGGAGGAAAGAGGATCACCTTGTCTAAAGCCTACATCTCAAACAAAAGGGTCAAAAGTTTTTCCATCGACAATGACAACATTGGCAGTAATAACACATTGTTTAATCAATTTGATCCAATGTGGAATGATTTACACAATCAATATTTGATTTTTATTTCATAAAAAAAACAATGAAATTTCTTAGTTTTGATGCAAAACTATTTCATGTACTACAATCTACATGTACTATAAATTCGAATCTTATTTATGTGACTAAAGATAATAATATACAACTTTTACAAGAAGCATAAGAATAACTAGTTGTTTGCTTCTAAACAATGGTATACATAAATACAATTAATCAATAATTATACAATTCCTACAATCTTATACTACTTGCCACTCATGGTACAACAGACCACACATGAAACAAAATTCGGGGAAACTACCCCCAGATATACACTAAGCTCGAATCGTATGATTCTAATTTATTACACACTCCGAGCAACTGGATAGCCTCCGCGATATACAGTTCTCGATGTTAACAAGTAGACCTCATCTTGTGTGAGAATGGCATCATAATTGATAACAATAATTGCGGCAGACAGACAACACTTGCAAGGGTCGTCGACGACAGTACAAAGCCGTGTTAAGCAGAAGGTACTTCTACACATTAACGGTACTTAACCAGCACTCTCATCAACCACCACACGCAAAGGGGGGGACTCTTGGAGGCTCGCAACTAATCATGTTTGCCCACAAATTAGCAAGCTTGACGAAATATGTTTTCCCATTCCAGTCGACCATTTGCATGCCTGCTTTTAGATAATATTCAGTGTTAGATATGATGAGTACAAATTATTTAAAACAATAGGATAGATGTGTGAAACAAATGTTTTTGCAGTTATTTGTGTTACAATTCAATAACGGCTACCAATATAATAAACACAGAAGTAAAGCAAACAACAGCATCGTCTTTAGACATGGCAGAAAACTCAACTGTAACCTCATTCTTTCTTTTTACTATATACAAGAACCACCTCCTGTAATTAAACCTTTTTTATATAGATAAACATCTAACTTATAGAATTAAAGAAAATAAACCCCACATGACTAATATAATGTAACATAGAATCAGCTTGTTTATCATTAAAAGGTCATGTGAGGGATCCAAAGTGGCTGGTCCATTTTCGCAGCTACCCCAAGGTGCTTAGAGTTAAAGGGGCAACTGAAAACGACGCACAAGTTATCTGGAAATGAGAGCAACACTACTACACTGAATATTACCTGGTATAACATCCAATGTTAGAAGTGACAACCCACATCTAGATTCTTGACAATCGAAGAATTGATCTTTAATGGCTGGCACGTCCAGATTATGAATATACTGAATCGATTTCACCACTGGGAGGGTATTATTATCATTGCTAGATTCCAAATTAAAGATGTCTAGAAGAGCTTCCTCCAGACCAGAGGTTGACCAAACACTTCGACATTCATCAAGAAGAGCAAATATTTGTTTGGATTCTGCAGAGCATTCAAGGATCCAAGGCTTGTAAAGTCTAGCCGAAATGTCAAGCACCATGGCCACTCTATAAATCTCACCAAGAGCTTTGATGAACTCCTTTCCTGTGATAATGACACCACAACCTAGATATAAAGAAGTGGAAAAACTGGTAGAAAAAACAACAATATAAAAAATGGATTGGTATTCCCAGTTTGTTGAGGTTTCAAGGGAACATATTCCTCATCATTAATAAAGATGACGTATATATGCATTGGGTAAATTTAAGATTTCAACGGCTGGCATAATGGACCATAAAATGTACTACCTTGGATTTCAGTCAGCAATTCTTTCTTGACATTCCTTTTCAGTGACTGCATTAAGATATTTCCACCTGCTTGCAATTCTTTAGCACAAATAGATATCATCTTGGACCATAAATTGACGTACAACAAGTGATCCTCCAATGATCCTAAACTTAGAAGATTCATCATTGTTTTGACATGCCTTTTAAGTTCTAATGTTGATTTTAAATCCTTTTCAGCCTGAAAACACAGAAAATGCGTTTATTATACCATTCAGATTGTAAGATCAATCAAGAATTTGCAGTTTCGCGTGAAAAACTGGACATATGTCCTTATTTTGGGCGACCATAACACCACAACCATAACAAGCCCCATTGCCTCTAAATAGGGCTCCCGAATAAGTAAGGTAAGGGTGGATTGGGTTGTACACAGCCTTACCCTTATGATAACAGGGAGGCTGTTTCATGAAACAACGCACAATCTTACACATAAAACTTAGTAAGCTAAAATAAAGATACATGCAATGGAAAATCCCTACTAAAACAGAAAATAGATGGTTCAGTTGCCTGTTTTAATGCACATCTTAAAGCATTGCAGATTTTTAAGAAAATCAAAGAAACTAGCCATGTAACATGGAGTGTCTGGACCATGATTCTGAGTGCACACAGACAAATCCATTAAATAAAAGCATATTAAGACAACACACAAACTAAGCACACATGTTCGAGATGGTGAACATAAAAGTAACATATTGGTGCTCAATTATATTGGCTGTCCTTAACCATGTAAATTTAAAAGTGCCCTTAGAATCAGCACCAGGACACTTGCCTTACATCAAATGCCAGTCAAACTTCTAAGAATCTTACAGTTCGCAAATATGCATGCCAGTATACTACTTCAAAATTAAATCAGTGAGAAAGAGAGATGATACATGTACCATGACTATATGTGTCATCCCACCTAACACTGAAGTATGGATAAAATGTGGCCTGGTGAGACCAACATTGTTGAAGAAACTAGACCAAAAGAAGCTAATAGACTAGAGCTTGTCTTCATAGAGGTTTCTAAATTGTTTATTGTAATAAGAACGATAGGTTTCTATAGAATCTTAATTTTGAACCAGAACAATCTCATGTCTCTGATTGAATTGCAATCACAATGTTTTAATCAGAATGCAGTACAACATTATACAGTAAGCATCAATAGAGAGAAAAACATGTTGCAATTCTTTAAAAAAAGTGACAGAAAAACACAGGCTATCAAATTTAAAGCTTCTAGAAATTCACCGATATGATCAAGAGAAGAAACATACTGATGACAATTTGATTGTTAAGTCATATTCAGCTTCAATGATTTGTAACTCCGGGTCTTTTAGAGCCTCAATAAAGTCATAAAGAAAATCATCAGTAGTTGTTTGTCCTTCAAAAGCATCTTCTTTGATTACTGCAGCTTCTTGGACGTGTTCCTTAAGTTCATCCTTGTGAAATTCAATTAAGGCATAGTAGTTAGCAATACCACACGATATCTAAGCATAACAAGCAAATCAGACTGCAATATAAGTCCACCGACCCAAAACATGCAGACCCTCCTTAAATTTAGAAGGGAACTATTCACATCTTAATATGTTATGCAACAAAATAACTCTTGATGAAGTTTGATGTGACAAAATTAGTAGATGTGAAATCACAAGGACAGCAACAAAATATTCGTAACAACCATCAAAGGTTACTTCCAAATATTACTTCATATACCATGTTTTTCCAACTGAAGTATGGTACATACATCGTAATTCTTCCCGTTCAATCGTAATACCAATTTTATAATCAAACAAAGTAAACGTGCATGACTATATCCATCATCCCACCTAACATTGAAGTATGGATAAAAATGTCGGCTGGTGAGACCAACATTGTTGAAGAAACAAGACTAAAAGAAGCTAAATAGACTAAAGCCTGTCTTCAAAGAGGTTTCTAAGTTGTTTATTGGAATAAGAATGATAGGTTTCTATAAAATCTTAATTTTCAACCAGAACTATCTCATGTCTCTGATTTTTAATTGCAATCACAATGATTTAATCAGAATGTGTACTTAAGCAACATTATACAGTAAGCATCACATGTGGAAGTCAACATGGCATCTCAATAGATAATATCAAGAGGATAATTAGATGTTTCATAATTATGTACAGTCAACTAACCTGGATTTCTTCATCCACTGCCATCACCTTTCCACCGCCGCCATCTTTCTGATAAATACAAAAACGTCGATAGGTTTATATGCATATGGATCTTGGAAGATAAGAAGAGAATAAGTATCCCAAAGACTACATACAGATATCCAAAACGAACATAAGAATGCACGATAATAAATTAACTTGATACAAAATAGTAATGAGTCAGCCAGGAATAGTGTCAGTTTTACATACCTTTATATTTTCTAGATGGCACTTTATAAGGATGTTTAATGCATCTTGCAATTTGGAGTAGAAGTCCACATGGCCATTAACCCTCATTTTACTAGGGACGGAACATGCAGCAACTTCAAGACTCGCTTTGCTGGCTCCTTCGACCCCAAATGAATCTTTAAATTCCCAGGAGTCATCATCACTAAAACCATCGTCATCAAGTACTGGTTCAGAATCGACTTCTATGGTAGGACCTGCTCCAGAGTCGGTTGTGCCAACAAATTTGTTAGCGGAACTCTGCTCAGCCTGACTATATAAGTTTGATATGAGATCATTGATTGACATAGCTAATTTCTGACTCTGGCCACTACTTTGAGATACAGGATGTGAGTAAGTTCTTAGGATGTTAGTATCGACTTCAGATTCTTCATCCCCGAAAAGAGAGAGAGGCAGAGCTCCTGCATTGTTACCAGCTGGAGATCCGGTTCCCTAAAAAATGGAGTAACGCAGTAGTTTGTTTTTAGAAGGAAAATATACAAATGTTGAAGTATTTTAATCATACTTTAACTGAGAGTGTTAGTTACAAAGAGAAGTGAATCCAATTACGCATACTTTATCTCAAATTCATTAGTTTGATCAAAAGTCAAACTGAATAATTTATTCTGGGCCAAGGGAGTACAACTTATAGTTCATATGGAAGGGTGTGAAATCATGATGAATGGGAATGAATACTGTTGTTGACCTTGTTTAGTATTTAATTACTGAAGTGGAGGAGGTGAATGGGAGGTAACCAGTTCACCTTTATTAATAATACCTCACTAGTATTTTTGGCACAATCATTGTGTGTGCATCATAATAATCTCAATTTAATAAATGATAAGAATATTGATTAAATCCAGTTGTTTGTGCAAACCCCAATTTGTACGAAAATTTTAATTTTTTTGTATAATTTTTTAAATTGATATTTACAGTTCAAATAATATATTGTGTGTAAATGAAAAGTTGTTGTATATAATTCAAAATTAAAATTAAAGAAAAAATCGTTGACTGATTATTATTTATTACTCCCTGCATCCCTAAATGATTGGTACATTTTGAATTTCATGGTCAACAAAACACGATTTAAAACGTAAACATCTCTTATTCTACATGTGAGAAATTAAAATGTTGATATTTCAAAAATATATATTGAGACGCATCTAACAAGCCCACATGACTATATTATTTCTTATCGTTCAATGAGAATTCTTGATCAAAGTTTTTAAAGTTTAACCACCAAAGTCAAAATGTACCAATCGTTTAGGGACGGAAGTAGTATTATACAAAAATAAATGTGTCATATGTATAAATAAATATATGGACAATATATCTATATAAGTGTCGCTATATGTATTAATAGTTTTTATATGAATCAAAAAGGTAAGGTAGTTATTTTTTTAATCTCATTATTTGTTACTCATTCCATTATAAATTAGAGTATTTGCTATCCCTCACTTCTATCAACCTTTGAATCAACGTTAAGAAGAAGAACCAAATTTCATAATACCCAAAGACCTTTGATGGTTGAATTGAAAAAATTATATCAATGAATTGTATTTCCTAAGTATTTTACAATTGACATGGCATTTTTAAGGCAAATAAAGAAAGTCATGCATGCCTAATAAGGCCTTGAAGTTTGCTAAGTTTGACAACAAATAAAATCTGACAATCTTTAACTGAAGAAAATAGTATGCATGTTGAGATCAATTAGACCATCCACGCCATCTTCATGATGGACTTAATTACTCCTAAATAGGTGCAGATCAATGCACGTGGGGGTGGGGAAGAGGTAGGTGTGGCGTGGCAGGGGTGGAGATATCACAGCAAAGAGGTGGGGGTGGGGAAGAGGGGGGTGGGGTGGCGTGGGGTGGGTGTCGGAGGAGATGTGGGAAGTTATTTATTTTGTTTTATTTTTATTAATGATAAATTTGATAAGACATGAATTTTATTCTTCATTTAATATTGTGCCCCAAAATTTTAATGTTTGTGAGAATCCCGTTTTACACTAAAAACCCCGTCGGAGCAACTTGGCTTATAAAATTAAGTTGAGGGGGCAAACTGACCTAAAATAATGTTCAGGAGGCAATCTGACCTATTCAAAAATTCAATCCCACATTTGATCGGATTATTATAGTTTGAGGGTTAGATGAAATTTAGGCTAATAACATTTACCAAACTAAGATTTATGTAATGATTCACTGAACATTCACACAAGAAACTGAGATATGAAAGGAATCTGCATCCATAAGAAATTCTTACGGACACCAAGTTTTAGAAATAATAATGCTAAAGACTGGAAAATGAGGAGGCTCACCAAATCTTTTCCAAAAGCTGCTGATTCTTTATTATTAGATTGAGATGGATCACTTGCCTTAGGCACCTCCTGCTGACCATCAAATATTAATAAGCAATCTACTCTCCGAAGGTATTAAGATGCCAAATAAACAAGAACACATAGATTTCACGCACCTCCATCACCTGTCCAGCTTCTGAAAATGCAGCTGCAAAGTCACCAAAGTCATCCTCGATTTCACCACTCTGAGGAACAGAATGAGGATTCAGTTCATCTCTGTCATTACCATTGCCTTCATGAGTAGCAACACCACTAATATCAGCTGCATTACTTGATAGGGTATAATGATCAGTTTGCAATTGAAGCAAAGTTCCATTGGTTGCCTTCACCATGGAAAAGTGATCAGTTGATCCGCTCGACATGGAGAACAAATCAAGGACCTTGCTGGAGCCAATGTCCGAAGAAGAAATAGCATCTAGTCGAGAATCTTTATCCAAATGTTGTCCACCGTTAACCTAAAATATAAGTTAGGTGAGTAATAGAGGGTATCATGAAGGCATCGTAGCATTATCTCGAGAAAACTTTTATACTATATCACAGTATTGACACTAGGATATCTGAAAGATGCATTCCTAGTGCACACAAGTGATTCGTTTTTGAATGCACTAGGGAAAAGAACAAAATGCACTTAAACCCTAATTATACGTCACACCAAAGGGACCAAACATCCAAGTAATTCCAGACCAAGTTAGATCACCATTTAACTTCTCAGTCACTGAAAGAAAGCCTTCCCGTGAACCAATTAGTTGCCAATTGGTGATGTTTTAAAACAATTGAGACAGAACCTCAAGTCATTACTTGGACCTATTACAGCATGCAGATTGGGAACACGACTCAGCTCTAGCAATTCGGACTTAGAAGCGAAAGGTAATACCGAAATTTATTGATATACATGTATATATCATATATAAAACTGATAGTCTTCTAAAACTGATTAGGGATCACTATCACCAAACCGGTCACAGTGACCTACTGAATGCATATTCACCCATTCGATTGATTCAAGCAGTAGGTTGTTGTTGTACCCACTAGAACATCCAGCACATACATTTCATCAATAAACCAAAGGCCTACTCCTAGATGTACTTTTCGTAAATGTAAGACGACCTTCAGAAGCACCATACACCATGAGTACTACCAGAACAACATGACTGACTCAATTTTAATTCATTCAACCAACACTCCAAGTCAAAAGGATTTCAGAGAACAAAATTCTACAATACAGGAATTATTTGATGTGACTGATGCCTATTATTTTGGGTAACAAGAGGCAAATGAGATTTAAGAGCAATAAGTTAACCATACATAGAAATATATTTATAAGACTTGAATCACAGACATCAAGCGTGAGACAGCTAAAACAAGTGCGTTTAAATTTATTTTCTTATGTGCAAAGTGAACATCAACCTGACCCAGGCTGGTAGATATCATGGTATTAGTTTCAGAAGCAAATATATCGTTGACCTTTGAATCTGTCTGAACAATCCAAAGTCGATCACTAAAAAGGAAACAGAAAGAGTAAAAGATAATCTATACCATGTGCATCAATACCTCTCTCTTAGGTACAGTTCCAGAAAATGCAGCTGTAAAATCACCAAAATCATCGTCAGTTTCTGCCTCTTCAATTGTGATATCAGAAGAAAACTGGGGGTGATCCTCTGATGGTTCACTTCTGAACAAAATATCATGAGTAAAGTCTATAGGAGCTGCTGAGCTATTCGATTGCTGGGCCATACTACTAGAATCTGTTGAGACTCCACCACCCAATGGAAACGAATTGTTTAGCCCATCTGAGATGGAAAACAAATTAACTGCAATACTTGAACCATTGATAAATCCAGCTGAGTGTGTATTTGTGTTCGATGGTTCACGAGTACTTGCTACAACCTTCAAAAGATGCAATTCAACATCTGATAATCAGAATATACGTATAATCTGGAGGGTCATGTAAAAGTAATCTTAGATCTCAACACAAGGAGATCGACGGTAGAAGTTTGGGTTGTGATGATAACTAATATGTGGGTTTAACCTTCCAAATAATTTTATGTAATTTATTGGCTACTAACCTCCACCTTGCAGTGGTGAACTATATGTAATTACTTTAACAAGTTACTAAGATGATCAATGGTGATGATCATTCGATCTCATTAACCTTATATCCTACCACTCTAATTTTTGCATTCTACTTCTCTGCAGAACTAATTGACCTTTAGATAAAATAACGGTATGTTGAACAAATCAAATCATGGTTAACAACCTTTCACTGATTGTAAAGTCTTTAGTTGTTTAAATGAAATCCATTCCCATTTTCTCTCAAAATAGAATTACAAAATCTAATGAGCATAACTCTCACATGTATAAAGGACTAATCTAATTTAGTTGATAAAAACGAGCTCTTCAAGAGAATACGGTCGCTACGTGCTACAGTTGGCTCGACAGCAATTGAGTTGGACATGGGTGCATTTTTTAAGTATGAAGATCGGTTTTTATTTGAAGAACTGAATCAACGTCCAACATGTACGGGTTGGGTGGTTAGTAGCATAATGGCTAACATAGTGTAGGAGGTAATCTCATGTGCTCTTTCATATGTGTACAATACATATAATTCTATATTACAATTTCCAACTTCCCCTTCAAAATACAACGTGTTCATTTTGTTAATATAATTGTATATTTAAGCAAAATCAATCGCTTATCTTAATACTTGTAGAAAACTAAAGAAAATAATCTAAAACGAAATAAGAGGGATTAATAGTTCCAAAGTTACACAAGCGTACCTTGTCAATTGTATGACCAGCATTTTCCTCCGAGAATATTCCTTGGAATTCCCTTCCTTTGTTTTCATCACTCTTATTAACATTATGATCATTACCATCCAAATCCTCGTTCTTACTAGCCATACTCACCCCTTCGTTTGGCTTACAGCCATTAGCATTATAACTGGAACTGAGCATAATGTCGATTTCATGACTGCCCTTGGTGTCTGAAAGTGCGCCCTGAAATTCCCATCCATCATCTTCATCTTCTTCTTCATCAGCAATATCACCACCTTTTCCACTTTCATCCGATACGATTTTATTACTATTTGAACCCATCCGTCCAGATCCAATCAAACCAGTTATATCAGCCTTGGTATCTAACATACCAGAACCAAAACTACTTTCATTTGAACCCAGACCCCACCCACCAAAATCAAACCCGAAATCACTTGTAAGTGATGTTGAAGCATTGGCACTGGACACCAACCTATCTGAATCATAACTAAACTCATCATTCCCAACTTGACCCTGCTTACTATCGATTGCCATACTCGGAATAGAATTATTGTCCTTAAGTTCCACTCCCCATCCACTAAAATCGAGACCCCGAACTGCATTTTCATCCACATTCGTACTTGATCTCTTTATACTTCCACTAGGGTCCCTAGATTCCAATCCAGACCCACTAAAATCGAGACCCCAAACTGCATTATCATCCACATTCGTGCTTGATCTCTTTATACTTCCATTAGGCTCCCTAGATGCCAATCCCCACCCACTGAGATCGAAACCCTGAACCACATTTTCATCCACATTTGTACTTGATTTCTTTAAACTTCCATTATTCTCCTCAGATTCCAATCCCCAGACACTAAAATCGAGACTCTGAACAGCACTTTCATCCATATTCGTACTTGATCTATTTATACTTCCATTATTCCCCCGTGATTCCAATCCCCACCCACTAAAACCAAGACCCTGAACCGCACTTTCATCCACATTCGTACTTGATCTCTTCATACTTCCATTATTCCCCCTTGACTCCAATTCCCACCCACTAAAATCAAAACCTCCAACCCCATTTTCATCCACATTCGAACTTGGCCCATCTATATTTCCATTACTCTTCTCTCCCCCCTCCCCACTACCATTATTCTTCTTCACACCATCCAAACCAGAAACAACATCAAAATTCTTCGTCCCTAAAATTGGATCTTTCGAATCCAAATTCAACCCTTTTTGATAGAAATCAAAACCAAAACCATTCTCACCTCGACTCTCCTTATTTCCATTACTAATCCTAAAACTATTCCCATCACCATCATCATTATTACTATTACTATTACTATTATTGGCATTATAATTAGAACTATTAGTATAATGATTGTAAGTATAGAGATCAGCTATAATATCATTAAAGCCATTCTTCTTCTCAGAAACCGATGAAGCTGGAGAAACCTTAATCTCAGTAACCTTAGCCACCAAATCATCGGATTTTGTCTCATCATCCTCAAGATCTCCGAATAAAGACAAAGGCAACGGCCCTTTGAGCTTCTCAAACGGGGACTTGGATCCGCCTGATTTATCAGACCCCGTTTCGGAATCGAAATCGGGTTTTTTGCAGGGGGGTGTTGTGACGAAATCGCTCCATTCCTCATCTTCTTCTTCTTCTTCTTCTTCTTCTTCTTCTTCTTCTTCTTCGTAGGGGGTTTGATGGGTGGAAATGGGGGGTAAATACGGAATATCATTTGAGGGGTGGTATGAAGCGAAGCTGAAATCTCCGAAGCTGAAATCGTCGTCTTCTTCCTTCGCCATTCTTCAGGAGCACCAAATTGTTTTCTTTTTCTTTTTCTTTTTTGCTTTTTTTGAATTTTAATTTCTTTGTGTTTTGTGAGGAGGATTTCGCCTAGAGCACACACTGGTAATATGATGCGAGTATCTATCTGCGCAGATTTAGAATTGCCTTTCCATGTGCTTTTTTCGGTCGAGTTTTACTATTTGTGTGTTGGGATTGAGGCGAATCTATGTGAGGGTAGTAGATATTTAAAATTAACAAAAATGTAGGTGAAATTATTACTCCGTGCATCCCAAAATATTTTTCAACTTTTTATTTTGGGAGTCGGCCATAGATTTTTATTAGTCGATAATGAATAATATGTTATAAACCCTGTCTCGACGACCGTCAAAAGTCAAACTGGAAAAACATTATGCGGTGAAGGGAGTATAATATGTTTGAATATCTTAACTCGGGTGAAACAATATAAATAATACAAGTAACTTGAAAAATAATATTCTAAAATTATAAGAACTTACATTTATATCCTTTTGTACCTTTTTACACAAAACAACATGTTTATATTGGTTCAACAAAAAATAAATATAAGAAACATATAAATAATTTTTAGCAAAACAAACATAAACATGTTCACCAAAAGATAAACATAAAAAATATCACAAACCAAGAATCAAAAAGTTAATGTTGATAATACAAATACTAAAGCATTCACATCGGTGTCTCTATTGAAATCCCTAAAATCTTCTCCCTATATCAACTTTATCATTTTATAGGTGACATTTTAACTTTTGAAACAAAATCAGATTCTTTAGTTGTCACCCTATATATCCTTAAATATAAAAGATGCACACAACAAATCATGAAAAAATTAATCAAAAAAAATAAATATATTAAAAATCTTCACATAAATAAGACACTATTGATCAAATTAATCTTATAAAAAATATCTTACAAGAAAAATTAACAATCAAATTAGCCCTTGGTTGAATTAATCAAATATACTCTCTCCATTCTTATTTGTTTGTCTTTTTACCCTTAATTTTTTGTTTCTAAATAGAAATTTTGGTGTGATATGTTATGAACAATGATTACGAGCTTAAAAATCTAAACAATCATAGAGGAAGAGGATTCTTTAGACTTAAAGCTTGACCTAAACAAACTTGATCACATGATTACCTTAGAAGTCATCGTGAATTCAAGGGTGAAGACACCAACTTCGCCACCGTTGACGGAAGCCCCAAAAGAAAGCAAAAGAAGCAACATATTTGTCAGAATTTTGAAGCAGATAAGTTACCTAGTGAATCATCTATGTTAGTTCTATCGAGTATTTTAATCAATTGTTTCAGTTTTGTATATTTACTTAAATCACTTTCACTAACATTAGCAATAAAGTGTATGCGATCTTGAGTATTTTAATCAATTCTGTTGAGTACTGATCGAGAATGATAAATTAGCAATAAAGTGTATGCAATCTTGAGGATGAATTGGGAAGAAAGATTCAAACATTATTGGCTAAGAATGATGAATTGGCAACCAGCTTCGTGGATGATAATTGTGATGGGGAAGGCCGAGGTGGGGAACGTGAGGTGGGGTTGCGTGCTGCCGTGAAGAACGAGGCCGTGAAGGGGGGTGGAAAGGGGAGGGGGGTGTTTTCGACACCTGTTACAAGGGTTGTTAATTTTTCGAAGGTGATGAAGTTGAGTAATTGTGATGAATGTGATGAAAGAGATGAAGGAATGTGAAATGTGTTAAAAGGGTTGAATTAAATTAAGTAAATATTAACGGGTTGAGGTAAGTTGTGAGGGTGGGTTAGATTAGAGTGAGGTTGAGTTAAATATAAATGTTATTCGACTATTTTACCATTTTCTTAAAAATAATTTAAATGTCGAAAAGGTGTGAAAATGCTGAAACACGAAAGTTCATATGCCAAATTGAGGGTTCAGGTGCCTATTTGAAATGTTGGTGAGTACAGGTCCTTATTTGAATTGATTTCGTTAGTTCTGGTGCTTAAATAAAATAAATAAATAAATAAAGCCTTTTATTTTAAATAAAGATTCACCTCATGAATCAGAGTAACCTAAGTTGTTATCTTCTCGTAATGGACTTTAATTCCAATTGATATAATTTGATCCTTCTCCTTTTTTGTCATGATCTAGAACAGAACAAGCAGTAATTCTTAGAGCTGAACCTCCTTGTTGGACAGGTTAAAATAATTTCACGCAGTGTAAAATCAAATTCATTCATGCAATTAAATACATGTTCCATGTATTCAGGGGCGGATCAATCACAATAGTAGAGGTGATTCAAAAATATACAATAACCTTTTTTTTCGATTTCTAGTGACCACTTTTTTGAATTAATATAATATATCACGCAAATTAAGTAAAAAAATATTCTTTTTTCTACATAGATTATAAGACATCATTTAATAGATAATCATCCATTTTGTTTATGAAATCAGTCTTCATATGCTTCAGAATCTAGAAGACTCGATTAACACTTGTTGTTGGCAAGTGGCAAAAACAACATTATTAGCTTTAGTGGAGACGGGAGAGTCCATCCCTTACAATTTAGATAAAAACCAATTTACTTTCACATAAATAGCCCAACATAAAATTAATTTGAAAATTTATATTAAATATTCGTACAAACAATAAATCTTTTTGCTAATAAGCAATAATATTTAATTTAATATAATTAAACTTGGCCTTAGAATACCTTGCCATAGTCCATAAAAAGGAGACTCTCTTAAAGACTTATAAACCGGGCCCAAAGTCCATAAGTCCACATAAAGACTTATAAACCGAGCCCAAAGCATCTAAACTAGATCTAGGTAGTTATAAAAAAAAAGGGAATGTGCATGCATACCACGTATCTCGTCTGACATTTTTCCACATCTCGTGCTTGTACGTTTTGCTTGGCATGGTTGTACCTTCAGATAGTGGATACACGTTCCATCCACTCGCGGATTACTTGAATGGTTTTGATCTTCTGAATCATGCATTGTTTGCTTGAACCCATTCTTCGTTCGGCTATACCATGTGTTAGTGGGTTCGGCTGCTTGGGTCCATCAATCAATGTGGTCACCCTTGAATGCATTTAAGTTTTGTACCTTGTGCGTTGTTAATTGTACCTCTACCTATATCATATACTCCCTCCGTCCCTAAAAGATTGTCACATTTTGACTTTTGTGGTCAATTACAACAAAATTTGATCACGAATTCTCACTAAACGAAAAGAAATAATATAGTCTTGTGGGACCTCGTTAGATTCGTCTCAATATATATTTTTGAAATATTAACTTATTATAATTTTTTTGCATTTAGAATAAGAGATATTTGTATTTTAAATCGTGTTTTATTGACCATCAAAAGTCAAATGTGACAATCATTTAGGGACGGAGGGAGTATCATTTAGACCCACACATTATGTCAATTATTTTCTTTTTTTCCCTCCCTATATTGTGCCTTCTGATGTATTTAAGAGGTTGCTTTTATTAATGTTTAATTATTGTTTTCTTCATAATGTATATTATTGTCATTATTTTTGTCTTTTTCTTATTTATAAAGAGTTACATTCGGTTTGATGCCCTTTAAAGAAGGACATGATTGCTTTTTAACGAATGGAATGATTGATGCTTGCTTCTTCTTTCTTTTTTTCCCCCTTTGTTTCAAGTGACTTGCATGTGAACGCATGAGATGTTAAGTAAGAGATTTAAAGGAATATCATTAGACTTCGCTTACAAAGTGAATTGCACAAGATGGTTAGTAAATAGATCTTTTGATATGTCGTTGAGGATCATTATACTTTGCTATTTTAGATTGATCTTTTGATGTTTCGTTGTATGATTAAAAAAAATTATTTGGCAGATGTTGAACTTTAGCGAGCATATATTAATTTTTTCCTCCAATTTATTTTAGCTTCATTGATTTTGTCTTGCTTGTAATATATTTGTAATACCCGGCCCAAAGTGGGTGATGTGATATGTTTGATATGATTTGATTGATACTACTCATACCATCAAGATGCATCTTCTTTTCTGACCTGGTGTTCCGGGACGGGGAGTTACAATATTTACCCAATAAAAAATAGTGTAATTGCCCAATATATTTTCATTAATTTTGTGTCACGTTGAGCTTATTTTTTCTTCAAAGTAATAATTTTTGTTGCCCCAATATTTTCTGATTATTTCTGAATTATCCATCATAACTTGGGTTATTGTTTAATGAGTCCCCCCATAAGTCCTTGTTCAGATAGAAATTAGTGGGCCTCCACTGATGTTTAAATATGAGAATTTTCTTGTATGCTTAGGAGGTCTTGTGAGCATGGTGCTCACTACTATCTGAGCCGTTAGATTAAGAGTTTAAGTGATATTTTAATCCTATGGTTGATATTTAATTGGGTATTTTTGTCCTTACATCTTTAAGTGGAAAAACAATAATAGTGGTATTTTGGGTATTAATGATAGAGTAATTAGCAATTAATTGAGATTGGAGAGAGGAAGCTAAATGCAATGATTACTTCAGCTCACCAATGTCGAAAATATGAATTCTAGTATTAATCTTATTTAAAATAAATTGAAGTATAACTTTTTTTCTAATTTTAATTATTTCATTAAAAAACCAATGAATTTTCTCAGTCTCATGTCATCTAGTAGAAAATGTCTAGAAATTTAAAGACGTAGTCAGTGATCAAGAATATAAATAAAATTTTAGATATATATTTAGTGACACCATTTACTAATACACACTGGTGTTCCGTTCTTGTTCAATAACACTACTGAATAATATACATTGGTGTTGCATATTTCTTCAATAACACCACATAAAATTTATTTATATATCTTTACTAATATTAATCTCATTTTAGATATATTTCTTCAATAATAAATAATTCTAGTATTAATCTCATTTTAGATATATTTTTAGTGACACCATTTACTAATACAAACTGGTGTTCCGTTCTTGTTCAATAACACCACTGAATAATATACATTGGTGTTGCATATTTCTTCAACAACACCACATAAAATTTATTTATATATCTTTACTATTCATGTTTAAAATGTATTTTGGTTTGTTGTCTTGATCATTATATTGATTATGAACAATAATTGGTTTTCTTGAACATCAGCTGGTGTTTGTGTTTGATATAATTGATCAAATTCCATTATTATGGTTGTATTCATTATCATGTCTTTCTTATATCACATTCAATCCAATTTCATTGGTGTTGTTAAAATAATTACATGTCCATATACTGCCAAACACTATATATGTAGTGGATATAGATATAATGATATAATTTACTTCCGATAATATTTGGCAAAAGTTACACCTACATGGTGTGTTAGATCCCCATGATATATTGAGAACCAACGTATGTGTTCTCTGAGAATCAACAAAAGAAGTTAGGCCTGATGACCTAAGCAAGACTAAGCAAAACCAAAGGACTTACTAAAACACTATACAGTAACACCACCATATGTGTTCTCTAGGAGTCAACAAAAGGGATTAGGACAGATATCAACAACTTAGCAAAAGCAACAGAACTACTAAAATACGATACTAGAATATAGACATGCACGTTGGCTGATTTAGAGAAGTTTGTAATATGTCCTTGACCACCCGTAGATTACTTCAGCATTCCCAAATCCAATAACGACCATTTCCAAGTCCCCGTCGTCATTCAAGAAAAAGAAGAGTTTGAATCCCACTGTGAGCTCACAGTTATGGACCAAATCCGTCCATGCAGCACCACGGAAAAAACCCAGCTCAGCCACAACGTTCTCAAACAATATTTGACCACATCGTATATTAATTGTTGTTCTTGATAGTAAGATCATTTGTTGAGCTAGGTTAAGTGGTATCTCATGCATAATTACAATTAAGCTTGTTAGATATCCATGGATATATATGTAGTCCATGTGATGTAAAAATAAAAACACGCTTTACTCACCATAGCCAATTTACTACCAGGTTGAAACAAAGACACACCAGCAACGACACCAAATAAGTAAGTCATATAAGTGGGAAAGTAGTTTGTTATATATGGGTTGTTCAAGTCAACTAGGGATAGGTCATTAGGAAGATTAGCTTTGTTCACTAGGTGTGAGTCCACGTCATAAGGATCTATAATGTTTGCCCAAACGGACTTTGTCTCTACTCCTTTCTTGAACCTGAGCAGGGAGATAGTCTCTCGTCCACTAAGTGAAACGAGTATGACATTACCAGATACAAGGTGTGTTTCCCTTACAACTTCCTTCCAACCAACGCGTAGTTGACGCCTTGTTACAATAACTAGAAAGCTTTTGCCTCCATACCGTATAGTAATATCACCGGACCCTTGTTAATCACATGGACCTACAAAAATGTCTGATGGTTTCTGCCAAAAAAGGAACGAATAAACATAGATATTATTAATAGAAAGAAAGTTATCATCTTATCAGGTGGATGTAGTTAACATAATCATACCGATCTATAGCCATTACAAAAGTCGATAGTAAAGTAGCAAACACCACCTACATAAGAATAACCACATGGATTAAAACACTTGAATTAAAATGACAAGATCAAAGGGGATAAAGATCTTATTGAAAACTATTACTTACTTCCAACTATCATTCTGTTTAGCTAAATTCTGCGTAATTTGTGAGAGGTATTGAAGAAGACTATCCCTTTTATAGATAAACCATGCATAAATGCTTCATTAAATTGAAATGACAATTAACCATACTACTACATTTTTTACATAATGTAACGGTCAAGAAATATCTAATGCAACGCCTTCTTGGTTACCATTGCAATAGATAAAGCTAATGCAACGGTATTTACATGACCGTTGCGATTGAGGTTCTAATGCAACGGCTTATCTGAAATCATTGCATTAAGCTAGCTAATGCAACGGCTTATATATAACCGTTGCATTAGGTCGATAGGTATTAATTTTGGCCCAAAAGTTCCCTCCTAATTTTTACTCTTAACTATTTTTATACCAAAACAATTAATAAGTGTAGAGAAATGAGTAAAAGTGGGGAAATTTTGGATGAAATAATATTTTCATACCTAAAAATCACTATATGAGCTAAGACAAATGTTAATAGTTTATTACTTTTACAATAGATTAAGTATTCTCTATAATTAAATAAAATAATTATATTTAAAAAGTAATGTAATTTGTAACATAAAAATACGATGAGATATGACCCATTCTTATTTTTTTTGTAATTGATTATGTGCATTTTATGAATAACTAATATTTTTACAACTAAATAAAAGTAATTAAACAATGAAATAAACTATTAATTAAGTATTTTTTAATTAGACAAAAGTAATGATGTAGCCCATATTCGACAAACAAAAGTGATTGCCCTAACCCTACGCAGCTACCCTCGCCCATACCCGCCCGCCCCACTGCCACCCCCACCCCATCCCACTTGTAATATACATTAAATAGAATCATCATAGCCGCTGAATTTTTCTTTAGGCCATTAATGTGAATGGCAAATTTCACCTAGATTCACCTAGGTTCACCCCAATCTAAACGGACCATAAATAGAATCATCATAGCCGCTGAATTTTTCTTTAGGCCATTAATGTGAGATGGTATGCGATATCAATTCATAATTTGTTTGCCTACTTTCTTAGTTTTTCTTGTAATTGTATTATCAAGATGTTGATTAGTTCTATTATAGTTTATAATTATCAATTCTGACTTGGTCAATTTGAGAATTGACATTTTAGATGTCTCTCGCATCTAAAAGGTTTATTATTATATATTAATTTTACTGTTATTTCTTTAATTTTTGAATTTGAACTTCGATATTATTGTTTATTTAGCTTTCTAATACTCTTTCATATATGAATTTTTAACATTAAGACTCCATGTTACTTCCACCTTCTAACAGAGTAACAGCAAGCAAAGAACGCGTTGTGGTCAAATTTGGTGTTACATTTCAAGTTTGGCCTTAACTATCATTCTGTTGTCTTGTGTTCTTTTATATTTGTGATTAATTTCAATATCTTTTTATTTGTAGGGACGAAGTGAGTTAAGTGGAGAAGAAATATAGCCATTTATCTATTGGTGGGATATACAATGACTTTCTAGCAACATCGACTTAATATAATATATTATATGCTAGTTTATGATGGCTCGAACAATGTGTTAACACGTTTTTTTTAGAGACTATTGTATTTTAGTTATGAGTTGTTAATTTTTGTAGTAAATTGTACTACATCAATGGGAAACGTTATATTGTATTACTGATTAATGAAAATTTTATTTGTCTTTTATTATTCAATTTATTTAAATGTGTATATGTCGTTACATTTCTTGATTCGATGCTTTTAAAGTAACATAATTAATATACCGTTGCAATAGGATCAAAGCGATGTTGTATTACTTAATAAATCTACCGTTGCAATAGGATCAAAAGGATGTTGCATTAGTTATACGTCTAATGCAAGGTCATATGAGCTAATGCAACGGTTGTTGTAAATTTTTAGTATCCATCGCAATAGGATCAAAATGGCGTTGCATTAGGCCTAATACAACGCAAGCGGATGCAATGGTAGCTAACCGTTGCATTAGGTCTAATGCAATGGTTTTTTGACCCTAATGCAACGGATTGTGGCATTGCATCAAATCATAAATGTAGTAGTGAAAAACCACAAACTAAATAACTTTACATGCAAATAAAGTCTGCGGAGAACCACTTCAGGCGGCTAACATTTAATATATGAAAACCCATTCCATTTAGCTAACAATAAATATGATACAACCATTTATTCATTATTTCGTGTGTTTATTTGGTTACTAATATAGCATATATAGATAATTACTTATTATTCTACTTGTAGTTGCATGTATATTTATTACAGGTTCTGTGTTATTCTTATAAGGTTAATTAGTTCAAAATGTGTCCTTACATGCAAATAAAGTCTGCAGAGAACCACCACTTCAGGTGGCTAATATTTAATATATGAAAACCCATTTTATTTAGCTAACAATAAATATGATACAACCATTTATTCATTATTTCGTGTGTTTTCTTTGGTTACTAAATATAGAATATATAGATAATGTCAAGACATTTTGTTCTAGTGGCAAGCATGCTGACACCTCTAGCGGAGATTTCGGGTTCGAGCCCTCTTGCTAGCAAGGAAGTGGTCAGAGAGAAGAATTTCTCTCACTAGTTTGATGCTAGTCGCCTCTTCTTTGAATTTACGAGTTTACGAATTGTACTGATGTTTGGTGATTGTAATGGATTATTCGTATTAATAAAATCAAAGGGCAACCCTTTTTTTAAAAAAAAAAAAAATATATTTATTACAGGTTATGTGTTATTTTTATAAAGTTAGTTGAAAATATGTTTCAAATATTTATCATGTATTGTATATACTTATCATAGTCTGGCATTGTCTGGTGCTCCACTCTTCGAGTAGTGCATTAATTCTAATTATATATAGTTGGATGTCTACACTATTTAATTAATAATTATTCCTGACCAGTCATCCCACTATCTATATATATTATATAAAAGATGTTTACATAGAGACAAATAATCATAGTAAGGGAAACATTTTATTATTTAGAAGGTACAAATTTCTTGCTCGATTAATATTTTCTGAGGTACATAGTCTAATAACTCTAAATTACATGGGGTATGTTTATCGTATAGAAACCTGGTTGGACCAAATCTAGGTCCTCCAACCGATGAAGAATATTTGTTCAGACCAATGTGAGCTGATCAACGTATGAAAGCCTTAGTGAACAATGAACAGAAGTAATAAGCATTATGCAGGTTTGTCGGGTAACTCTGGGTGTAAACGTACATTGTTTGTGTTGAAAGTGTACACCTATTCTTAAGTAACTAAACGACTAAGGCTCCAACACGTTTATTATGACTTACACAGCTAATAAAGATGAAATCAATAAACGTGCAACATATGCAGGTACTAATCAGCACAAAGACCTGTCATTGTATCAAAATAGGCTGAATAATGCCCTTCCATTGAACCAAATGACAATTATGTTTGAACACAGCTAATAGAGAAGCAATCAACAAACGACGTAGAGAACTTTGGCAAGATATCCTACATTGTCAATAGGTTAGGTAGTAGTCAGTGAGTGATTAACCTTACATTACACATCAAAGAATGGTTATGTGTATAAACTGATGAATTTGTTTACGCCATATGAAAAGAAAAAGGGAAGAAAAGAACTAGTTTATTTATAATAGTTATCATGTATAGTACATTTTAACATTACTTCAATCAATGTTAATACTTGTCATTATTGTGCGAGGCTCATTTAAATATATTGATCTTTTACCCTACAGATCCCAATCTTGTGCAAGCTAATTTTGATAGTAGGACTATTATTTTACCAAGGATGCGGCGATGCAAGTACTGTAGAGCATATAAGTTCTATAAAGAATCGAATTTCGTGTGTTGCTCAAAGGGAGAATCGTCTTAGTTGAGTCCGTGCTGCCAGAATGTTTAGTCCACCTCATCACAGAAACCTACAGAAAATCCAAGGACTTTCAAACTCAGATAAGGACATACAACAGTCACTTCACATTCACCTCCATTGGTACGCGGTGTGATGAGCAGTACCAACGGCGGGATCATGGTATATATAGTGTTAAGGTTCAGGGTCAGGTTCACCACTACTTGAATGACTTAATTCCTCAAGACCTTCTAAGAAAATTGAGTGACATCCAATTCTACTTTTACGATTCTATACATCAGGCATCGAACAGAATTGCGGCATTGCTACGATTGGACTCAAAAATAGTTGAACAGCTTGTTGAAACACTGAAGCCAAATGCTTATTGAGTTCCTTACTCAAGTGTCAACGTTGGAAGACATTGAGCAATACCATATCGTGCTTAGATCAGATCCTAATCTTGACCAAAGGGCGTATAATGTTCCTCTTTCGAGTGAAGTTGCAGGCATTTGGATGGAGAACCCAAACGAAAAATGCTCTTAATGCTAAATTGTGGGACGCCCGAGTTTATCGAAGTCTGGTACAAGTCATTGAGTACAATATTATTATGGCTGCTATGATCCTCTACAATATGTATTGATGTTTCCCCGTGGCGAACCTGATTGGCATTGTGACATACCTAAGAGACACCAAACAATCAGACAAGGAATAAGGAAGTTGCCAATATTTCTAACACCAGATGCTCTCGTTTGAGGATTTGCTATCGAGAGAACTACAAGGTTATTGTTACCTACTCAGGAATGGATTGCTTCTCATTGACACCATTTAATGTTACTATTAATAGTAATCTTGATTCGTTTATATGTAATGAGTTATTTATATTTTAATCTCATATTCAACAGATTGTAGGAGTGCAGGAATCGATGAATCCATGTTACATTATGATGATGACACTCCAATCAGTTCAAGTCAAAGACAAAGAAAAAAGACAGTGAGCTGCAGAGAATATTATGTCTATAAAATGCAGATAAGGTTAAATGAAACATCATACACCTTACGTTTTGGCCGGCTATTTCAGCAATATGTAATTGACAACTATATTAAACTTGAATCAATGAGGTTGGATTTTTTAAGGACCAAGTAAAAGAAAACAAGGCGAGAACAATACAAAGGTGTAGTTGACAACATCATCTCAGGTGAATGGTAATGTTTTACATTATACTTGATTTTTTACATGACAAAAATATTCTCTTAGTATAACAAAATTCTCAACATTCATATGAAAGTTTTAACAACTCCGAGGGAGAATAATACAATCTCCAAACTATAAAAATAGACTTTGAGGGAAGACGGTTTCAAGTTTTGGTGCGACGAACTTTTACAGAAATTGTTGATGCTCAGAAAAAAATGATCCTTGTCGCATACTATGAAAACATCGATTATGACCAAGGCAACACTTCAAATAGCCAAGACAAAGATAGTGCTACTGGATCTCCAACCCGAGGAAAATCTATAACTACTTCACAGTCATCTTTATCCCCGCTCAAAAGACAACTACGTGAAATCAATATTAGTGCTGGTATATAAATTACAATTAGGCAAATATTCAGATATCAATATGCCATTAGTTCAACTAATACATTTATAAACTTAAAAACATGTCGTCTTTAAGCAGGTAGTCCAAAAAAAAGGCTCTTCGAGATCAACAAAAACATTCCTGGTGGAAGTGAAACCAGTATGGATCAAGATGACGCAACCAATACGTGCATCAACAAGTTAATATTGTAGTTCGGATTATGCTAATATTTTGTACTTTATCTATGCTTGAATGCATTACTAAACAACATTATAACGTCCAACTTTTGATGAACATGTTCCTGTTTTTGTCACCTTGATCTAAGTTTCAATTCATGTAAACGTTCAAGGGAGTTTATGTATATAAATATCTTGTTAGTATCTAATTAGTCCTATCATACAATAAACACCTACCCGTCGTTAGACGGGCACCATGTAACTAGTAATCAGTATAAGTAAGAAAGAAGAAAGCCTCTGCAACTTTTTCATATCGTCATCTTCATCACATACTCTGCATTCTGCAACTTGTTGAAGAAACTAAGGATGCGATTGGATACGGTTTTTATCCGATCCGAACCGAACCGGCGGTTTTTTTGTCGGTTTTTAACCGACCGGTTGGCTTTCGGTTTCTTTTTTTGAAAACCGATCGGATCGGATCGGTTCCAGTTTTCGCTAACCAAAAATCGGTTAAAAACCGAACCGATCCTTTAATAGTTAAAATTTTAATCTATTAAAAATTAATTAATCTATTAAAAAATTAATCAACAAATTCGATTAAAAAATGGACACAAGAAAAAGGGAAAAATAGTTGGCCTAGAAATCGGCCCAAAACCGCCTCGTAAACCGAACCGGTCCGAAACCGGCGGTTTTAGCCGAAAGCGGTTTTTTCGGTTTCGGACCGGTCTCGGTTTTTGTTTTTGAAAAAGCCGTATTGTCTGATCGATTTTTTTCCCCGAAGAAAAACCGGTAAAACCAATTCGATCGCACCCCTAGAAAAAACCTTTATATGTAAAATTTGTCTCTTTCTTTTAAGTGGTGATTCAGATGAACCACCATGGGATCCGCCCCTGCATGTATTGAATATTTTATTTACAATAAAGATAACAAAGGTACCAAACATGCATCGCCAGAAAAGTCATATTATGTGATCAATATGGTCGAACTCAACATTGAAAAAATAAAATGTATAACTATCAATATATTTAGACCGAAAAAAAAAGTTTTATACATATTTCGAACCACCACTTCAAAAGCAGTAAATCCACCCCCTGCATGTACATGCCAATTATATTGGAGATACCAACAAAACAGCAAACGGATGTCTCTAGATTGAACAAAATGAACGACATAAGATGGCATATAAATGAACTTCTACGAATAAATTCACGGAAATGGGCACAAAATCTTGTGTATACTAAACCTACATATGATGTTACATTAGGTGAGTCTTCCTTAGAATCGCTTTCCATTAATTTGAAATGAAGGTAGTACTGTACATTGAGCTACAATCAAGTTACATATATATGCTTTAGAGCAGACAAAACTGTCGAGTATCGTGTACCAGAGGAACCTTTTCCAATCTGTAATATATCAAGACAGTGATGCGATAAGCTCCTGAATATCTTCGAAGACCTGGCACACCAACTGGAGGACAATATTGTAGACTTTAAACTAGAAGGCCATCTAGAAGGGGCTCACCACCATCCGTGTTCTGTCCAACAGGTCTTTTATCGCGATGCTGTCCCCTGAATGATGAGTTAACAATATCAGGAAAGTTTGGTGGTTACCGTTAGAGAACTAAAATAAATGACATCTCAGCAACTTCAGTAAGCGGAAATATCTTTGTAGAACTTTAGAAGACAACAGCGATACAGAAATTATAAAGCAGCAGACACCTTACACTAGTAGAATGGAGCTCTAGTGAAGCCAGGTCATCAGAATCCTGAAATAAATATGGTATCAATCCTCAATTTATTAATAGTCGTATTATTTGCCACGATATAATTTTCTGAAAATTCTGTGGCAGTTATGACATGCAACTTACACACCTCCATCAACAAGTCCTTTCTAGTAACCAAACCAATTACACGAGAAGCCCGAGGAACAACAAGGACATGTCTCAGTCCTAGCTGACGGAACAGATTATACACCTGCAATAATAATTGTTAATATTTTCATTATTAGTCAGAAAAGTAAATCACACTTTCCCTCACAGTACTATGGATTCACCTTTGTCAATGACATGTCTTCAGGGACGACATATGGAGAAGGGTTAAGGAAGGGAGCAAGATCAATGTACATATTTAGGTAATCTGAATCTAGATGAATATCATCTATTGATAATCCCTTACTCGAAACTGGTTTCATAAATTCATTGAGGTTGTGCCTGCAACGAGTGAAGCACTTAGTATACATTGCTTTAAACTTAAATGACACTACATGTACAAACTATACCTGATAGGTAAAGAACCACCTCTAACATCAGAAGGCAGCGGGCTATGCTGAAAATCAACCTTTGACTGCAGAAGAACCAACAAGTGGCTGCACATAACAGGAAATGCTTTAACAGATACTCTAGTTTGAACTATATAAACTTTATTCCTACTCTTATATTGAGGTTAGAAACCTCGTCAGTTAAGACTTAACAAAGTGAAATAATAGCAATTGTGTTCATTGGTGCTCCACCTTCGCAAAATAAGCCCAATAACTAGTGTTTCCCCATTCCGTGTATGGTCAATAACCTACATAGAAGAATTTGAATTGCCTTTACAGAACATAGATTCACATATATTTAAGAGGCAGAAATCATTAGACATCTTTGCCTTCATTCACCATTTCATCACTCATCTTTCAGAATGATTACTGGTCATTGAATGTAGGACTTTGGTCATGACTTCACCAAATCGAGGTCATGTCACAAATATGTGACATTTTCAAGGTTATTTGGGTAATTTCACATCGAAGACCCCACCTCTCCTTCCCCTAAACCAAGAACACTGCAGTCATCTTCTCTCCCTTTCCCCTTGGTCTTCACAGTCCAAAGAGGGAGCGAGTCCTCAGCCAAAAGGGGAACCCAATCAAGTCTTTCAAAAAGCATAGCAAAAAATTCCAACTATGAACAACACATTAAATCTATACTTTTCCATGAGCGGACATGAAAGAAAATGAGTCATCTTTACCTGGAATTTAACCACAAAGACCTAACTTCGCTTATTTGATAAGGATTCTCAAGATAGATTTCCAAAAATTAGCTTGATCTACGATGTTTTAAAAAGTGAGGAAAAATATCTGAAGTTAGTGTGATTTTGTGGTTTGAGGTTCTGTGATAATCTGTGATTGCCTGAATTGTTTAGACATGGAAGGTTGGACATTTCGGCCAAGGCTTAGCCTTCATATGGCCGCCAAGTGGTGCCTTAGAAATGAAAATGTAGCAGCACTGATGGAGTTTTGTATACTTTGCTTGTTGGATCTCCTCGTGACTGGTGAATGCTACAATTTGGAAACAGGAGTTGAGCATCTACCTTTTGTTTTGTTGAGCTGTGATATCTTTTTCAGAAACTCGGGAAGGGCGAAAGAGCAAGGGGTATGGGTTTTTAAAGATTTAATTTAATTTTTCTTTTGTGTTATTACTCAAATAACCTTGACAAAATTCACATGCTAAGCACATGGCCTCGAAATTGGTGAGCTAACAGAAATTTTACCGTCAGAACCAAATGAACCCCAACATTCAAATATGAGTGAACAAATGGTGTATTTTGTTAGATGTGCGATGAAATGGTGAATGAAGGCAAAGATGTGTGATGCTTGTTGCCACTATATATTTATAGCACACTAACTTACAGGATAGCCATTGTGATTGTTACTCCTCAATACAGAAACCACATCCTCAACCTTCATAACACGGTTGAAGTAGATGACCTGTAAAGCCCACATATTGGGGGAAGAAAAATCAATTATAGCTCATAATAGTGTGTATACAAAAAAACATAGACCACCATAAAGATGTTAAAAAATCAGTCAACTAAAGAACAAAAGTACATGTACCAAAATGCATGCCCCTATATATCCTCACATTACATCTTTATATTGAAAATTTTACAAGTAGTCAAGCAACTAAGAAGCACGAGGGATGTTAGCGGCCAAACATTCGAACTGGAATTCGTCTAATACAAACGGAGTATTTGAACTCAATATTCTTGGATTCAGATCGAACTCAGAAACGACGGATTTTATTTGAATTCCAAATTGACCCAATATGAAGTACAAAAAGCCAAAAATTACAAATTAGGGGAAAAAGAAATTAAATTTTATGATATTCAAATTCATTTCAGTTCAATCGCTAAGCTGCTCATAGTCATTACCCAAAACATGTGTAGTAAAATTCGAGAGAATTCAGAAGTATTTGGTGAGCAGAATATGTCCCACAGTCTGACCAGACAGACTTCTTAGAGTACGAAAATCAGATAACATAGTGGAGGTTTCCTATCCAAATATGCTCAGTTCGCTGAAAATTGGTTGAAGATACAATTTAATCATAGCACTAGAATTAGGAAATGCAAGAACCTTCTGATTTCCACATGCCTCCCTGGCTGTCATGTTTCGCATTTGAAACTTTGGTTTTGATTCAAGCAGTGGAATACCCCGTAACCTAGCTTGTTCTTCGTACAAGCCCTCGTTAAAAGCATCGCCAACTGCCTGCATAGTACAGATATTAACAATAGCCAGAGAAGCCTATCAAAGGTTTTCCATGATACACCTACAGCTATCACTCAACTAAAAAATAGAACATAGAACCTTTGATATAAGGAGGTCAAGCATTATAAAGGGTAAGAACTTGTAGTTATCTGTGATTTCAACAATAGTCACGACACACATCAGATGTCTTCCAAGATACACTTACTGCTATCCATCAACCTAAACAAGTAAGTCATAGAATGACACCTTTGATACAAGGAGGACAAGCATAATAAGAGCCTCAGAGGTAAGAACTTCAAGTTACTTGGGGTTTCAGCAAAAGTTAAGTCACAAATAAACTTCAGAGGTTTTCCATGATACACTTACTGGTATTACTAAACCTAAACAAAGAAATTCTTAAAATCACACCTTTGATATAAGGAGGACAAGCATAATAAGGGGTAAGAACTTCAAGTTATTTGTGATTTCAACCATAATCACACATAGGGAGACGGTCATCCGCATTGAACCGCCTAAAAAAGATGCAGCACCTAGTAGGGCATACCTGAAGATGTCACAAACAGCAGAGTGTATTAAAAAAATTGATAACAACTGGCAAGGGAGAAAAAGAAAGAAAAAGAACTACTTAACATCAACTGTAATACAATCGAGTTGAAACATAGAATTATACGAGCATATACAAAGTACAAATCTTCAATCGAGCAGTTACATACAATGTAAGATACATAAAGAATTGTCTCACAATGCACAATTGATGAAGGATCTATATATTCCTATCTGCTTTGTCTATGACAACCATGTCTCAACTATATCACAGATTTCACAGTACAAGATCCCAACAGGATTTCTGAACCTTCCAGTCTCTTCTTTGAGGAATAACAGCGTAGTTTCAGGGGTTCCCCAAAAGTCAAGACTTTGTTTAATGAGTTTGTGTTGGTGCAAATCAGTTTTTTGAGCTATATAAGTGTTGCTCAGATGGTCCTTTTCTTGAATAAATGGTTAATACTGCGGACCACATGTGCAACTAGTGCAACTTACATTACAACATGTGCGACACTTGTGTAATTTTAAGGACTAATTTGCACGAACACAAACTCCAGGGATAAAGTCTCCCCTTTTACTTAACTATGAAGCAACTAAATCCCAGTACATGATCCCAACCAGATGTCCGAACCTTCCGATCATCTTACAAAGGGATAATTAAGTAGATTCTTGAGATCGTCAAAAGTCAAGACTTAGTTCCCGCAGTTGGCGTTGGTGCAAATTAGTCTTTTGAGTTACATAAATGTTGTTGAGATGGTCCTTCTCTAATAAATAGTTATTAACATGGACCATATATGCAACTTATGCTTCCAGGACCATATGTGCAACACTTATGTAACTTCAAGGACTAATTCGCACCAACACGAACTCCAGGAATAATGTCTCCGCTTTTGTTTAACACTGGGACTACACATGGAATTATCTCCTTAAGGAGGCTGAATAGGAGTACAGGTAACAGAACACCAGCTGGTTGGTTTTTAATCTATCGTTGGGATCTTTAGACCCCTTTTGGAACTCGATAGATCAATAGAGATTTCTACTGCAAGGTTTATATCAATTGTTGCAGAGGGACTAAATTGGGTCTAAACTCCTTGTATCAATTTTGGAACATTGATTTTCACCTTCACTGTAACTCAACGATGTTCATCTTAATAAAACAAGGTCTGAACATCTGATTGAACCAGATTTCTATCGACATTTTTCTTTATCCAAGTCATATTGGAGTAAAAGATCTAATTTAATTTGGCTCTTGGATATAATGGAATAAATCTAAGTAGTCCATTACACTACCTGCACTTCTTATCTATTGTGAAGTAGTACATAGTCTTCACACTTCATCTTGGGTCAATTAGGAAACGAACTCCATTGTCACTAGGGTAAATCTGAGTACAATCTGACAGCCCTTACCGCGCTTAAACAGGAGCCTGTTTAGAAGCTGCGGGGCATGTTGTTGTTGTTGGTGGTGGTGGTGTTGAAGTTTAGGGGAACTAGGTCTATGGCAGCATCTGTGGGGACTGGTGGCAGCTTCAGTTGGGATTGGGAAGAAGATGGTTTTAATATTTCTTTTTCAAGAAATGGAAAACGTGAAATTTGTGTATTAAGAAAAAATAATTTGTGAAGAAAGACTAATTAGTGGATCAAAGTAGGTAAATACGAAACTATTGTAACAACCCGTTTGGGAAGTCCGAAAGTATAGGCTTCGCTGGTGCAGGAAGGAAGCAGCTGAACGAAAAGGTTGAACTTCAATGTAGCTTAGATAAGTAAAACCAGAAAAGATGGAGTACTTGAGGTGAGTGTAAATTTGAGACATACTTCATGTTTTTTCTCAGTACATTCGTCTACTATTTATCCCAGCAGGAACAAAAGTACTTCAAGGTAATTTGTTCTAATTATTTAACACATGCAGCATGGCTGTGTTCTGAGATATATGAACACACTTTCGAGCGTGTTTGATCGGATGCAATTCTACCAAACTAACAACGTACATAACTATGCCAGCGGGTAGGAATCCTATGAATTTTTGTGTGCATATAAAGAATCTATAGTCACAGAGAAGTGAAGAACAATCAATAATGTGTGTACACAGAGCATCGATAAGCACTTACGTTCCTTCTTCGATATTAAGCTTCCGATAAAAACTGACCACAAACATGCCAACAAGACGTCCATATGTTGAACCGATCATTATACCAGGAACAAATTGGCCAGCTGGGACAGCAGTACCAAATGTAACAACTGCCAATGTGTAAAACATAACCTGAAAATGGGCAGAACAAAAAGCCTCAACAGATTCACCCTTTGCTTATAGGAATTTACCACACTATTCATGCATGACAATATATAAAGATCTGCAGCTTCTTAGTAAGGTGAAACATTTCAAAGAGAACAAAAATGATATCTAGGGCATGCATGTAATATAATAAACATGACATGACATCATAGATACAGTAATATAAAGGCATAATAGCTGAAAACGAAGAGAGAAGAAACATGACCAATAAATCTCTAGTCAAGATTAGGAAATTAAGAACCCACAATCATTTTATTCAGGAGGAAATAAATCATGTATAGTGATTTCATTCAAGAGAGCAACGAATTTTAAATCACAAAGCGAAGTGGCAACATCTTTGTATAAGGAGTTAAAAAAAACTGTCTTGACTCTTGAGACATGTAAGGAGATTTGACAAAGCCATTCAAATCTTCAATGCTACCCCATAGCCAAAGCTCTACTATTTCGTTTCTCAGTATCAATATGTATGCAAGATCGATATTTCAACACTCGCGTCACCAGAAAAAGTGACTAGATTGAATTACCAAAAACGTCAGCAAGCTCTGAGCGCTGAATTCATGAATTGTCTTTGCACTAAATAAATTTCTTATGGCATCATCCTGCAAATACGAACAGAGACAAAATTAGCACAAATTCAATAAAAGTCGAATTTATCAGACTGAAGCCACCTATTCACCTGAGTGTTGAAAAATATGGTTGCAAGGTCATTGTATTCATTCTTGTTTCCACAATAGAACTGTGAAGTATAAACATACCAACAAAATCATGAAAGGCACAATAATAATTAACAGGAGCAGAAACTGTAATTTATATACAAAAAGGCTAAAACAAAATATAGAGAATTCAAAAAGGAAATGGCAATTTCTCAGAGTCGAAATGTAATAGATATAAAGAATAATTTCCAATGAGAATCTTTAGATACATAAAGATTGGTCTTATGGACCCGATAATGTAAAGCATATTTTTTACCAAAAGACAACATCCATTTGCATAATTAAAGTACCTATTACGTATCCATCACATATTGTGATTCCTCTCACACGTAAAAAGAAGGAGAAATGTAAACTATGTCATCGAAGGATACTAAAGAGAAACAATCTTACATTAACATAGTTTCCATACATTCCAGGTGCACGTGGGCATTCAATACCCGAATTCGCATCGATTGCAGGACAAGGGGTGCACTTTTTAAACAATGGTAACCCAAATGAAATGACAGAAGTTATCACAGAGATAATACAAGCTTCAATGATCTGAGATAAAATGAAAAGAGATCAGACATAATATATGCCAAATCTTAAATATTTGCATATATACAGAAAATACATAAAATTAACTCATTACTAGAGAAGAAACTTACTTTAACACGATTTCCTCTTCTATGCAAATAATTACGTCTCCAGTGAGTTATATAAAGAGTAAGCTGATTAAATAATGCACCTACAGAAGAGAAAGAGAAGCAACTAAGCTAACTGATTACTTTTTTACTTTCTTTTATGCTACTCCCTCCGTTTCACAATAGTTGATTGTTTAGAAAAAATTTACTTTTTCATAATAGTTGATTGTTTACGGAATTCAATGTACTTTTGTACTCATGATTTCCTTTTTTGTCCTTGCTTTATAGGTTACTTTTCATTTTGAGATTATTTTGTAGGGTATAATAGTAAATTTTATTAACCTCTTAATAAAGTACTTTTTGGCTAAACAATCAAGTATTGTGAAACAGAGGGAGTATCATTTATGGTAACCCTTTACAAATACATTTCACCTACCGAGAAGACCTCCAACGATACCAATAATTGCCATTGGAAATAACTCCTCAAATGAGTAATCCTCTTGACCACTACAAGACTTTAAAGTATAAGACAAATATAGCCTGACGTCTAGTATATCAATCTGGATCAAGATACCTACTCTGAGACATCCCATATAATAAAGCCGCCTGAGCCAAAATGACCACATTTTCCACTTTTGCACCACCCCATTGCAGTACGGACCACAACAGCAACAATGGCAGAAGTAAAGAAAACACGCCACATTAATTGACTTCTCCACCTTCAGGCATATCCAAACCAGTGTCAGCTATTACCATAAAATTGCATAAGCAATGCACAACAAAATAAAATTATAGCGTTGTGGAATCTGTGTCAAAGCATCCACTCATTTAAGAGAATGTGTGTTTAGTTCTCATGAATCTGTCATTTCACATAGATTCTCTCTCTTTACCTGCTTATATTTTTATTCGATTAATTCTTAAGAACGATATCATATGAAAATGAACTGCATGCATCCATGTTACTTATGTGCAAGAAAAGAAAAATTAGCACAAAAGCTGGTTAGAGCTGTAGCACATGATATAAGATTGAAGACCTTAACTCATGAACTGAAAGAATGAGCAAAATTTTTATGCACTGAATATGTCAGTAAATCAAAGATAGAACCAAGTTATCGTAAACATTTTTCAAGTCATAAAAAGGAAAATGCAGAATTGAACATTGAATGGCATGAGACCATGAAGCAATAAATTTCTGAACTAATATTCATATGTTTAACAAGTCAAATTGCAGGATGCCATTCATTTTAGAATAAAGAGAACTCTTCAAGTTATTATTCATCATCAGTCTACATAAACAACATCAATTTGTTTTCATCACATCCAAATACACATACATGTATAAATTCTATAATATTTCTAAAAGACCAACCATATGACATTGATTATTGACATAACAAATTATACAAATAGTGCAGTATGTGCTAGTAGCTGCGCATTTCACTATCATGAAGTAGCAGCTATTTCACTATCATGTAGTATTTTTAATGTGGTCGGCGAAGTTAGCAATAGCACTATGGGATGCATGCACAATTGATCCACAACTATAGCATTGCTGCATTGCAAATGAATTATGCGATTACAGTAAACTAGAAGCTGGTGGTCTGAAATGAAGAAGGAAAAGAACAGTAAACAAATACATATGCAATATGAATGTAGAAATACCAGGATGTAACTTCTTCTAGAGCAAACAATACACCGCCAACTGGAGCTCTAAAAGCAGCAGCAACTCCAGCAGCACATCCACATGTTACCTTTCCAAAACATTAAATAAAATAATAAATATAAGCACAAATAATGGGGAGAATCATATGTTCCTCTAAAATTAGTGGTATCAATAGATATCACTCCTAGCCCCTCCTATTCGTTTTCATTGCTGCTTAAGTTTTTTAAAGCCAGCTTTTTTACCATTAGTTACTTTTTATTCACCATTCTGAGAATTACAACTTTGATATCATTGAGTGTCTTTGAAAATATTACGTAATATTATATTCTTGCAATATTTCATAATATATCGAAATAGTGATTGATGGTTAAAGCTTGACATGCAATGGCAACTAAATTGAATTGGAGGTATTAATAATTTAAGAGGACCCTTAGTCAAGGTTCTATATAGGTTGACACAGCCGTTTCGGTTCAACTAACTTAGATTCTAATGCTACAGCATTACACAAGGAAATTTTTGGTAGTGTGAGTTCATCCACTCTGGGGAAAAACTGAAGACTCCATCCTTTTCAATTAGGCAACATAGTGGGTGTCATGGCCTCATGGGGCATGAGGAATGATCTCATAACATACAGGAAAGAAAGTAAGAAAAGTTACTCAAGATAATTTATAGGGGTGAACTCTTGCATTACGTTGACCTAAGAAAGGTGGACCCTAAACAATATAGATCAAAAGTATGGGGTATTCCATGATTTCCAGCAGAATAAATTAGATTATTTCTAAAAGGAACTTTGAGGCCGTAAACCTAGTTCACTCTGTTAGTTGATCAATCAAAGTGGCAGTACATTTATTGTGATTATAAGGAGATTAGTAGATGATATTAGCTCCAGAATAAACAAATTACGACCCTGCATTGAGCTTTCTGGTTGTACAAAGTGCATGATTGTAACTTAATGAGAAGACAAACAAGAAGGGGGGGGGGGGGGGGGGGGGGGGGGGTTAACAGTTGGAAGACAGGAAGCCAATCATTCTTTTGAACAAGTTTAGTTGTGACACACATTTCAGCTCTTTAAGCCACCACCGAGCAAATAAAATCAAAATAAAAATAAAGAAAGAAAGAACAGCTTATACAATAAAACACAAAGATAAACTTACAAGATCACGCCTATCCCTTTCACTCTTTAGCACCTGTAACCATCTTGAGTTCAGATGATACTTAGTCGATCCACCCTGATTCATAATCAGAGGAAAAATGAGATTGATATATATATATACTCATAGAGATTTACCATATAATTTTATAAATAAATTTTAGTTGCATCTGTACTTACTTGACCAAGCAAAGACGCTATACATGCTCCCGTATGAACAAGTGGACCTTCTTTACCGAGGGCTAAACCACCTCCTACGGAACCTATGCTTCCAAATATCTGAAAAAGTAACAAAGCCAAGATCCTTTGTCAATGAACACATCTTTCATTTATAAAGCAAATAGGAGAGTTAAGATCTCTGCGCACCTTCCCAACCAAGGTTCTAAAGAGAAGGATGCCATGTGTGTCAATCCCTGTATATTAAAACTCATTAGCAACCTCCACAAGGAAAATCGATCATTAACATCACCATATGTGAAGGACCCATTTTACCTTACCATTCAAATATCCTTTAATCTCAGGAATACCAGATCCTGCTGCTGCAGGGGCGAAGTTTGTAATTATATATACAGAAGAGAAAACAAGCGCCAAGTTTATCAGCGTATATACTACAAATCCGGCAAAGTATGACTTCTGAATTATTGAAAATGTTAATGAGAATTTCCATCCAGCGAAGTTCTCTACTGCTATATTGATAAAAACAGCAGCCAGTCCAGTCCCTGAAAAAATAATATAAGAGAGCCATCTTAAAATTGAGAGAAATGCATATGAAGCTTCATACTGCATTTAGGCAAGAATGATAAATCTACACGATATACTATCCAAAATGTATGTTCAAAAAAACAAGAGAACGAAACATAAGTGAAATTGAAAACTGTACATGTTCAATCTTATTAATCAAATGTAGTTTTCTAATTACATGATGGAGCATACTCAATAAAATGTACGTCAAAGTCGTTGAACTTTGGGTTTGACATCAACTCAGTTCATGACCGTCACTCCAATTAGAATAGCATATCATTAAATCCAAAATATCAATTAATTCTGAAACCTAGGTATGCATACTCTGCTGTAGGAGATTGAAGAGTCTCTAACCAGTAGAATCAGTTTCGAATGAGAGTAACTAAAATTTAATATATCACTCCCTACCCAAACACTGCCCCTTATTTTTATCCCATGTGGATGAAATTTAGATTGAGAAAATCAATTATGCACCGTAGAAAACAATGAGCAGTTTTAACACAGTGTTTCTAATTCTAACGAACAGTGGCAAAAATCCACTAAAACTAACAAGCATAAACTTTTATCAATGTCTTCAAATTGGGCACAAGGAATTGAATTAGAGTCTAGACACTTCTAAAACCCTTGGCAGGAATATTATGGTAAATTTAGAGCATATGCTACTAAAGAATATTTTGCACGACTTTCTTATTATTTGTGATTACCTGTTAATTTAATAGATTCAGCATTCCTACATTGCACTAAGTAACAAATATTTCTACACGCTCATCTTCTGCAATCACACTAAAGTCTCAGCATAAAAGATCTTGAATCTTCTTGACGTACTAGCTATAACAACTTCAAAGTTCATACTAACTATTGCTTAGCTCACTAGGTTCAAATAGCAAAGAAAAAGTACATAAGTTTTAAGCTTTGTCCGTCGATCCATTGATTTCTAATTTAGTTATAACGAGTTCGTATTTCAAAAAGGATAGAGAACTATACTTGCAGTATCACCTATTGAGTTTACGTTCTATTTCATTATATTAACAGATCAAAAAAAAGAAACTATAAGTACCTTAAACCTCCATCACCAGATAACTTTAAGAATGAATAGCATAACAACGAAAAGTCTTTGTAACTCACCAATTCCAGTAGCCAATGCAAACAACCATTTCCCCACCACCAAGTATCCCACATAGAGCTTGCCCCTCCTGGCCTTTTCACAACCACATCGGAAATAAAATCACTCCACATCGAAAAAGGCATATAATAAAAAAAATGAAAAGACAGTTACAATTACTACCTCCATCCCTAAAATATGGGCAAATTGGATTTTCAAATTATCGAATGAGCTAAGAACTGGTAAATATAATTCACTAAATTTATACTAACATACACTACCTCCATTTCCAACCCATGAAAATTGTCTCATTTTACATCATTTTGTTATTTTGATCGTTGTCTTTTAAAATTGTGAAGCCAAATATTTTACATATATCGAATTTTCGTCGAAGTTATGTATGTCAAGTAAGACTAAAAAGTCTAATCACTCCCAACTCAACACTAAACAAGTCCGCACTAATTGAATACTTGTATCATAAATTCCTCGAATTGGTTCGCGATTTCCATAAAGAATATAATTGACAACTCGAAGTTGCACATCATACACCTTCCCTACAAGATCGTCCACTTGCTAAATTCGAGATGTTAGACTTTATTTTACAAATTATATAATAATTTTATGTATGTCATGTAAGACTAAAAACTCTTATTACTCCCAACTCAACACTAAACAAGTCCGAACTAATTGAATACTTAATCATAATTCCTAGAATTGATTTGCCATTTCCATAAAGAATATAATTGACAACGCATTACTCCCAACTCAATACTAAACAAGTCCAAACTAATTGGATACTTGTATCATAAATTCCTCGATTTGATTTGCCATTTACATAAAGAATATAATTGAGAACGCGAAGTTGCACATCATACACCTTCCCTACAAGATCTTCCACTTGCTAAATTCGACTTTATTTTACAAATTATATAATAATTTAGACTAAAATTAAAGGCGTGCTTACTATTAACATAATAGTTTTTACTCAAATCAAAGTGGTGCAGACCTGTTCTTCGCGATAAGCATAATTCTCGATGACTTCATAGTCAAGGCTCTCCACAGTGCGGGCATCCATCTTCTTCGGATGCAGAAGCTCATCCGCCTCCTCGACGCCTTCCTCATCGGCGCTGGGCAGCTTCGCCCACATCAACTTCGCCGATTCCATCCCATTCTGTAAATGATTCGACAGCATCTTCCCTCCTCTATATTTTTTATCTATAAATTATGATTGATCGAATCAAAAACCCTAAAAACCACCACACTCACCATTAACGAGTGGTTTAGAATCTTGGAGGCTTTTTAGTAATAGACTGATCACCAAAGTGGAAACACATGTAATTGTGTTTCGTACAGTAGATAGACGACTATTGATCAGTTCTAGATTTGTGAGTGGTTTAAAGTGTTGGTTGTTACTCCTGTTTCTTTCAAAGTCCACAATACTTTTTTTGTTGGGTGCATATATTTCCACGGACTGTATTTCCACGGACCGGTAAACTTCCTAATTTACCCTTTTCGACGGGTGAAAGTAAAGTACGAATGACTTTTGTATGATACTTTCACCTGTTGGATATACTTATGACTTTTGTTCAAATTTTCTATGAGTATTTGACTTACTTTTTCATTTGGAATGCATTTTATCAAAGATTGCATTTACTTATGACTTTCACAAATCACAAATCACTATAGGGATGTTTTCATCGTGATTTATAGGAACGTGATTATACCTAGCTAATATTATTATTCATTTTGGAGTCAAATATAAATGTGATTAGTATTGTTTTATATTAAATGTACCTCATAATTAAGTTCCAAATATATATCTACTCTATATAAGTTTAACGAGCTCCTTTTAAAACTAATTTCGAAATTTGCATACACATTTGTCACACGGTACCACTTTTTAAATATATATATATAATATATATATATATGTATCCATATATCATTAGTTTAAAACATATTCACTTATCTATTATTATATCATACTAACAATGAACAATGTGAATCATCTTGCCAATTATCCTTTACTAAGCTTAATTTTTTCTACATTAAATTAGTTATCGGTTCGGTTTTTATCGGTTCTCCCATAAGCCGAACCGCATCGGTTCGGTTCCCTCAAAGGCGGAACCGAAATCGGTTCGATTTCGATCGGTTTCCTCCACACCCTTAATGGAGGGCACGATACACTAAATGTTGGACAACACTATACACACATGTTTTTTTCGTATGTGTGAAATTATAATTTTGCCCCCAATTGGATTTTCTCTTTTATTTACTAGCAAACACATATAAACAAATAGAAACATTAGTAAGCACATATAAACACATCTAATTACGTGTAAACACACTTAAACACGATATGTTTAGGTCACCATAAAAACATTCATGTGGTGCATCGTGACCTTGATCGTGACTTAAAGGCACGACGGAAGCACGATGACATTTTCTATGATTTTTCCAAGTTCTCATCGTGACCTCAGTCGTGCCTTTAGGTCACAATGAACGCCACGATGCACTATATAACAGGCCTAGCCAACACCCCGTTCCTACCAAAAGTCAACCGCATCCTCTACGCCTGCAACTTCCCCTTTAACATCACCAAGTACGACATATTCAACAAATACAGCGGGATTCGTCTAATTCGCATCAGTTGAAAAAAGGACACACGCGTCACTACTTTCGTGGTGTACAAGGATATCTACCACGATATCCTTGAAAGAGTTGTAGATTTGTAAAAATCTGTCATTTGAGAAAAAAAAATCCCTCTTTTGCCATAGATCATCCTCTTCACACAGATCTGAGTGGAGATAGCGTGTTCATATAGTCGATTTCACTTAATGACATAAAACTTGGTTTAGTTATAATCCATAGTCTTGTGCTCTTGTAAAATAAGAATTATTGCTTTATGTACTATATTCTTGCTCAGCAGCAAAACTCTACTATAAGGTCGCTCACTTATTTTAAGTTGTTGTAAAGTCTACTAATCATCCTCAATTATTTATTAAAAGTGCCAAAAAAAATAATAAATGTGTTATTTCAAGTTTGCCATTCTTTTAAGGGCTAATGGCCCGTTTGATCATACATGTTTAAAATCATTCACCAATTCGCCATACATTTTTCGAAAATTACATTTGATCATGCATGTTTCAAAATGTGACCCATCAAACCACTTCGTCAATTACTCTGTTAACTCATCGGTTAATGGTATTACATGAGGGGTAAAATAGTCATTTTAGATCAATTTTGGGGAAATTAAATTGGACTAATGACTCATGCGCTCATACATGTTTCAGACCATTCACCATTTGATCATACATGTTTACGAATGACTCATTTGATAATACATGTATCAAAAATTGACTCATTTAATAATACATGTTTCAAAAATTGACTCATTCGATAATACATGTTTCAAAAATTGACTCATTTGATCATACATGTTTCAAAAAATAACAATACCTAAACAATTTATGTTTATTATAAAAATTGAATCATGGTGTGATTTGAATGGGATGAAAATAAAGATGATGGTTAAGACTGGAGTGGCTAATTAGAGGAACAACGTCGCAACCCAAGTTGACAATGTGGTTGAGTCAACTTACGCTGCGACATTGATTGACCCCTCTAGTCTTAACCACCATAGTCATCCCTACCCCATTTACTCAACCACGATCATCATCCCCACCCCACTCAACCACCATCGTTAACTTGGGTCACAACTTTGTTCCTCTAATTGACCCCTCTAGTCTTAACCACCATTGACATTCCCACCCCATTCAAAATCACACCAAGATTCGATTTTAATAATAATCATAAATTATTTAGGTATTGATATTTTTTGAAACATGTATGATCACATGAGTCAATTTTTGAAACATGTATTGAGTCATTCTAAAACATGTATGTGTTGGATTACGAGTCCGTACACCTTGTTTTAATGATGACTTAAACATTGATTTACTATCTGACATGTTTTCTTAAATGAGTTAAAAGATTGTCATGTTAGAAGGAAGGTTGCCGCCGATGCAACCTTATGATCCGTATCAAGCAAGCACAAGATCAAGGCTCACGCTCTATTCATAACCTCGTCTTAAGGTTAAATCAAAAGCTTCGTGATTTAAAATATTCTCTAAACCTTGCATGTCGATGTGGTGTATTTTTCAATCACGTGCTTAATATTGATTCATATGTTTTGCGTGATTTCAAAATGTCATATAATCAAAAACGTGTTTCAATTCAAATTTTCTATGAGTATTTGACTTACTTTTTCATTTGGAATGCATTTTATCAAAGATTGCATTTACTTATGACTTTCACAAATCATTATGCTTCATTTTTTTGCTCTATGACTCTTTTTGAAGAGGGATTCGCTAAATTGATTTGTGACTTTCCGCTCAAGATGTTTTGATTTAAATAGCTTGTGACTTGAGTGCTCGGAAGTTATTATGTTTTATCCTCGACATGTTCTTCTAATGGTATATGCAAAACTTTCTATTTAGAAAGGGGGAGAGTCTTATATATCTTTGATAGGCGGAGCAAATCCAACAGTATGTGGGCAAATGTGTTCTAATTGTTGATTTTACAAAATATTACTCGTTTCTTCACTTATCTTCGAATTTTGTTAAATATGTGGGGATACATACCATAGTCTCTCAAAGGAGTTTGTTATTGAAAAATGGTATTACACACATCATCGATGTGCATTGTTAAAATGATTTTTTTCATGGGCTTTATTGGTTCAAAATGATTTCTCACTTGAGTTTTTTTGCCATCTCTAAGAGAAACTTTTGTTTGAGGGCAATTTGACAAAGTTTGATTGTTTTCAACATGTCATTGAGCCAATACTACTTGCCATTTCTATGAGAACTTTTGTTCGAGGAATGATACGACTTCGATTGTTATCAAAAGTCAATGTGCCAATCTCTTTGTCGTCTCGACGAGAACTTTTGTTCAAGGGACGAATTTGACATTGATCTTTATCATATGTCAATGGGTCAAATTCTTTTTCGCCATCCATATGAGAACTTTTGTTCAAGGCATGAGTTGAAAAAAACTTTGTTCTTCATTTTTCCAAATGATAATAGTATTTGAGGGATGAACCTATTACTTACTCTCCTTTGTGTATTTTCTAAATGTTTTGAAAGGGAGTGAAAGTAATATTTTATCATATGTCATGGTTCTTAAACATAAATCTTTATGACATATGTTTTGACATCAGTTGTCCGTGATGATTGTACCATTCATGTTTAAATCTTGAACGGAACTTTATGTGGTATAATCTCAACTTGCAAAACGTGCCTTTTTGCTTGTGGATGAAACATATAGTATCACATGATGTGAATATTGCACCCTTTTAATGAGACAAAAAGGGGGAGAATGTTTATGTGTGATGCCATGTTATGTGATGTCATGAATATACATGCTTATGTGTTTCACATTGATCTTTTTATGTCACATGTATATTTAAGCAAACCGTGTCATTTTGTCATCATCAAAAAGGGGGAGTTTGTTGGACTACGAGTCCGTACACCTTGTTTTAATGATGACTTGAACATTGATTTACTATCTTACATGTTTGCTTAAATGAGTTAAAAGATTGTCATGTTAGAAGGAAGTTTGCCGCCGATGCAACCTTATGATATGTAGCACAAGATCAAGGCTCACGCTCTATTGATATGCATAAAGATCAAGTGTGGTGATGAAGAAGAAGAATCAACCACACACTAGTCATTGAGGACTTAAAGAAGCTTAAAGAAAAGAGTGACGACCAAGATAAAGAGTCGACATTCACTTGTCACGGAAGGACAACAACAAATGAACACACGCTCAATAAAGATCAAGTGTGGTGATGAAGAAGAAGAATCAACCATACACTAGTCATTGAGTACTTAAAGAAGCTTAAAGAAAAGAATGACGACCAAGATAAAGAGTCGACATTCACTTGTCACGGAATGACAACAACAAATGAACACAAGCTCAATAAAGATCAAGTGTGGTGATGAAGAAGAAGAATCAACCATACACTAGTCATTGAGGACAAAAAGAAGCTTAAAAGTCAAGACATCTTGCTCTAGTGGCAAGCATGCTGACACCTTTAGCGGAGGTCTCGGGTTCGAGCCCTCTTGCTAGCAAGGAAGTGGTCAGAGAGAAGAATTTCTCTCACTAGTTTGATGCTAGTCGCCTCTTTCCTTGAATTTACGAGTTTACGAATTGTACTGATGTTTGGTGATTGTAATGGATTATTCGTATTAATAAAATCAAAGGGTAACCCCCTTTTGAAAAAGAAAAAAAAAAAAAAAAAAAAAAAGAAGCTTAAAAAAAAGAATGAAGACCAAACTAAGAGTCGATCATTCACCGGTCACGAAGGACAACGAAGGAAGAAGCTCAAAGATATTCAAGAGCGATCAAGATTTCAATCGAATGAGCTATGGATCACTAACACATACAAAGGTAAAATTTAGCATTCAATCATAGCTTAAACTCTCTTGAATAATCTTAATTGAAGCTTATAAATGAGAAATATTTTTCAAATCATTTTTGACAAAAAGATGATAAGTGTTTTAACAATTTTATGTATGTTTGTCAAAAGAAATGTTTTGGAAAGCTTAATGTTTATAAAATTGGGTTTGAATACATACTCTAGGCAAGCCCTGTATGACAATCTGAACCAAAAAAGTGATGATAGGAGAACTCAAACTCAAAAGTTCACCTACTCTACCAACTTAACCATCCTTACTAATGCACATAATATTATCTATATCTCTATAGTAAGTGAACCATTCATTCGAACTATTTCTCGTAAGTGACAACTTTATCTCTATAAATCATTCACGAACAACTCACTATAGGACATCCAATATCATCTGAACTTGTTCATCACCTGGTCATTTCTAATGTTAATATTGAAGTTAGGAGGAGAATTAAAATGAATAGAATTTTCTTTCATTTTATATTTTGCATCCTCTATGATCACTACAACACCAAAAGTGAAAAGAAAATACATTGATACACAAATAACGTAACAAACACCCAAATGGATTTGAATTTTCTACAGGCCTATCTACAAAGGAAAGAGCAAGCCACAAATTTACTCCAATCAAACCTTCAAAGAGAGCATATCATTTTTTATAGTAAAAAAAAGAAAATATGAAGAGATCTATGTGAAGGCAAGCTACTACTACACAAGTGACCAAACCCGTCTTTAGTCCTCGCTATCTTCTAGAAAAGTTCCATTAGTTGCTGCTCAATATCTGCACGGGATCGTAAGTCATAACGTGCATTAGAATTGAATCTCAAGGTCATGGAATGTCAACATTAATTACACAAAGTACTACAATTATAAGAGGTTAATATAATATGAAGCTAGCTGTTAAGAGTCTCTTGATTTCCACTCTAAAACCAATTGGTTATAGAGGGAGTAGCCCAAGATCTTATATACTAATCCGGGAGGACATCAACTTCGGATGTGGGATGTGCATCTTAACACTCCCCCTTACGTGTAATCCAATCATCGACGGAATTTTTCTTTCCGGAATTACTTGCTGGAACAACATCGGCAGGGTTACACGTGCCTCATCAACTCGGGTCTGGCTCATGATACCATGTAAAGAGTCTATGAGGTTCCACTCTAAACCCACCCCAAAGACTCTTAACATGGTATCATGAGCCAGACCCGAGGTATTGAGGCACGTATAACCCGCCGATGTTGTTTCCGGCAGTTAATACCGGCGAGGAATATTCCGCCGATGATTGCAAGTCCAACTAAATTGCTCAGTCTACTGCATATGTACTATCCATTGCAATACACACGTAATGGAGGAGTATCAAGATATATTAAGCAAGTCTCGGGAAAAATCACAAACCATCATGTCACAGTTTGAAAGCTAAAATCTACTGTAGATGTGTTACTATAGTCGGCTAAACTTATTTGAATCAGTCAGTAAAGACTCCAGGCACCGTGCTTCCATTGAAACTCTAATTGTGACATGTCTTGGGTTTGTTTTATAGCATAAATACCATTATAGCAGACATACCTCTAAGTACAGATGATGGTGTTTTGAACTCCTGAAAGACGCCATGATATGAAGATAGATCCATATTCAGAAATTTGGCAGCAAGGAATGCAGCCCCTGCAGCAATTTGATGGGGTTTGAACTGCAACCACAGTGAACTCCGCAACCTACAAAACAAAGCCTAATATCAGCAGAATGAAGGAAGACAGAAGTAACTGGGCACATAGGAAGAATACCAAGTAAACAACCATCCACATAACATTAGAAAGGCCCTCATGGTCTTACAACATATTTGTGCATTCTCAAGTAATCCTGATTCGAATTAATACAATGGATTTTCTTAATATAAGGAAAGCCAAATATCAAACAAGGCATTTTTCGACCTTACCAACTAGTGAGCAGCAACTGAGTTGAAAAAACATTTCCATGAATCTTCTGCGAAATGCTGATAGAGTGCCAAAACTAAAGCACAAACAGTACATAGCATACTAGTGATGTATGAAATCCATCTCAGCTTTGTAGCTGGGTTCCACAAAATACATGCATATAGGTGTAGCATACTTCAACAGATGCTAATCCGAGAATCATGAGCAGGAATTTGTCCATAGATGCATGTCATAATGAGAGGTAACATGCGAATTTCATTGTACTTCTACTTACATACACAATCAATCTCAGTACTGCAGCCGGATAATGGCAACAATTTAGCCAGAAAAAAAGTTATCAGCATAGCACTGCCAACATAATCCAATGAAGTATAAATCTCTTGGGTACTATGGACTAAAATCGTTGAAGTGCCCAAACAATAAAGGTTACGGTGTAACTTTGAACAGGATGAAGTCTTCTACTTATTGCTGGACCTATAAGCCAACTCTGTTGAGAGGCAATAAGAATATGGTAGGAAACTAAAGATTTTTCCATGAAAATAACTCTAAATGGATGTTTCTGGAATTAAGATTGACAGTCACATCTTCAGAATAAACTTATACCACAAACTGCTAAAATTGTGCTGATGATTTAGGGACTAGGGAGATAACTGTAACTCGGAACATTTGGTTAGTATTTAATTAACATCCCAAAATAAAATTATGTACCAGTTCTCTTTTCTTTTTTTACTTTTTCCTGAGAAGGACGGTTATTTAGGCCTTCCAACCATTCTACACTCCTGTTATTGTTCGTTATTTCCTTTCTTCCTTATGCACCAGTAAATAATAGCCAACTTGATCAAGATGACTTGCACAAGATCTAGGGGAGAGAGAGTAGGTTTTAATCTATTTTTCAACATTACATCTAATCTTAGCTCTCTGATCCACCTATTTCTTTCTCAGAAATTCTTCGCTACCAAAAGGGTGAACAAATTCAACAGGACGCAACCTAATACCATTTCAACTTTCTGGCCAACCAAATAACATCCTATATGGATGCCAGGGTATGCTGAACCAAAGGCTTAAATATTTTCCTTTAGGCGTCCCATATGAACGTAGAAGGGTGAAGGCCAAACTGGTTGTGGAGCATTGGTGATTATCTTCTATAGCCAATGACAAATTATTGACATATCATGGAAAAGACATCCACATGTTATTGCTACATCAACTTCAGATGGAAAAACAAAACATTTGATGAACAGCATATCAACCGCCAGCTAAGAATATCATACAGGTGAGCACGCTAATCCTTTTATTGACCCTGCAATTATATGCCAATCCAAAACATCAATATTTCATGCAAAATGACAACTTAGAACAATTGATACATAAACAAGATATCCCCATGAGTCGGAGGCACTCAAACCTTAACCGAACCAAAATAACATCTCTTCCAATGAAATGGTCGGTCAACGAAACTCACATACGAAGTGGTCTGTATATTATCCACAAAGATTAAAAAAGGAATAGAAACTGCATATATCTTGCAGTGAAAATTCTCAATGCACCCAGCATATTCATTAGAATATATATTGTATCTAACTAACTGATTATTATTTAATATACAACTGGGGCACTTCAGGCAAACTGCAAAGTGTAGAAGTATAGAAAAATCCTTTCATGTACAGCAAGTAAAAAACTTACCCTTCACTGACCAAGTTTAGTGCCATGTGCACCAAACCAGATTGCGAATATCCCAATTTCTTTAGAGTTGATAAAAGAGGGTCATAAGGATGCTGCACACCCAACTCAAAATTGAGAGTAGTCAAAATTAGTTGCTCAGCTTCAGTAATATTCTCCCGATATTTCTCAAACCAATCCTGAAAATAATCAGACCACAAGAACAGGCATATAAACTTACGTAGTGAGGAGTTAAGAAATGGTGTTTGGAAAGAAAATACTAACCTACAGTTGAAATGACAAAAAATTAGGGGAGGGAGAGGAAGTGAGAGAGGGGAGAGAGAACTAACGATAGGCAGCACATATGAGAGTAATGAAATGTCCTTGTTGTGGAAAGTTTCACATGACACCCTCAGCACATCATTGAGAGGACGGGCTGTTTCTTCAGATTTTGCAGCAAGGAAAAGAGCAGCAGTAGCTATCAACTGGAAATAGATAGATTAACCAATAATCAGTGGCTGATAATGAGAGATTACAAATCAAGATCAACAAAGAAAAAACTAGAAATAACAGAGACAAATTGGTTAGTCATCTTCAGAATTTACAAATTTAGAATTTCGCTGAGCAAGAGTTATCAAGTAAAAACTCACAAATCTATCATGAGATGCATGTGAACGGTGCACGAAGAAGCGGTGGCACAAAACCATAGCAGTTCCAATAGTGGTTTGAGGTCTGCAGACACAAAAATAAAAATAAGCTTGTGCTGAACAAGGCCAAACATTAGTAACTCCTTCGTAGATGAGAATGTTAATTGTAAGGACTTACAGTTCCAATCGAATTCCGAGGTTCTGAAGGAATGCACAATATGAGTATCGCAAATGCATTTCGTGCAATGAGTCAATACCATCTTTCCTGGAAGGAGAGCGTTTCTCAATTTCATCTCTTGACATGAAAACAACATCACCACCATCCTCATATTCAGAGCGACTACGCTTCGATGATGCTGAAGTATGTGAAGAAACACCCTGCCGTGTGACACCAGAACCACCTAACACACCATTCTTTATTCTAAGGGAAATATCATTGTGAGACAAATAATGATCAGGTATAGTGTGGGGTCCATTATTGAATGCCATTGGATAATTTAGGCCACTTTTATCGTAGATACTACTTTGTTGGTTCTGCTTCCAAGTGTTTTCAAGTGAGGTGGTTGAAAACTTCCTCTTTTTCGTTGGAGGTGGTACAACCTCAGGCTTAGACCAAGTACCAGAATTGTAATTATAGTCTGGAAGTACGCTGAAAATCTTGTACTGTTTCCTGTGATTATGTTTGTGAGGTAAATTAGCTCTCGGGTCATTGTGGTAGTTGTCATAAGAGTTGCCTGCCGGAGCCACACTCATGTTTTCGTAACAACTCCTCAAGGGCAAAGAATTTCCATGGATAGGGCCACCCTGCATACTATCCTGTGCAAACGACATATCCTTGCCTATCCAAAACAATAAAATACAATCAGAATTCAAACTCAACGGGAACTTATCATCTCATCTGTACTAGAAACATCGATATATTCCTCCTAATAATACGCCCACACACTTATCGATGTACCAAAAACTACTTTATGTAATAAATCCGATCATCAAATTCCAAAAAATAGGTAAAAAATCCTAATCGAAAGAGGCTAAATCCGATCAATCAAACTTGGCTCTGAATCAAATTGCAAATTCAATAATTGAATTCAAAATTTGATCTTTTTCACATGGAATCCAGCACATAATCATAAAAAAGATCATACAATAAAATAGTAAAAATAACCAAATAAATCAAACGGAAACATATTTTGCATAATCGGAATTAGTATAACTAGAAAAACATATGATTGGCTTACAAATTATAGATCAAGCTGTTCCCAAATCGATCGATCGATTGCAACCTTTTTTGTTGAGATAAAAATGCAGATATGAATTTAGGGATGTGTTTATATAATTATTTTAGTATCACCAACTTTTTAGGGGGATTTGGTATCTGGTTTGCTTAGGTAAACAAGGCAAAGCTAAAAAGAGCCAAAAGCAGGTTATCCACGTCTATGGCTTGGTTCCATACTTTTTATTGGGCTACCATTCTATTCGGCGGGTATTCGAACAGAGCCCGATTCGAGAAATCTCAGGCCCGGTAACTAATGACGTCCGCTTTATATCTATCACTTATCAGGCTATATTTATTATGTCGAAACCTATAATTTTCTGTTTTAAATAGGGGCCACTTAATACTCGTGGCCGCAGAATACTATTTATAGTAGATTCAAGACAAAAACAAATATTATATCGGCATTGACGATGAACAACAACAAACAAAGACATTAACATAATTAATACAAGACAACAAACTTTATTCTTTACACTCCATGCCATCATAAAATGAAGTGAAAAACACAATCATTCTTCTGTTTCTTCGTCCATGTGGTCAACAACCTACTGATTAATGTAAGTCACTTCCAATTCAATCTAAACCTCTGTTGCGTCCCCCCCCCAAACCCTGTTGGGTTCCGAAATTGTGATAAGGTGGGGATAACGTTTCGAATTTGTGGGTGTAGGGTTGTTTGTGGTGGTGGGTTTGTGAAGAAGAAGAAAATATATAAAAGAAGATAAAAGTGGTGGTAGTTTCGAATTTGAGGTTGTTAGTGGTGATGGGTTTGTAAAGGAGGTGGTTTGTGAAGAACAAGAAGAGACGATGGGGAAGAAGATGAATTGTGGAGACAAAGAAGAATGAAAAAAAGGGTATGGATATAGTTTGTTTTCACTTTTAGGACAAAATAGTCTTTTTATGGGGAGTGTGCTAGTTCTTTGTAAAAAAAAGATGGATGTTCTAAATTAAAAAAAACCTCTAAAAGAATATTGAAGTATTGGAAGCTCGTTGAGTGAATGAGGGATAAATCAATTGATTTGGGGGTTTATGTCCTAGTTTCTTTATTTAGTTTTATTTCTATATTTATTAGGCTTTCTATATTTATTAAGCAGTTTGCTGATATGGGCACATCTTGAACTTTATAAATACGAGGGTTCAACACATATTAAAACACACCTTTTAAAATTATATTTGATTCAAAATCAAAGCAGAGTTTCGGCTTAAATAGCTTTATTTTGTATTCACTTTCTTTAAGTCGATTTCTTGTCTTTCTTAATATTTCATAATCGTCTGTTTTTCAAGCTTCCGTTTTACAATTGCATTAGCATTCTTAGATGGTATCAGAGCTGGTTTAATTAAGAAGATCATAAACAGCAAACAAGAATGGCAGGCGAAGAAACAAGTGAGAAAGAATTACAGACTTTCGATATGAGAGCTTTTCAAGAATGGTTGATGAACAATCAAAATAACAACAATAATAATGGATACAGGTCAGATCCATATTTCTTAGTAAGTTCAGATCATTCAAATATGTTGTTAGTCAAAGATCCCTTGATTGGGAAGACCTATAACTCATGGAATAGAAACATGACTATAGCTCTAGAAGCTAGGGACAAGATGGGGTCCCTTAATAGAACTATTCCAATTCCGGTAGGATCAGACCAACTATATAATCAATGGAGGAAGGTTAATTCCACCATTATTTCTTGAATATTGAACTCGGTTTCACCAAGCTTAACAGACGGTCTTATGTATACAAAGGTGGTCAAACAACTCTGGGATGAGATAACAGATAGATTTGGGAAAACTAATCGTCCTAAGATTTTTGAATTAAAAAGATCTATCTTCTCCATGAAACAAGGGAATGATTTAGTTAATGTATACTTCAACAAATTAAAGGCATTATGGGATGAATTGGCGAGTGTGAATGAGCAATATATAGACAATGATCTTGATAAGATGATGTAGTTTCTTATGGGGTTAAATGATGAGTAGAGAATCCATTAATGGAGTTTTGCTTAAAGAACCCTTGCCAACACTGTCAAGAGCTTTTGGCTATATTACACAAGTGGAAGATACAAGAACCCTACACAACATGATGATCACAGGAGTACAAAATGCAATGCAAGTAAGTGCAAATTCCAATTTGAGTGGAGCAAGCTATGGGTACAACCAAACAGAGGGTATAATAATAGCTATGGAAACAGGATTAATCCAAGATTTGACAAGATTGACAAATCTCTTAAAGTGTGATTATTGTGGTAGACAAGGGCATATTAAATCAGGATGCTACAAACTGATAGGTTGGCCAAATCAAAGGAATAAGGACTTCAACAAAAATAAATTCAAGACAAATCATGCTGCTCAAACATCACAAGAAACTCCACTAAATTTGGACAGGAGATACAATTCAGATTTAGAAGGGGATAATCTTCAGAGCATGATTGCAACGATGATACAAGAACATATGGAAAGGATGAATTTAAGAGAAAGAAAAGAGCACAGAATAGGAATCTCTTTTGAGCATGATAACCAACTAGAGTTTGCAGGCAGCATCCTTTTTGAATTTGGAGGTAACTCTTCATCTAACTACATAAATAAAGAAGTTCATAAATTAAATGAGTGGATAATTGATAATGGAGCATCCACACATATGACTGGTGGCATAACATTGTTGAAAGAAATCAAGCAGTTAAGAGAGTTAACTCCAGTACAATTGCCAGACAAAATCAAGTATAGTTATGTTTGGCACAGTAGGTTAGGACATGCTCCTTTATCTATTCTTAAAAATCTTTCCTGTTTACATGATTTGAGCGCTTCCTTGAACAAGCCATGTACTATCTGTCCAATGACAAAGCAACAAAGGTTGCCATTTACCCTGAGTAAGTCAGTTACAAATGAATCATTCCAACTAATGCATATGGACTTATGGGGGCCCTTTAAAGTGCCTACAAGGTCAGGGGCTAGATACTTCCTGACTATGGTGGAGGACTATTCAAGAAATACATGGACCTATTTGCTAACAGAAAAGTCACAGACTGCATCCTTAATAAGGCATTTTCTGGCTATGGTAGACACTCAATTTGAGAAGAAAGTTAAGAAATGAGGAGTGATAATGGAAGTGAGCTTGTGAATAGTCAATTAAGGTTGTTCTTTTCTGATTTAGGGGTTGAACATCAAATATCATGTGCACATATTCCACAACAAGATGGCATTGTGGAAAGAAAACACCAACATATACTTCAAGTGGCAAGAGCACTTATGTTTCAATCTAATTTGCCTAAATTCTTTTGGAGTGAATCTATTTTAACTGTCACATATATTATAAATAGGTTACCATCTTACTTATTATGTTGGAAATCTCCCTATGAGTTATTACATGGGAAATTGCCTAATATAAATCACATGAGGTCTTTTGGATGCCTTTGATTCTATTCTAATGTGGATACACATAAAGCAAAATTTGACACTAGGGCTTATCCTGGTGTGTTCTTAGGCTATCCTGCTGGGAAAAGGACATACAAGGTGTATAGTCTAAAACATGATGGAATAGTCATTACTAGGGACATAATCTTTCATGAAACTGTTTACCCTTATCATGATCAGGTAGTTATGCAGAAGCTTATAGTTACTGGATAGGTAAATATGCATGATCATGATAGGGATATGGATAACACTTCCCATGGTGCACAACAACATACATTGTTTGATCACAAGTTGCAGGGTGCAAAGGACTTTGAGGAAGATGAACATCCAATGGTGACCTCAACCAATGACAAAAAGGCAGCTACAGAATTCCATACTGATCATGACCTGGGAGATACAATAAGAACAAATGATGAGTTCATACCACCACAAGGATCTGATCCAGTAAATGCAGTGATTCGTTGAATATAAATGGAGAGTCACAGATTAGTTTAAGGCACTCAGCTCGAAATAAGAGACCTCCAACATGGATGAATGACTATCATATTTCAATGGCAGTTAATGATGTAATGCACATTTCCTATACAAACACTCATCTTGCCTTTATGGTCAATATCAACAAGTTGATAGAACCATTATATTATAAGCAAGCAAAGGGCAAGATAGAATGGGAGGAGGCCATGAAAACAGAGATGGATGTCTTAGATAAGAATGGCATTTGGGAATTAGTGCATTTACCAAAAGGGCAAAAATTAATTGGGTGCAAATGGGTATATAAGATAAAATGCAATGCACAAGGACAGATTGATAAGTATAGGGCAAGGTTGGTTGCAAAAGGATACAACCAACTGGAGAGTGTTGACTACTATGATTCTGTAATATTATGGCTAAATTAATAAATTTTAAAAATATAATAATTAAAATAAAATAATATAACTCGTTTGGTAGAGCCCCGACTCGTTAGTCGAACGGATTAAGCCCGTTTAAGAGCCAAGAGATCATTATATAAGTCCGAGCTTATCACATGAAACCCTCCTTCCATACAAAAAAAAAAAACCGACGGCCTCCTCCCTTATTCCAAAAATTGAAATATTCTTGCTTGCCTCCACGATTGATCATCCAAGGCACGTTTTGATTAAATTGAGCAAACATTAAGCGAACTATTTCATTAAAGGTAATGCATCTAACATATATGAGCATATCATGATAATCTTTATTGGCCGAATTGTCTAGGAACTTTGAGCGATTATTTAATTGCTATGGTGTTATCTTAGGATGTTAGTATATGCTAAAATATATTACCATTGTATTATAGTTGTTATATATGCTTGGGAATTGGATGAAAGACAGTAACTTTGATCATTCGATAAAAGTCTAGTATTATGGGTGGCGTTCAAACTAGTTAGTTGCTATTGTAAGTAATATATCTAGTAATTATCCTCTTATAATTGTTAGAGAATGTTAGGGTATCAGATTTCACATAATATAATAAATCTTAGAGCATATTTAGTACACTCTTGGTTCGGCTTTTATAGGATTTAAGAATACAATTGAAATATTGATCGTTTGGAGTTAGATTGTGAGATTAATATGATAATTAGGTTGAATTGGTGATGCGATTTGTGTTGTAGATTTAAATAGGAATTGATTGGACTTGAAATAACAGTTGATTTAGAATTTGACTTGGTTTGACCTAGAGTTGACTTTGACCTAAACTGGACTTTAACCATGATAGTGGGGAATAATGATTAAGTATTAATCCATATAATCTGAAGTGAGAAGTTAACGGAATAAAAGAGGTATGTATATATAATTATATAATGGACCTAATATTATCTTATGATAATTAAGAGGGGTTTAGGGGTATAATCGTCATTTGACACTCAGAGGCAAAATCGTAATTTTACATCAGTGGAGTAAAAGTAAAATATTATTATTATAAGAGATTTACAATAATTAGCGGGGAATGTTGGGACGATATGTGAGCACTAGTTGACAGAGTATATGTTTTTATATTAGGTCCTGGTTCTTGAGTTCTGCATTCGACTTAGGAGTGAGCTATTTGCGTTGCTGTTTGCTTGAGGTGAGTCCTTACTCACGTCTGTTTACTTTCTTATGCATGTGTTATGTGTAATTGCGTGTGTGATGTGTGAAATTAGTTACATGTTATTATTATTGTTGATGTTGAATATGAATATGAGGTTAGATGTGGACCTAAGGGTTGTTGCGTTATATGTGAGTTGAGTTATGTGTGAGTTAGTTGCATGTGTTAGGATAGTCTGTTGTCAGGATTCGGTAACGTGGGATAGATTAGGTGCCGGTCACTGGGGTGATGCGGGTGATGGCGGGATATTGCCATGATAGATTAGGTGCCGGTCACTGGGGTGATGCGGGTGATGGCGGGATATTGCCATGATAGATTAGGTGCCGGTCACTGGGGTGATGCGGGTGATGGCGGGATATTGCCATGATAGATTAGGTGCCGGTCACTGGGGTGATGCGGGTGATGGCGGGATATTGCCATGATAGATTAGGTGTCGGTCACTGGGGTGATGCGGGTGATGGCGGGATATTGCCATGATAGATTAGGTGTCGGTCACTGGGGTGATGCGGGTGATGGCGGGATATTGCCATGATAGGGTAGATGCCGGATCTGGCGCTTATAGAATAGTTAAAGGGTTATGTTATGTGATGTTGGACTTGCTTGGTTTGTTTTACTGTTATTGCTCGTGATGGTTTGTCGAACTGCTTATCGATATGGTGTATATTATTCCTCTTCCTTGTTGTTGTGTTCTGCACTCATGTATCGCTTTCATACCACGTGTGTGGGTTGGTAACCACCCGTGAGTTAGAATTCACCAGCTGTCGAGCTGACCCCTTCGGGGACTTATTCTTTTAGCAGGTTAGTTGCGTTGCAGTGTGCGTTGACCCTGTTTTGGTGAGTGGCGATGGTGGCATTAGGATCTCCCTCAGTCGTTGCTGTGCTTCCGTGTTTTCATATTATATTTTTCCTGATGTACTATTGGAGTTATAGATTGGATGTACTTTGTCACTTGTCTTTCGTTATGGTTGAGTCATAGGTGGTTATACCCAGATGGATATATTGTCAGTCTTTCAGTAAAACAGATTTTTACTTTCTTTTTATCTATCTTATTTCAATTTATTTCGTTAAAATGTTTGTGTTATCGAGTCATCCATCGAGTGGTGACTCTGTTACGGATTTGATAGCGAGCCTAACCTCAGGGGGGCCCACCTTGGGCGGGTCGTTACAGATTCTTTTAGTCATGTGGCCAAAACAGTGACAGTAAGAATAGTATTATGAAACAATCTATATGATACCACCAGAGGGGTATACTACAGCTAAAGAGGGACAAGTTTGCAAGCTAGTCAGAAGTCTCTATGGCCTGAAACAGGCCAGCAGACAGTAGAATCAAGAATTCACAAAAAATATCACTGCATATGGTTTTACACAATCTAGCCATGATCACTGTTTATTCACTATGAAGAAGCCAGAGTTATTTATGGTACTAGTACTCTATGTTGATGACATTTTATTGGCAAGCAGTTCAATAGAGGAAATAAATAAGGTTAAAAGGTTCCTACATGAAAACTTTACTATAAAGGATCTTGGCTTGGCCAAATACTTCCTAGGTATTGAAGTAACTAACAGGGAAGAAGGCTTGTTCATTATACAGAACAAGTACATCAAAGATTTGGTAGTAGATTTAAGTTTGTCTTGTGCTAAGAATGTCTCCACATCTTTTCCTAGTGACTGGAACATTAATGATGAGCATTCAAGCCCTTATGAAGATCCTAGCTCATACAGGAGATTAGTAGGAAGGTTACTCTGCCTCAATTTTATCAGGCCTGACATTACATACTCAGTTAATATCCTAAGCCAATACATGCAGACACCAACACAAAATCATTGGACTGGAGCTACTCATGTGGTTAAGTATCTTAAGTGTCATCTTGATCAGTGACTTTTCTATCCTTTCAACAACAATATGGTCCTAACTACCTATTGTGATTCAGATTGGGAAAAATGCACACTCACTCGAAGATCAGTTTCAGGGTTTTGTATTTTACTAGGAGGAGCGCTAATAGCGTGGAAATCAAAGAAGCAAGGCACAGTCGCTAGGTCTTTTCCGGAAGCAGTGTATCGAAGTGCTTCAAATGCAGTATGTGAATTAAGATGGGTGACTTACATTTTACATGATGTTAATGTTATTGTGCCATGTCCGATTGACCTATGGTGCGATAATGAAGCAACGATCTACATCATAGAGAACCCCATCTTTCATGAGAGGACGAAGCACATCGAACTGGATTGCCACACCATTCGACAACACTACAAGGATGAGTTCATCCAGCCCTATCATATCCAATCCAACTTGCAACTGGCTGATATCTTCTCTAAGTCTCTCCCAACTTTACATCAGAAATTATTGGTCAAGATGAGCTTCCTCTCGATGAATTTCATCTTGAGGGGGGGGGCATAAAAGAGTATTGGAGTATTGGAAGCCCGTTGAGTGAATTAGGGATAGATCAATTGATTTGGAGGTTTATGCCCTAGTTTCCTTATTTAGTTTTATTTCTATATTTATTAGGCTTTCCATATTTATTAGGCAGTTTGTTGATATGAGCACATCTTGAACTAAATAAATAGGAGGGTTCAACACATATTGAAAACACACCTTTTAGAATTGTATTTGATTCAATATCAAAGCATAGTTTCAGCTTAAATAGCTTTATTTTGTATTCACCTTCTTCAAGTCGATTCATTGTCTTTCTTAATATTTCATAATCGTCTGTTTTTCAAGCTTCCGTTTTAACAATTGCATTAGCAATTCTTAGAACGTCCAAAAAATGCTAATCTGTCAAAATTTCCCAAAATGTGTTTAAAGGAAGTAATAAAGGAGGCTCAACCATGATGGGGGAGGAAAAGAAAATTTTGTTTCATTTTTTCTAAAAAGATAAGAATATGATGAATTGAATTATCATGAATTATATGTGAAAAGTAAATATTAGTTCACCTATTAATGTTTAATATTATCTAGGATTTTATCAAATAAAATCACCAAACAATATTATCTTAATTTATATAATGTATGTTTAGAAGTTACTTTATTATAGATAATCAACGATTGATACGTAATTAAATTTATTGGTGTATATTGAATTGGAGGTGATTTACATTAACAAGTAGGAGGATTTTTTCATATTCCACTCCAAAAGTGTTTTTCAATTGGATATTACGACCCAACACCTTGTATTTCAATTATTGTTATTTATAATTCGTAATGAGATATTCGAATCGAGTTTACGATCGTTTAGATGTTCGTTCGATCGAGCTAAACTCCATAACCTTCAGGCCATTTTCAATTTTTTTAGCACACTTTTCTAGTTTTTTTCCTAAACAACACCTTACCCCTATAAAAAAGACAAAATTATCACTTCTCATTTATTGTTCTTCTCCCATCACCATCATTACCACACTACGCCATATCATGCCCGAACAAGCCAACTTTCCCCACCCTCACGTACCCCTGACATCCGCAACCCAGGGACTAAACTGGAGGGAGTAGGGGTGCATGTGCCCCTCAGACTTTTGAAGAAGATGTAGATATATTATATGTTGTTGACATCATACATTGGTTCTTGGCTTAGTTCGGCCCCTCACCCCTGAAGTTCCCAAGCCACAAGGGATCGAATGTCAATCATTTTTTTGCTTATATATTATTCGATTTTGTTATTAGTTTAGATCTTCATATTATTAAGGTTAGCAAAATTAATTACTTATTATTATTATTATTTCAATTTTATTTTTTTGTCATTCGTTTTTGCTAAGTAATTTGTGTATTACTTAAGCAATAATATTTTTAAATTATATATATTATTAGTAATATTAGGCCTACTATTAGAAAGGATATATGTACTATTAGTAGTATTAGGCGTGCTACTACTTGCCTACTTATATTAATATATTAGTTTATATTGATATTAAGTGATAGATATTTATATATGTTTTGTGAACTATTAATGCGTAATTTTTTCGATCATTGGTAGAGTTTTTTTTGTGAATAATTGGTAAAATTGTATCCTTTTAGTATAATTGTTGGATTGATGTTTTTGTTTTTATCAATTGTTCTTTCATATTTGTTAGTTATTTTTACAGAAAAAAATAGCTGAAAACATAGGTGATTATGATAGAGTAAAAGGTCGTAAAGTACATTCAAGATGAACTTTTTATTAATAAATAGTATGTCATTTTAACAAGTTATATATATGTACTTTTATTTTTATTGTGACCCCCTATAATCTATCCTAGTTTCGTCCCTGCTTTAATCCCCACCCCCACCCCGCCTCAATATGGTGACTTGAATAGGCAGACTCACTAAGGAAACAATTGGAGCACAAAGTTATTAGCTATTAAGGTCTTTTCTTGAGGGACAAGAAAGTGTATTAGGTAGTTAACTTATGTGGACTTTTCTTGTGTGAAAAGTATTTTATTTTGGGTGCCTTAGTGAAGCCTATAAATAGGGGACTTTCTCCGATTTCCTGGTTTCTATTCTCTGAGGTCTAGGTTCCAGAGAGAGACAGGATGTAGCGCGCTAATTACATATGTTAAGAGTTCTGGAATAAGAATTCTATTCTAGGAATAGTGTAAGCTGGTAATTCTATTGATCTGAGATCTGATTGATCAACTCTATAACCTGATCTTCTCATTATAGTGAATTGTTTGTGGCTTAGAGCCCGTGGAGTAGTCCTAACACTTTATTAGGGAGACATCGTTAAATTCTGGTGTTCTTTACTTTCGTGCACTTTACGTAATTCTTTGTCTAAGATTCGCATCCGATTGTTAATCCGCTTCCGCTGTTATAACAAAAGGTGTTGGTTGTTGATGATTCTTGGGCAAGGTAAGGAGTGTCTACATCGTTCAGTGGTGGTGGAGATTTGAGTTAGTTCTTGGGGTGCTTGTCGAGGTAATTGTGGAGGTCGAAAGGGGTGGTGATTGAAGGGTATTGGGGGAAGGTTTTAGTGGGGTGGATGGAGTTTGAACTTACATGCTTAAAGATTTCCTTAAGCGAAGACGGTCAACAAATTCTCTCTAGAGCCTAAATTCTCTCTAGATTTTCATCTAGAGTATATCTCTATTAGCATCGGTGATTACTCCTCTATCACAGTTTCCTTACGCGTGGGGATCTTGAACCCGGAATCCATCAGATTTTATCCCATGATTATTGCCTTTCTTCCGACTCATTATGGTGTTACCATTTTTTTGGTCCACACCATAATGTTTCTGATGTTGCCATCCTCCTTTTTAGCCTTCAATTATGGGTTTTCGGGAGCGAAAAATACTATTAATAGACGGTGGATGGTCATTCCTTCCATTCGTCTCATTTAGTGGATCCTCGAGCAAAATACTTGTTTTAAGTGGTATTATTTTAGCCTAGCATCTCTCTTCTCTCTTATCATGGATGCGAACATGCTTAAACATATAATGGAGAGCAACCACTCCGATGAGGATGAGATTGAAGTCCCTCTGGAGGAATTTGATCTGATTCATGGGCTGGTGGAATGTGAAGCCAGTTTGTATGTAAAGGTTTTGGGCTTGAAGATTGGGGTTCTTAGCCTACAGGGTTTCTTGAGTGCAATGATCAAGGCTTGGAATTGCCCTGATCTCAAAGTATCTCGGTTGGAGGATACTCTTCTTCATGTCCATTTTCCCTCTATAGAGGTAAAGCAACGGATCTATGAGCATGGACCCTGGTGCTATGACAATAACTTGCTGATCTTGAGGGAGTGGGTGCGAGGAGTTGAACCCACTTCACTAGAGTACAACGAGTGTAAGTTCTGGATCCACATACGGGGGATGGCAGGGGAATTCTTCACTAAAGAGGTGGCCATCAAACTTCTAGGTACAGTTTTGGGGGCGGAAGTGGTGGAGCTTAGGCGGGATAAGAGGGGGAAATTTTTTTTCAGACCCAAAGTCACCCTCAATGTTATGAAACCTCTACGTCGGAGGATGGCGTTTATTATTGATGGCAAGAATATGGTAGGAGCTATTACTTATGAGCACCTGCCTATTATGTGTTTTCACTGTGGATTCATGGGACACCTCATAAGGCAATGCCCAAGAATCCAGGAGGGGGTAGACCCAAGATCCCAAGCCAAATTTGGGTTGGAAATTAAAGCTCCCATGGAGCGGACATGGGTGGAGCATCGGGTGGACAGTGCTTCGGTTCAAGAAATGGAGGAAGGATGGCAGCTCCCAAATGATCCGTCAACGCTTCTTGAACGTGAGCATGAGACTGCCCTGAATACGGCTAGTCCGGTATTCCCTCCGGGATTTGAACCGAATCGGAAAGAGACCGGAAAGGACAAAGGAAAAGGACCGGCGGGGACTCAACTAGCATTGAAGACGCTCATCATGAGGTGGGGGAGGAGTTATTGCTGGCAAAATTCAAAAAGTTTCCTTCCTTTGACCAGTCAGTAGTGGTTCCAGGAGGTGATAATGAGGCAATTAATGCATTCAAAGGGGACATTTATGACAATAATCTTTTTGAAAAGAATATTGACCAGCGAGTTAATGAGCCACTTAATGAGGGTAATGGCATTAATGCACAATTGGTAACTCCAGCTGGGAGGCAACCATGCAATAAAGGAGATGAATTGATTACTAATGGGGAACCTTTAACTCCCCGGACAACGGGGTTTCTTGAAACTTTAAAATTCTTTGACTTTCAAGCTGTTTTACCAAAACAAGGACAAATATCGGCTCCTCCACCCTCTAAGGGGCCAGGGAAGCCCAACCTGAAAGTCCTCAATACTCCCACACGGACGAAGAAGAGACACCACCCCTACTCTAAGGATGGTGCCTGTCAAGTCCCCCCTAAGAAAACATCTTTTCTGGCTTAGGATTAGATGTTTCCTGTTCGACTGGTCCGGCTGAGACTGCTCTGCAGTCCAGCCTAGAGGAATGAGTATCCTGTCTTGGAACTGCCGGGGCATGGGAAATGCTCGGGCAGTTCGGTCCATGCGGGCTCTTATCAAAACAAATAAGCCTGCAATTGTTTTTCTTATGGAGACCAAGCTATAAGGGGTACGGAGTGTGATGTTTTCAAGAATAAATTAAGACTGCCGAATGGGCTGTTTGTGGATGCCAGGGATCGAAGGGGTGGCCTAGGTCTAATGTGGGATCGATCAGTACAAGTGGAAGTCAAGTCCTACTCGTCTCATCACATCGATGCCAACATCAGCACTGATGGAGTAGCACCATGGAGGATGGTGGGATTCTATGGGCACCATGAACTTTCTAAACGGCGTCTTTCTTGGAGTTTACTTAGATTTTTAAGTTCTTTATCTAATTTACCATGTGTTTTCATAGGAGATTTTAATGAAGTTTGTACTAGTAGTGAATTTGTTTCCCATAGACGGTCTCGACCCACTTGGCCAATGAATAAATTCTGTCAAGCAGTTTGAGATTGTGGGATTTTTGATATTGGATTTACTGGTTTTCCTTACACTTGGTGTAACAATTTTCTTTCTCCGCATTCTACCAGAGCGAGACTAGATAGATGTCTTGCTAGCAAAAATTGGAGACTTTTATTTCCTGGATCGGGTTTGACACACTTAACGTCCAACTACTCTGATCACTTGCCAATTCGGTTGGACTTGGGCTCCCAGTCCCAACCTCAAAAACATACAAAACCCCGGTTTCGGTTTGAGGAGGGGTGGTGTCTTTATGAGGACACCAAGGAGATAGTGCAAAGTAGTTGGAACAAAACAAGATTTGGGGATCCAGGGAACCAAGTGTTTGAAAGCATCCGTAATATGAGATTGGGTTTCCTGAAATGGAAACGAGAGGTGTTGGGTTCTGTCCCTCGTGCCATTCAAGAGAAACAAACCGAACTCGATACCCTACAACAGGGGCTGATCACAACAACATCTAAGGGGCGAGCATGTGTACTAGCCAAAGATATTGACCGACTGAGGGAGGCAGATGAGCTTTACTGGTGTCAACGATCACGTAACCTTTGGCGGGTTAAAGGGGATCGTAACACGGCCTACTTTCATGCTTAGTCGGTGGAAAGGGGCAAAATTAATACGGTCTCAGAGCTACAGGATGCGAGGGGTCTGTGGGTAAGAGATGCTCAGGGGATTCAGAACCTGGCAACTTCTTTCTACCAAGACCTGTTCACATCACAGTCCACTCAAGGAATCCCTCAAAATCTGCTGCCAGTCAGTGTCCTTTCTGATGATAATAAGGCCTGGCTCCAACAAGATTTTACGGCGGAAGAGATTAAGGATAGTTTATTTTCAATGGAAGGGTCCAAAGCTCCAGGCCCAGATGGGATGTCTGCTACTTTTTTCAAACACTATTGGGAGATAGTGGGGCAGGACATTGTAGCTATGGGACTAAAGGCCTTGAATGAGGGTATCCTTCCATGGAAATGGAATTTCACTCTCATTACCCTTATACCGAAGGTGCCCAAGCCGATCACAATGGCACAATTTCGGCCAATTGCTTTATGCAACATAGGAGTTAAGATCATTGCAAAAGCTATCTCACTCCGTTTGAAGGAAGTATTGCCATCCATTATCTCTGAGTCCCAAAGTGCATTTATGCCAGGACGACTCATCACCGATAATATCCTTTTGGCATATGAATTGCATCACAGTATTAAAAAGCAGAAACGGGGAAAGGAGGGTTTTATGTCAATCAAGCTTGACATGCTCAAAGCATATGACAGGATAGAATGGTCCTTCCTGAGAGCTATGTTGACAAGGCTACAATTTGGTGATCACTTAATCCGAGTCATTATGCAGCATGTGGAAAGTGTTACTTATTCTTTGCTCATTAATGGGGAACAAACAGGCTATATTCGGCCAGGGAGAGGCCTACGACAAGGGGATCCTCTGTCCCCATACTTGTTTATTATATGTACAGAAGGATTAATATCCATGCTTAAGGAGGCAACTACGAGGGGGCAATTGAATGGCATCAAATATGGGGACATGGAGCCTATTACCCACTTGATGTTTGCCGACGATACTTTGCTAGTGGGCAAGGCTTCACTAGAGGAAGCGCGATGCTTCAAGGATATTTTGCATAAGTATGAGGAATGGTCAGGCCAGCTTGTCAGCCCCCAGAAGTCGACCATCCTCTCTAGTCCTTGTGTTCCAAGGAGTACCAGGGATGCTATCTCAAATTTGATGCGTATTCCTGAGGTCGCATCCCATGGTAACTACCTGGGGCTCCCATCCACCGTTGGTCCTTCTAAAAAAGAAGCTTTCACCTTTATTCTGGATAAGGTGAGAACTAGAGTGGAGAATTGGAAGCCCAGGCTTCTATCTATGGCGGGGAGGGAGGTTTTTATTACATCAGTATTACAAGCCATTCCAGTTTACCCCATGAGTTGTTTCAAATTGCCTAAACAGTTGTGCAATGAAATCAACTCAATTCTAGCTAATTACTGGTGGGGATTAGATACAAATGACAAAATAAGAATACATTGGTTGTCATGGGATACATTGTGCAAAGAAAAGGACGATGGGGGACTCGGGTTTCGGGACTTGGAGAGTTTCAATCAAGCTCTTCTATGCAAGCAAATTTGGCGCCTCGTATCAGATCCGGACTCCCTGCTTGCACGAGTCTTCAAGGAGAAGTATCACCCTCAGACTACAGTGTGGGGGGCATCATTGGGGTCTGCTCCGAGTTACTCATGGCGGAGTCTTCTGTCAGTACGTGACCTTGCACAAAAAGGAATCGTTTGGGAATTAGCAGATGGTACAAACATTCCAGTATGGCAACATAAATGGATCAAAAACACACAGATTAGCCAGCTAATTACCCCACTGAACTCGGAATTTCCAAATCTGACTGTTTCAGATCTGATTGATTCCGAGATAGGGATATGGAAGGTGGATAAGATTAATGCTTTATTTTTTCCAGTGGATGTAGATAGCATTCTACAAATGCCTCTTCACCGACTGGAATCTAAAGATACCCCAAAATGGGAGTTCGAAAAGCAAGGCCATTTTACGGTCAAGTCTTGTTATCAATTCATTGTAAAAAACAAAATACAACAAGACCAAGGTCCATCAACAAGCGTAGGTACTAAATCAATTTTTAGTCAGATCTGGGACTTGAAACTTCCCCCAAAGGTCAAACACTTTGTTTTTCGGGCTTGTCATAATCGACTACCCACTAAAAAGAATTTAATCATCAGAAAAGCCCAGATCTGCCCAAGATGTTTATTTTGCAAAGAACATGAAGAGGATGACATGCATGTGTTCATAAAGTGTACTTATGCACAAGAGATAAGATCCATTCTCAAGGTTCATATGATTCAGCATAATATACAAGATTTTCGGGAGATCTTTAAGTTTATGAAGCATAAGTTACCTCCTGATAAGTTCCATCTCTGGCTAGTGAGCTTGTGGGAGTTGTTGCAACAAAGAAACAACATCCTCTGGGATAAGGCGGCATAGACACCGGCGGAGGTGGTGAACTTCAGCATCTTCTTCCTGGAAGCCGAAAGGACAGCAAACATGAGTCTTGTCCAATCTCGACCACCATCGATGAGAAATGGTGGAGAAGATGCACAGGAGGAGTAGGGAAATCTCTCAGGCCCGGAGGTTCATCATCGAGATCTCCGACGAACGCCAAGGTTCTGAGAAGGTACAGAAGTGAACGGCATACGGTTCAGCTTCCAGGGAAGAGGGGAGAAGTATGAACACAGATTACAGGTCAAAAGATGTGGTAGAATATGTTCTTGAGGATCTATGTGAAAAGATAAGAGGAAAGGAAAAACGTTTGAGTTTCCTGCCTATGAGGCGGAAACTTCTATCTGTTCAGACCTCAAATGATAAAATGAGGGTTTATGGAGGATAGGGTTCCTTAAATAGTTCATTGATTAGGGTTCCCTTTAATGCTTATAGATTTGGGTCTAATTTCTGGGCTTGAGTCCACTTAGGCTTAGCTGATGAGAAGGGCCCTTTATAAAGGTCCATGTAACATTCTTCCTCTTGTTGTATATTTTATGTTATTAATATATCGCTAATTAACCCAAAAAAAAAAAGATTTCCTTAAGCAAGGTGCTTAAGTCAACCTCACACCACTAGATCCACTAGATTTAGTCAAAATTCATCCAACGATTGACCACTCTATTCGATAACATATTTGAATGATATATGACATCTTACTAATTTTTTAGTCGATCTTTAATTCAATATACCTAATTAGTTCGAATATTCTTATGCAACAAATTTTCATGATTAATTATTTATCCTAATTGATTATTTATCCTAATTGATTATTTATCTTAATTAATTCAAATATTATTATCCAAATTATTACATATGGCATTCTTAAAATTCACAATAATGTTTCCTTAGTGTACCTTCGATGTCAACACCATTTTATTTACTCAATTTGTAAGAATACATTATATATATGTTGAATATCTAACACCTTTCAAGGATGTCACATACATATGCGAATTTTTCTTCTCCACGATTAGGATTTAGGATCATCGGTTAGTACATTCACCTAGTTAAGAAAAATAATAGTAGTAGTTATAATAATAGATCATTTATTTGTTTATTTCAATGATTTATTACGATATTTGACCTACATTGATGATGTGAATATCTTTATTACTTTTTCTAACCAGGGTAGTCCATCAAGGTAAGAATATTAACATTTTTAATTTAATAATATCAATAAGTAACAATTATTTCATTATTATTAATATTTCGAGGATGTCATGCACTTTACATTTATGCTTATATCATTAATAATACTATAATGGTTATATACATTTCATATATAACAAAACACATTAATGGTTATCTCATATTTGCGTATATTCTTATCTTTAGGATGTCATACAGTTATATATATACTCCCTCCGTTCCAATTTAATTGACGTTTTGGGAATTCGTGTCAAACTTTGACTACAAATTACTTTATATTCATTAGTCCAAAAAATATAAAATTGATATAATTGAATTCGTTTTTCAAAATACTTTCATAGTATTATTCATTTTTTAATTTTATATAATGTAAATATAAAGTAATTGATGATTGAAGTTGTGTTTCGAAAAACGTGAAGTCAAGTATTTTGGAACGGAGGGAGTATCATTTATAATACTATAATGGTTATTGATATAATAGTTTCAGAACAATTCTTATACGTTAATGGTTATTTCGTATATAATAATTATTTCACATCAATAATTATGTGTATCTCTCCTTTTCTTTTATGACATAGGTCAACATGGTATTTTATCTAAGATATTATTATAGAGACAGGATCGCGTGTGGACCACGCGTATGGTCCATACGCTGGCCCGCGAGTGGGCTTCGTTTTTTATTTTTATATTTTTCTGCATTAAAATTGTACCATACGCATGAAACGTTGTACATTTGTTCCTAACATCACTCGCCGAACAGAGACTGAAGCACAAACGATCCCCTTCCTGCATAACACGCTTGTACATTATGCATCGAATATTGTACCAAACGAATTATATGTTATAGTTTACTAGTTCCAGGTGCCCGTCTCACGACGGGCAGATATTTATTACATGGGGGGACTACGTTCACACATTCATATAGTTGAAATACATACAGTTACATTAAGCATGACATTGATAGCGGAACATTTTCGCTTCAGGGGTGGGTTTCATCGGTATGACCACTGCTGCTTTCATCAGTGTTGGAATCATTCGTTTCCAACTGGAAGAGCCGCCGCTTTGAAGTGCCTGAACAAATGGAAATAAGTACATGTTAACCTATGATTGATAAAGGAGACGTTGTTATTTCAAATACTCACCACTACTAATGTGAATGTCACGAATTTGTCTTTTCAGTGGTGATAAGGATGACTGGGAAGTTTCAACAGATTTTCCTTTGTTCGGAGAGGAGGTTTGACTTTCCTTGTCCTGCTTGTTGGATGTGTCTCCTAGTTCAGAATTGGAGTCCTCGTAGTAAGCTAGCAGGATCATCTTCCGTTGACTATCATCAGTTCCCACAAAAGTACGACGTACGAGAGCTTGAAATATTTTCCCTTCAAACTCCATTTTGATGCTATCCAAATCATATTGTTCGCCCTGACGCATCATAGAATATATTTGAAGAAACTGGAGATTGTTAATATATAATGGATGAAGAAATGGTAAAGAGGCAATAGATTACAATTGTGTAGAGGTGGGAAATGTTGGTTGCTGTTGTCTGAAGAATACGCTCAGCAACATCATCAAATGCAATTATTTTACATTCACTGCGCTCATCAAGTATCGTCATCAGAACATATGGCCTTTTCCAAAGAAAAATGGTGTCAAGTTTAGTAGTGATAACAAGTTAGGATAACCAATAGAGTTTATAGTATTGAACATACCTTGGTTTCGTAACGACTGTTTCATTGCAGCTAAGGCATTTGTACTGAGTATTTTCTTCATTTGCACTTATTTTGGCACGACAATTGCTACATTCATAGTAAAACAGCTTCTGATATTCATCCGAAATCTTTAGATATGCCCGGACCCAATATTTTCCAGGGACTGAAATCTGCTTAAGCTCATTTAATGAATGCATCTTTAAATTCCCTTGAGAGACAAGTTCTCTTGATATTTGAAGCGATTTATCAACAAGAAGGTCAGCCAATTCCGTGTCTGTTCTTGTTTGAATCCTGATTAAATAAGTAATTTAGGGGAATTAAAGAAGGCGCCGAAAATGTGGACAACGTTTTTTTATGACATTATAAAAATTGAGTCATACCACTCTTTCAACTTAGTAACATCTTCTAGTGGTGGGTTGATGGTAAATGAAGAGCAATTCTTTGTGGAAAGAGATGTACCTAATATTTTATGCAGCAAATATTTATGACTAAAATTATAACCAAACTTATGATAATGAAGGAAAGAAGTTTTTAATGGAAGAAAGATTTACTTTTGTAAGTTGATAAACTTAGCCGTTTTGCTACAACAACAGATAATGACTTCGCAGCTTCTATCAGAGTAGGTCCTTGGGATTCGACCATTTCACCCCACAAAGTGACGCAAAGAGGGATTTTCCTAAATTTGTTTAATGCACATATTATTATTGATAGGACAACTAATAAATGGAGTTTTTTAAAAAAAAATTGCACATACTCTGAGTTTATGAATGTGAATCGCTGCACATTCTTTGAACTTGTTTGAGTTGGTACCGATTCAGGATCTTGATATGCAACAACTACACCCATAATGTCTACATGTATAATATGCATAAAGTAAGAACAGTGTATATCTAATTAAAATTCTGGAACAATGAAATATATACGGACTTACCAAATGTGCTTGTGGAACTGTTCTTCGTTCTTGCAATGATCGTAAAAGGAGTTAAAGTGTCTAAGAAATACCGTAAAGTTGGCAGTTGTTGAGGTGCAGGCTGAATTAAAGTATCTTTTTGCAAAATCCATTGATATGGATTAGGTAATATTTTGTATTGTTGATCAACCAACTTAACTTTTGCATTGGAGATGTCGTAAACCTGGAACTGGTGAAGAATTTGTTCTAACACTGCCACATGGGGATCGAAGATAGTAGCAACTATTTCATTTCCCTACATACATAAAGCTCATATTTAATATACCAGATTAGAGGAGATAATTTTAGGTGTGAAAACGATTGAATTTACCTCATTGTCTGCCATCACATATCTTTTTAACTTGGAACCATTTGCGCAAGTCATTGAAGGTATGCTCTCTGTTATGGTAATTCTGCATGTCCAATTTTTTGTGTTGTTGTTAATCTGGCTAATGAGCTTATGATTCTGCGCCATCTGATTACGTTAGACTCAGCTGAAAAACAAAATAGGTATAAATCAGAATATACAATACAAGAAAAGTATCAGATGGCAGGTCGACAGGAAATTGAAGCAAGTGTTGAGCTGCTTAGATAACCTTGAGAATATTTGCCAATCCTTGGTAATGAATTTGGCTGTCTAGAGCTGCAAAATGAAACAGCAAGAGCGAGCATATGAAATAATATGTTATTGGATGTTTAAGCACTCACTACATGTAAAAAGAGCAGATATATTCATTGGAAAGTAGCAAACATGGAGAGACTATTTGATAAATAGTAAAAGAACTACAAGTAATACTGGAAATACATATTATCAATGGCTATATATCTTAAAATTCATTTCACCGTTGCCAAATGAAGAACCTCCTTATATACAACATTTGTTGTATATCTAGTTTCTGGATCAGTGTAAGTCGGAGGAATAATAAGTACTTCACATTTACTCCAGTCCGCGCCCTAGACAATGCAACATAAAGTTGGCCATGGGCGAACACTGGTTGTCGCAAATAAATGCCAACACAGTCCAGTGTCTGTCCTTGTGCTTTGTTAATGGTCATAGCAAAGCATAGACGAAGTGGGAACTGACGTCGTATGAAAGGCACTAAGTACTTATTATCTGATGGATTGGGTTCAAGAGGTATTCGAGGTATCCAAACATGTTTTCCTATGTACTGACCAGTGGCAATAACTGCACCTATGACATTCCTATTTAACTCAGTGCATATCAATCGTGTACCATTGCATAGCCCTTCTATAGGATTAATGTTTCTCAAAAGGATAACAGGGCAATTTCTTTTAAGCATAAGCCGATGTTGTGGTAACCCACGCGGCTCTAATGAATTCAAATAGTCGACATATTCTCCTTGGTCGAAGTCATTTTTCGCCCGATCGTCACTAATGTAAACAGTTTCTTCACCAGGAAAGCCATTAATCAGATTGGAATTGATGTCATCAACAAATTCATTCTTTGGGCTTAAAATAACTCTCTTCATCATTTCAAAAGGCTCATTTTCAAACATCTTGATATCTGGGTAGACATAACGTATCAGATTCTGAATAGATATATCAGCTGAAGTATATGGTATGAGCATCGGCCGTGGAATTTCAATTTCACTTTTTGAGTTAGTCGGCTCTTCACCGTTTCCAATCCGCATTAATAATTCAATGAATTCAGGATCATCGCGTGCTCTCATGTTTTCTGTCAGCGGCAAATTTTGGAATAGGTGCCATAACTCAGAGCTTATTATACTCGCCTGAATTTGCTCTGTTTTTCCTCCACCTCGTACAACTGGGAGAACTTGCCGGAAATCGCCTCCAAATACAATCAACTTGCCACCAAAAGGTTCCTCAGAATCACATAGATCCTTTAGTAGACGATCTAAAGCATGTATAGCATCTTTGTGTGCCATAGGAGCTTCATCCCATATAATTATACGGCTAGACCTTATTAATTCAGCTTCACTACCTTGATATCCTATCTGGCATTCGAGTCGAGAATCACCATCAATTGGTATTTTAAATCTTGAATGTGCAGTTCTACCTCCAAGGAAACCTGATGATGCAATCCCTGATGATGCGACTATGATAGCAATAAACCCTTTCGATCTGATGTGAGCTAACAACACTTTGTACAGGTAACTCTTTCCTGTACCCCTTGGCCCATCAACAAAATATAAGCCCCCATGTCCACACAAGGCCGCATCTAGAATGAGATCAAATGCTTTCCTTTATTGTCTATTTAACTTGTTAACAGCAACTAAGTCTGCTTCAGGAATTGGTATACTTTTCTCAGCCATTATTTCACGAGAATATCGATCTGCCTCACTTGAAGAATGCTGATAAGGAACAAGATGAAAATCGTTGATATCTCTACCAAGTGATTCCAATGTATCACTAATTTCTTCCATTACACGATGAAGTATATTCTGATCGGTAGTTTGCATTTGTGCTTGATGTCTTTTGAAATCTTCCGCAAGATGCTCATAGAAATCCTCAAATAGTTTCCTCGGATTAGATGGATGGCAATAATGAAGTAGTGTTGCAAACAAACGTCGAAGTTCGATTGGCATTCTGTAAGATGCCGCCTCAGCCATAGTTTTATCTATATCTCCATCATTCTGTAATAAACCCCTCCTGTGTGCAGATTCTTGAAATGTTTGGCATAAAGTCCCAGCTACTGTCAGAAGATCATCAAATGAAATGGGGCACCGCACATGACGAAGCAAGACTCGTAGATAATAACGCTCACTTTCTATCGGATTGACGACGCATATTCGTCCAATGACAACTCTTTTCTTCCTTTTGGACCAATATCTATTCTGTGAATCCCAAACAAAGTGTTTGGGGAATTCCTTGTATAGCAAATTCAAACTCCTTGCATGAATATCATGGCGATTCATTTCAAAGAATTCCGTTAACATAGTTCTCTTTTGTCTTGGATCAGAAACAATGTCCTCTAAATCAGCATCATCTTCAAAAATGATTGTTTGGAAGTCTGGAAGATGTACTTGAAGTTGCAGCACAAATGGATACATGTGGTATAGTGGGAAACCGAATAGTCGCCAGGCAGCTTCTACAGGTGAAACCCACCGTGCATTCTGGAAGTCCGAGATTTCATCTACCTCAGCACCTGACTCATCAGGGGCGATCCGAAACATGATTTTATCATGCCCTTTGTGAATGTATTTGTATAAATACTTGACAGCCTTGATGTCACAACAAATTTCAACATTCAAATGACAGTCAAATTCTGCGAGCAAGATTGGGTTATACGGTATCACCCATCTATTATCGAGGAGACGACCCCTGACTTTTGCTGTTATCCCATCATCTCTGCGCCGGTAGATATGATAACTACCTTTACCATGACTTGTGACATCTGTGTATTGCTTCGGATAATGATTTTTGCATTTTGAATCTCGCATACATACGTTGTCTGGATTCAAATCACCACATGGCCCATGCATCATGTGCCTTGTCACTAAGCTGTGAAGATAGGGATCTTCTACTTGATTGGGCAACTCAGCAGAAACGATCCTGTCATAGAATTCAGGACTTAAATACTTCGAACCAGCCTTGAGAATTATTAGGAAATGAGCATGCGGCAATCCTCTTTTTTGAAACTCAATGACATAAATAACTGATTCAATCTTCCCAAATGCCTCACCTCTCATAATTTTATCATACAGAATGCCCAATTTTGCTTTGAGGACTCTGGCTAACAAGTCAGGCCTATTTTGTGCTTCTTCGCCAGGCAGTAAGTGTTCTTTAATCTCAGGCCAATTCGGATTGCATGTCATTGTGAGAAAGATATCGGGCCTGCCAACTTCTTGAACAAGAGACATCGAGTCTAAATATCTTTGCTTCATATTTCTTGGGCCACCAATAAACGTTGAGGACAAATATGTTCTTTTCCCCACTTTACCACCAATGAGAACCCCTGATATGACACTATCTACTACACCTCTATATTGCTCACGCCTTGTTTTCTTTTGTTTTGTTCTTAGGAAATCCAGCCTCATTGATTCAAGCTTGATATAGTTGTCCACGACATATTGCTGAAACAATCTACCAAACCGTAAAGTGTAAGAAGTTTCATTTAGTCGGAGTTGCATTTTGTAGACATAATACTCTCGACAACTGACTGTTTTCCTTTTTGTTCTCTGATTTGAATTCGACACCACATCATCATTTTCCCAAATGACAGCCTCATCAATTCCACCTCCTGTGAATTCTGCAGAATACAGTATATAATGAAATTAGCATAAGTTAAACTAATCTAAATGTTCTCCATAGTATTAATCAGTTTTATAATATGGATAAATAATAATGTAAAATAAGAAGTAACCTGTTATCTCCCTTGATAATAGATCTTCGAATGACGTGTACGCCTCATGTTGCGGTGCTAAAAATCTAGGTAAAATGCGTCGGCCTGGTCTTATAGTTTGCCCAACTTTAGGAATATCACAATGCCAACCAGGTTCGCCCTTGGGAAACATTAACACATATTGAAGCGGATCGTAACAACCATAATAATATTGCACTCGATGACTTGTGCCAGATTTAGTGTACACTCGGACATCCCACAATTTTGAATTAGCTGCATTGTCACTTTCATTCTCAATCCAGATGCCTGCAACCTCCTCTGATGTAGGAACATTATATGTACGTTGATCTAGATCAGGGTCTGTTCTCAGAACAATATGATACTGTTCAATGTCGTCTAGGCTTGAGATTTGAGTGAGGAATTGACAGTAGGCATTTGGCCTCAGAGTTTGAACAAGTTCTTCAATGAGGGTTGGATCTAATCTCGGCAACGCGGCAATCTGATTTGATGTCTGATGTACTGGATCATAGAAGTAGAATTGTATACCAGTGAGTTTCTTCGGCTGGCTTTGAGGAATCAAGTCATTCAAGAAGTGGTGAACTTGACCTTGAACTTTGACAGTATAGATACCATGATCACGTCGCTGATAGTGTTCATCACATCGCATTCCAATAGAGGTAAATGCGAAATGATTGTTGTAAGTTCTGATTTGAGTTTGAAAGTCCTTTGCTTGCTTATCAGTCCCAGTGATGAGGCCAACTATATTAGCTGGGAGTATTGATTCAATCAAAAGTATCTCTCCATTTGAACAACACATTAACGGAGATTCCTTGTAGAACTTGAATGCACCACAATATTGACAGCGTGGTAATCGTGGCAAAGTATTAGTTCTTTCCTCAGATTTGGTTTGAATATGCCTGGTTCCTGCATGGAAGAATTGCAACAAATAATTATGACAATTCATTTCAAAGTATGTATTTTATGAAATTGTGAAAAATATCTTATTCAATTAGATTACTTCTTTGTAGCCGTCTTTGTTGCGAGACAGTGCATTGCCTCCTTGATGATTGGCCAGGGGTAAAAGTGAGGTGTGCTGACATAACATTAGGAGTGACAGGCAGAGATATATGTTGATCGAAAGAGTTGATGACTTGGGAAGCCTCTGAAGGACATGAAGGAATAGTGGTGTCTTCTATACGATTTAAATGAGAAACACCCTTCATTATAGTTTTTTGAAATAGTTAGAGTGTATCCTCAATATAAAATTGTAAATAAGTGAACGATGTAAGAAGAAAAGATATTGACCTGAGATAATTCATGAGCACTGTCACTTTGCCTTGCAGACTGTTGTGATATATGTGGCTCTTCGTAAGTAAGTGTCGCCTTTTTTTTTTTCTTGTGGAATGATGGGAGACGTAGTCAGTACTAATTTTTGGTCGCGAGGGATAGTCCATTTTAAGGCACTAAGGCTTCTATTCTCTATGGGATACAATCTTAATCAAGGTGTGTGGCGCGTACCTTGTGAACGCTGTGCTCGCCTTTTGGCAATAGCATCTTTATTGGCTGAAGTAAGAGAGTATTGGCAATTCATTTAAGGAAAGAGGTTTAGATAACTTGTTAGGGTATATTTTTTAAGTTGTTCGAAGGTTTTATTACCTGCGTATAATTCACGCTTTCGTTTATTGATTTTGTCCTTATTAGCTGTGTAGATAATAATGAAAGTGTCGATGTATCATTTCTTTTCAACATAAAAAATTATATTATGTTCCGAAGCTTTAAACAATCGAAATAATTTCAAAAGACATCTTAGACAAACCTGCATTATAGATTTGTGCTTTGTTCATTATTCAGTAGAGAAAGATACCTATCAACTGCCGATTAGTTACAAAAAATTTTAAATTATAATCTTTAATGTAGGCTAACACTTGCAGACATTATCAAAGAGTAAGTCTATACATGATGTCAAATTCAATTAAAAGTACTTGATTTATATATACTGACTCAAACTTTGATTTTAATTAACACATTAGGACTTCAAGGCATACTTTAGATCGTTAGTTTTCTTCTATTAGTAGTATTAGCATGAGTTCAAAGGGAAACAATTTGTATTTTTTATTTTGGAAAATCAATTATGTACTTATTTTGTTTATGGTTTACTCTTGCTAGCGTCTTCTATATCGCTAAATAAATACATATTGGCAAGACTGAATACATTTGGACCAAAAAATATGATAAGAGAATGGCATAAATGATAGGACCCTTTAACATAATAAAACTTATAAGTTATGTGCTCTGTACTTTCATATGTAGAAAAGTGTATGATATGTGCTCTTTACTTTCACCTGAAGTACAACTAACTACAATTGGTAAAGTCAGAGGAAATCAAATCGTCCCATTACTTCAAAATAGATTGGATACTTCAAAAGGAAACAATAAATGTCAGGCAGATATGAATTAATGCAAAGCTATTCTGCTGAGCTTCCTAACATTAATTGCAATATTCTTTCAGTGGTCTAAATGGATTCCAATATATATTAGGAGAGTTTAGTTAGTAGATAAATGTCAAGTCTAATAAATGTCATCATCTCACTTTCTTTGGCTATAAAAGGAGGTTAGCTCTAAACCAAAAAACTCACCATTTCTACTGAAATAACATTACCAAGATGATCATAGGCAGTAAGACTCGGCTGTTTTCATTTCCCTCCATTCTTTCTCTGTTTTATACTGTTTATATGATATTTATGCAAATAATATGTGAACATCTTCTAATCTATGTTTTTATTTCGATGAAGGTGGTGTATGCTATTTCACGATCGACTATTGCAATGGCTTTCGAGCGGTATATAAGATACTTTCCTGAATCAGTCAATGTTTGCATGCATGTTACTAATTTATTTTAGTTAAACTATCGTCTACTGCAATGCCTATCAAGTGGTGCATAAATTAGTCTCCTGTATCTTTGAATATAAAGTCATGCATGTCACTAATTTGTGCTTGTAATAACAGAAGCTACCAGAAATCTTCACGGGACCTTTGGATGTAAAGGGCTGTGGTTCTCTTACTGTGAGATATGGTGGCAAAACTTATGTAGTCAATATCCGCAACAGGGAATTTCGAGATGGCTGGAAGAAGTTTGTACTGGATTCACATCTAGTTACTGGTAATATCATCTTAGCTTCATATAGTGGTGGGGATACTATTTCACTCATGAGGTTTAAAAAGGGAATCGGTATGAACGCTGTTTGGGAGAACATCATAGACCCTTATGATGTTGATTCAAAACTGGTAAGTGAAGCAAATCTGCCACATGACTACTCAGCAGTGGACCTGTCTGTGCCTTATCTAAGTGGATACTATCCTACTTATATGGCTTATTTATTCGGCGCTTCCAGTGGTATTTGCTTGTTTACACCTGAGAGTGAACTTGCATTGGTATGATGAAAATATTGCCTATTCTATTAGTTATATTTTCACCATATCTATTACATCTATAACCATATTTATCTGTATATGCATTTGGCAGGAAATTCCACTCAATTTGGCACAGGGCATGAATTTAGCATCAAAGACAACTGTTAACATTAGGAGTGGGCAAATAACTTTTGAGAATGTTGGAACAGAATTTGGCTTCTTCCGTGGTGACGTGTGGGCACATTTGGTCCAGGCTTGTGCACTAACAGTGGGTTTCAAACTGTTCTTTTTCCTAAATGATGATGGAGACTATGAAATGATTGTGATAGGATTTGGAAATTGTGAAGTTCTCTATGACTGGTCGAGGACTTATTTCAAGCTTGTTTAAGTTCATGAGGATGCAAAAAACTTACTACTCCCTCCATCCCTAAATGATAGGGACATTTGCTTTTTCACGGTCTCCAAGACACGACTTACAACGTAAATATCTTTTATTTTGTACACGAAAAAATTATAAAAAGTACATATTTTAAAAATATACATTGAGACGAATCTAACAACATCTCATTTGACTATATTACTTCGTATTGGTTAATAAAAATTAATAGTCAAAGTTTACAAATTTTGACCAAAAAAGTCAAAATATTCCCATCAATTAGGGATGGAGGGAGTACTATAATTTTATAAATTTCTAGTTATTGTAATGACTTTTGGGCAGACTTCATTAAGACCACTTAATTATAATAGGTAGAAGTCTGGTATGCCTTATTATATGCAAGCTTTTGTAGTTGTTGTTTATCCCACAAAACACCAGACATAAGGTGTTTACTTATACATAACTGGGAATGTAATACATCTAGATGATGTAAATTTTGCTAATCATAATCGGAACTATAAATTATATATATGTACATATGTGTTTAGTCTTTTATTTTCATATAGTTATTTTATATATAGAGAGAAACAATGGCAATCCAAATATGAGAAAAGAACAGAATTGATACAGGCAAACAATGGCAATCCAAATATGAGAAAAGAACATATTTGATGCTATAGACATAAGAAGAAACAACAAATTTATGATTGGACAATAGATTACCTGTAAACTTGCTGCTTCAAATGTAAACTAAAATCAGGAGCATTTGTATCACCAATTCCCAGAGCTGAAACTGAACAAAAACAATTAGCTATAGAAATATGTATATAAAGAAACAGGACAGAGTCAATAACCAAATAACTTCATAATATATAGTTTCAAAAGTTAATGATCATACATTGTAAATGCTGCAATATAATTCAATACAATTGACTGAAAGTAATATTGAGAAGCTATTCAAAGTAGTGCAATTCAACAATTGTCGAAGCATGCGTAAGCGATAGTAACAACGGCATAAAATGCAGGTAGTCACATTAATAATTAGTACGAATATAATTCAGACACCAACTCATTATGACAATGAAATGTTTAACTCCAACTTCCAGAATCAATATTTACTAACAATATAAATCAGAAGTTGTATGATTATGGCAAGAAAATTTAATCAGAAGACAAGCTTAACTATCAAAAGCTTATTTGTTTCAACAGAGGAAGTTATATGAGATAGAAACTAATGATGTTAATCAATAATTAACACAAATACTATAGAATCAAGTATTAATAAAAAGACATATTTACCCATTCACAACCAAATGACCCTTTCTAACAACAATGGCTCTATGAAAACCAAAGGGACAACTAATACCTACAGCTAGGAAGGGAAGATCTCTGCCGAAATCTAAAAAATTTCAGAAACATCAAATCATAATTCTATTAATAATCATAAAATTAATTATAAAAAAGCTCAGCCATATATATTCTTTTTGTCATATGTGAGCAAATCAAATCAAGCAACAGTACATGATAGTAAAAATGTAATCAAGTAATCTAAATCTACTAAAGAAGATGAATTGAATCACTAAAAGACCAAAAAGGCAGAGAAGCAAGCTCAATTAACACGACTAAGCAGCAGAAGGATGAAACTCAGCTCGTTTCATTGTTTCGAGCTCCATCTAGTATCACGAAAAATGATCCCAGCAACACCAAATTGAATATACAGAAAACCACTTCGCCGTACTTCTTCGTAAGCCCATAAATCCACTGATAATTGAATCCCCTGCTAATTGATTGCGAATGAAAGGCCTAATGAGTAAAGTCACCGAAACAGAAGTGTATTCAATCAATTAGATATGGTATTGAATATTGAAGAAAGAGTAGAACAAAATACATGCAATTAAGGAAAGAAATTAACAAAATTTAGAAAGAGTAATTATTGAAAGAGGATAAGAAAGACCTATTAGTGGAAGAAGTCAAATTTAGGAAACCGTTATGTAAGAAATTGACTTAAGAACTTTAATTACACCATTAATAATTTAAACTAAGGGAATTTGGAAATAATGATATCAACAAATAAAGAAGGGAATTAGACAAAAATTTAGCAATCCGTGATGAAAGACATTCAATTAAGAAATGTATTAACAATACTATTAATTTTAATTAAAAAAATCATAATAGCAAACAATTGAATACGAAATAAATAAAGAAAATTTTTGTCCTAAAAAAAATAACTATCAATTAATTATACAAATCATACGACAGTATTCCCTATGATAGGCAAAAAATTACTGAACAAATTAAAAGAACAATAATTACAAAATAAATAGAAAAAATTATTGTAATAAAAGTGAATAATTAGTCATTAACTACACAAACCATATGATAGCATTTATTATGATAGGCAATAAATTAAGGAATAAAACCTAATTTTTATGATGAGAACGTTATTAATTAAGAAATAAAGGGTAGTTTTTATAGCTGAACGACTATTTTACCCCTCAATGAAGGTGTTAGAGAACTTTAGTCAATGGCATTTAGAGGGCAGATGAGGCAAACAATTGAATACGAAATAAATAAAGAAAATTTTTGTACTAAAAATAAATAAGTATCAATTAATTATACAAATCATACGACAGTATTCCCTATGATAGGCAAAAAACTACGGAACAAATTAAAAGCACACTTAAATACAAAATAAATAGAAAAAATTATTGTAATAAAAGTGAATAATTAGTCATTAACTACACAAACCATATGATAGCATTTATTATGATAGGCAATAAATTAAGGAATAAAAGGTAGTTTTTATGATGAGAACGTTATTAATTAAGAAATAAAGGGTAGTTTTTATAGTTGGACGACTATTTTACCCCTCAATGAAGGTGCTAGAGAACTTTAGTCAATGGCATTTAGAGGGCAGATGAGTAATTCCGCCAAAGCTAAACTATTTGGCCACAATGCATCAATAGGAGCACAACTAAGGCTGAATATAATATGGTGGAGTAATTGTACTATTTTACCCTGAGTATTAAAAACGGAATAATTGTTCAACTTGGAAATAAGTAGGCATAATTGTAAATTCAAATCAATGTCGGGCCCATTAGAGTAATGTACAACCACCCTAAGCCTGGGTACAACAGAACGATGCATAAGTTATAAATCGAAAATCAGTCGCATCTTGGCACGCGTACGTTTCAAACGCGTTTCCTGTTCTGAAGTACAACCAACACAGCATCCGGTACAACTCCATGAAGCATCAGCCGGTTAGACGACACCGCGTGGAATACACGCACATTCCCCCTTTTATATAACTACCTTGATTATAGTACTCTTATTTTCATTTGTAAACTCTTCACTTCCAATCTCTACTCCACCATCTTCCTGTCGCCTGCTCACCCCACTCTTTCTTCCTCAAAGATGACAACCATCATAATCTGTATTACCATTGTGAATCATAGTTGTAATGTTCTGTGTTATCGGCAATCTTCCCTTTTTGGATTCGTATTGAAGGGCTTGCTCTTCACCTGTTCGACGAAATGTCTCTATGGTTGATAGCAACTTCGATTGGTAAGCCCATCAAGATTGACACAAAGAACATTAACATGTCTATCTTAAATTCAGCTCGTATTTGTGTTGAAATTGATGTCACAAAATCATTAGTTGATGCAATATGGATTTCAGTTGGATGATGTTTCGGGTATTGAAGTTGAGGGATTGTGGCTCAATGTATTTTACCATGTTGTCCCAAAATATTTCACTTTGTTTTCATATTGGTCATAGGGTGGAGACTTGCAAGAGAAAACAGAATGTTGTATGTGATTCTGCGATGTCTTTGCACCAGACTACAAATTGGTATAGTCACGGCTCATGCTACAATGAATAAGGAACAACCAAAGCAAGTTAAGGACTGGATTCCGATAGATATAAGCCAAGTACATGTCGCAACGGAACAATCGAAACAGTCTTCTGTTAGTTCCATTACTGCAGCCGAACTGTGTGGTGCAGGTGTTTCTAGCATGGCGGTATGGCGCAAGATGATTCAGCTGCTATAAGGAGTAGTCTGCAGTCTCAGATTGCTAAGGAGTTCTCGACAACTAATGCCCAGTTCATAAAAGGTTGACAAAGTTTCAATACACTTGATAAAAGGAAATCAGTTATGGCAGAAGACACAGACCAGGATCATCCAATTCGAAAAGCAATCGCAACACAAGCACCTCAAGCTCAGCTCCAATTCGAGTGTCAATATACAGACCAGCCTACTTTGCATAAACTTAACCCTCTCAAACCAGATGTTTTTTTAATAAAACGAGCTCTTAGGGGCTTTGGGGAAAAAAATGTTTGATTTTTTCATCTTAATTTATGGAGATGTTTTAATTATTTATAATGAATGTCTATAATTAATAAATTATTGTAGTTATCTAATTAATTAAAGGGTAATAAAAATCTCATTTTTATTAGTTAGTCCCGTACTCAAAAGGATTACATAACGTCAATAAAGATATTATTTTTTATTAGTTAGACCCGTATTCGGATGGATTATAGAACAGCCCGTCGATCGACGGGCCCTTTTCACTACTCAATATAAAAGTCACTACTTATATTTTGTTATTTCACAATTCGGAATATATCATATATGGGTCGGCAATATTGGCTAGTGCAATCTTACATGAGTTATATTGCATGCAGCCCCAAAATAATGTAGTTTTACCTTGAGCAGTAGCATATAATGGGTTGAAATTAAGAACTATGCCTTTTAAATTTGGCTAAATTTTACAATGCATCTCAACTATTGTCAACTGGTCAAATAAGGGATTAAATTTCTGAGACGGTCAATTTGCCCCTTAAACTTTTAAATCGGCCAATTTGCCCCCTGAACTATGACGAATTGGTCAGTTTGAAGAATTTCACCATAAAATTGATGTTCTTAGGTTTTAATAATGAAGGATAAAACATGAATTCGAACCTCTATTTTGCCCCCAAAATGTCTATTGTATATCGAATTCCTATTTTACCTTTTATTAAAACATAAAAACTATCAATTTTATAGTGAAATTTCCCAAACTGACATGTTCGTCGTAATTCAGGGGGCAAATTGATCGATTTAAAAGTTTAGGGGACAAATTGACCGTCTCAAAAGTTCATGTCCTTATTTGATCAGTTGACAATAATTTATGGTTAGTTGTGAAATTTAACCTTTAAATTTATGTACTCTTTGGTCCATTGCAATTTTCTTTTATAGAAAGAAAAAATGAATTAAAAATATTGAATACTGATTTTCCAGGCCATATCTTTTAAGTATATTGATTTTATTAAGGGTAAATGACCAAGATGATCACCTATGTTTGGGTAGGGGTCCTGCTTGATCACCTATATTTCAAATGGTATTGGCTGATCACTTATGTTTCTAAATCGATCTCTGTTAATGTTTAAGACCTAAAATCAGTTAATTATCACCTAATTACCTCACATGACTTGCACATGTAATTTTCAAGGGCAATTTAGTCATTTCAAGTCATTTTTTAAAAAAAAAATTGAAAATATAAGTGAGATCGATTTAGAAATATAAGTGATATATAAGGACACTTTGAGACATAAGTGATCAACCGGGACTCTTATCGAAGCATAAGTTCCCTTTAGAATGTAAAATATCACAACAGATTTAGTAAAGAATAAAATATACATTCATTGTTAAAGATAATACTCCTTCCAAATGGTAGTCATTTGTTTTTTTTTCATGGTCTCAAAGACACGACTAAAAACGTAAATATCGTTTATTCTATCCACGGAAAAAATCGCCATATTCTTTCTTACTCGTGATGGTAACCCCTGCTACTTTGTCTAGAACCGGATTTGTTAATGAAAATTAATGGTCAAAGTTTACAAATTTTGACCCAAAAAGTCAAAATATCCCACATCAATTAGGTATGGATAGATTAATTAGATTGCGATACATACCGATTGAGATAATTAGATTTTGATAATAATCTAACATGTATATTGATTGATAAAGATATATACTTCATAATTAGATTGGGATACATTTACATTTCGTAAAGAATAAAATTATATGCTAAATAAATATGCATCATTAAGTTTGAACGTAAAAATAAAATGTAAACTTGTTATTTTAAAATGATGCATAATGAATGCAAATAATTTTTAGGGTTTTACTTAAACGTTATTTGTGCAAGTTTTCTATATATTACCCATTATACTAAAAGAATAAAAATATTACCAAACAAGTCTCAAATAAAACTTATATGGTATGTGAATTAAGTTAAATTTATAATTAATGATTCTTATTTATGTTATTTAAAGCATCATTACTAAATTTAAATTTAATTATTAAATTAAATTGTTACAATGTTACATGACTTAAACTCTATATTATTAGGATTAGTCAATATTATTTACTTTTAACCAGATGTGTTGTGATGTTTTACATGTGAAGGGGAACTTATGTTTGGGTTGGGGTCCCGATTGATCACTTATGTTTCAAAGTGTCCTTGTTCATCACTTATATTTCTAAGTCGGTCTCACTTATATTTTTGATTTTTTTTTACAAACAAAGAAGTGGAAAATACCTGAAATGACTAAATAACCCCTGGAAATGACATGTGCAGGTCACGTGAGGTAATTATGTGATAATTAATAGATATTTTAGGTCAAATATTTAACTAAGATCGATTTAAAAACATAAGTGATCAACCAAGACCATTTGAAACATAAGTGATTAACTCTTACCGAAACATAAGTGATCATCCTGATCATTTGCCCTTTTATTATTATATAAAATTAATTTTACTGTTTAATTAAATGTCTGGTTATGTACATTAAGGGGAGGAGGGGAAGGCAAAAATTTGGGGCATAGTAATTGTATGTTTATACTTTTTTGTGTTGGCCAAAATTTAGATTGTTCCTTTTACCCTTTTTTTAAGCACGGTGCTTAAATAATCTTAAACATCTAAAACATACAAGTGGAGGAGGTTGTAGTAGTTGTTGGAATTATGAGGTGTTTGACACGTCATAATTAATGCCCGTTGAACAATTCGATTGTTCGTAGTGATTACTTATTTAAAGTTAAGTTCATACGTATATTATATGTTTGACAATAATATACGAGCTGGGAATGAATTCGAAATACATTAGGAGTCATGATGGTTTTACTAGGGTCCGCTCATGATTTATATGTTAGTAAAATACTTGGTTGATATTTTATTAACATATGGCTAATATTATTTCGATCCTAGAAGGTCACACACAAACAATGCACTTGATTTGCAATATGATTGAAACGTCCGGGTTAAAAGTGTAAATGTCAAAGAAGAAAAAGGTCAAATGACCTTTGGTTTTTGAATTAAAACACACACTTAATATTGTATTGAGTGGTGCTTAAATGGTCAAGTGACACACTTAATATTGTATTAAGTGGTGTTTATATGAGAGAAGGAAAAATCAAATGACACACTTAATATTGTATTAAGTGGTGCTTAATGGTGAAGACGTTACATTGTGTTTTTAATATGATTAAGACCACCATTATCATCTCATTTATGTTGTCATGATGATTTACATGGAGGTTACGTTTTGGTTTTAATATGATTAAGACCACCATTAATACCTCATTTATTCATTACTTTTTCATGACACTATAAATTGGTTCTATTGTATGACAATTGAATCATAAGTTTTCCATTGAAAATCAATTGTGAGACAATTGAAAATAAGAAGAAAAATTTCCTCCCTTTTTCTCTCTATTTTGGCCGAAATAATTAGCACACCAGGGAAGAAAATTGTTTTCTCTTGGTTAAATCTTTGTCAAAAACACTCAAGCTCTAGTTGCTTCAAGGAAGGAATCTAGCTTGCGTTGGTGTGGACTAACTAGAGAGGGACAACGTTGCTCTTCCGCTGCGCACTCAATCACGCTTCAAGAGGTACTCACTAAATTCATAGTTTAAATGTGTTTTTCGCAACTTTGTATTCGATCGTTTCTATATGTTTTACATAATTGATATGTAAAATGCATAGCAAACACCAACAATAGTAAAGGTGGGGGTAATTTGAAGAAGAAGATGCAATTTAGACAAAAAAAACTTATAAAAATACTAAAAGAAACTGATTAATTTTGTGCTATTTTACCAAATTTCTTTTAACTGGTGTCCTAGCCTTATAGTGAAACTGATGTGCCTTCGATCCCATGTTTCAATTTTCGTTAACCCCTTACTTTTGGCTTAACCAAGAGGTCGTGTGGTTTGAATCCTAAAACTCTATATACAACCTTTGGTTATAACTTTCAAAGAGATTTGATATTCTAGATTCTAATAAGAGACACTAAACATGTATGATTGATGATATTTTTACTCGACTTCATTTCTGAAAGTTTACTATCCATCACGTATGTTATCCCAGTTGTTACGACAAATGGTTTAATAGAAATAATATGACAAGTATGTAAATCAAACACAAAGAACTTGGTAACCCAGTTTAGTGCCAAAGCACCTACCTCTGGGGGGCAGCCTGCCCGAGGGAATAATCCACTATATAAAAGGTATCTTACACGAAGGGACTTACTAGTATGCCCACATACTCTCTATAGCCCTATACAATGCCTTTTCAATATAGGCTCCCCTATTCCTATATCACCCGTGTGATTAAGATTACAAGATTCAATTGACTAAACACTCGTCATTGTTGTTATGGAATAACAACTGTACAATCAGTATAGAAGCTTGATGAGTGCTTCTATACAAAACTCGCCTAGAAAACAAGTACACAAACTTTGCTTAAAAGCTCTTAGTTGTGTATAAGAAAACAAGTGAATAAAAGGTGTGTTCGACTAGTGTGACCACCAACTCCTTTTATACTAGGCTTCGGCTCTTCAACATTTAATTACTCAATCGTAAATTAATGTAAATTTGATTGACACACGGCCGATTAAATGCTCCTCCGTAATTTGACCATGACCGCATTTATCTTGTAATAACTTGGTCTTCGGTGATAATGTCCGTATCATAATTCCCTCCATTCAACATTAATCATTTGGTTCAATGCTCGGTGATAATGTCCATATCATAATTCCCTCCATTCAACATGTCATTAATGCATTGTTGTCACTGATGATGACAGCCTTGGATTCTGTTCCTGGTGCATCCTCCTCACTTAGCATATCAGGCCTCTGCTCTAACAGGATTCCACAGATCAAATTGGTGAAACCAATGGGCTTGTTCTTTGCAAAAGACAAGGCATGGTCAACAATTTGATCAAATATGACTTGGCCAAAGTTGAGTTTCCCAGTTCCCAACATAAACAGCTGTTTCCCCATAAATTCGCTGATATTGGTGCTATTTGCAGATGGGACTAAGCTGCATATGGCTGCCTTGTGTAGAATAGAATATTTCAGGCTCAAGGCTGAAGCTGGCAGATGTAAGCCTTTAGATGGCCATTAGGTCACTCCCCCTGCTGTGATCTCAGTTACAATATCATTTAGTTTTAACAGCTGGCCAGTTTCTCCTTTGTCTTCTCTGCCCAGGAAAGCATTGATAATATTTGGACTGAAGATAAACTCATAATCTCTGAGATGAGCCCTATAAAACATTTCATGTGTGGGATCCCTGGTCTCAACAATCATAGAACTGATAAACTCCTTTACCAATTTAGCCCAATGCGTTCTTCTCACAAGCATACATGTGATACCACTTGTCTCTAACACTCCCATGTAGGTACAATTGTTTAAAGTGGTGTCAGACAAGTGTTTTTCTGCCCAGATGATCCTTGCACACACAAACTTCCACTTTGTCCTCTGGTCTGCACTCCCAAAATCTACTCTATCACAGGGGGCATCAGCTACATGTGCCACTCTCCTCTTATTTATTCTCCCCCTGCTAACATCAAACTGTGATTTACCCTTCTCATTCTCTTCATCACTTGAATCAACAAGTTTCCTTTTCTTAGATGAGGCAGGGGTGCTAGTTTTCACCTTTGCAGGTCATTTTCCTTTATCAGTGGGCTTAGAGGCTGAAGCAGTAGCCTTACAAGATGTTGAACCTGTTGGTTTGGCATGAGAGGTTGCCTTTTTCTTACCAGTGTTAGACTCTTTGGTGTCAACAGTGTGCTTCTTCTTCTTCAACTTATCAACCCTCTTTTTTATCTCATCTAAAGTGTCAGCCAAATCATCCAATTCAGAGATTTCCACTCCCTTCATACTAGACCTGGTCCTTCTTCTCTCAATACCAGGTTTAGAGGACAGAATCTCCACATCTCCATCATCATCTTTATCTATATTCTCTTCCACATTCTGTTCAACCTCCACATTTGTTTCAACAGTAGGAGGCACATCATCTACCCTAGATTTTTCTTCGAGGACATTCCAGGGTCTACATTCTTATCAACTCTCTTAACCCTAACAGGCTTCCTCTTTTTCATTAAAATTCTCTTCTTCCTAGTGAAGACCTGTTGAGTTTTAAGAGACTCCAACACACTTGCCATAGTGGCATCCTCAGAGTTTACACCCGAATTTCCCCCAACATCCTTATCAGTTTTATCTAAATTTTCAAGAACAATAGGGACAGATCTAGTTGATTGCTCAGTAGGGTTACTAGAAACAGGGTTATATGAACATGCATCGACATTAGGGTTCATAGACATACCATTATCCTTCCAAGGAAGTGGCAAGATTTTTTCTTTCTCAGGTACATTGGTCTTTGCTTGCTTAGAAGACTCGGCCTTTGCTTTTCCTGCTTCTGCATGTCTAATAGTATCGGCCTCTTCTCTTGCAACCCTGATTTCTTCCTCGGGTGTAACCATTTGCAGCGGAACGGCTTCAAAAAAAGTCTTTTCATTAAAAGTACTGGAAGGTCGTCTTTTTGGTGCCATTGCAATTACTAGGGTTGTTGGTTTCCTTTGATTGAGAAACGAATTTGATTTTGGAAGAGAAGAAATAAAGGAAAGAGATTGTTTTTGGTAACAAGGATTGTGAATGGTGTTGAGAAAATCAACCGCCTTCCTTTTTGAATCAAAAAGTTGTCCAATAACTGACACGCAATTAATTCCTTCAAAATAAAACCGCCAATTTTGTTCTTTTCATACCCTTGTGGTCTCCATACCAGTTGTTATAACAATTGACCACTAAACATTATAACAACTTTTGGTCTTGACTTATTCCTCCATAACACACAACCCAAGGGCTGTTCTTAGATACTCAAATTGATTTGTATCTAGCCCTTTGGTAAATATGTCAACCAATTGTTTGTCAGTAGCAACATGCTCTAAATGCACAACTTTTTCTTCAACGAATTCTCTAATAAAATGATGCCTTATGTCAATGTGTTTTGTCCTGCTATGTTGCACTGGATTTTTAGAGATGCTTATAGCACTCATGTTATCACAATAGAGAGTCATGGTTTCCTGGTTGATTCCATACTCTTTTAACATCTGTTTCATCCATAGTAATTGTATGCAACTACTTCCAGCAGATATATACTCAGCTTCAGCTGTGGACAATGACACAGAGTTTCGTTTCTTGCTGAACCAAGAAATTAGATTGTTCCCCATAAAGAAACAACCCCCTGAGGTGCTTTTCCTGTCTTCAAGATTTCCTGCCCAATCAGCATCAGAATAGCCAATCAGACTATTCCCAGTGTCATTTGTATAAAACAGCCCATACATGTGAGTCCCTTTGACATATTTGATAATCCTCTTAACTAGGGACAGATGACTTTCTTTAGGGTCTGACTGGTATCTAGCACACACTCCTACAGATTGAGTGATGTCAGGCCTACTGGCAGTAAGGTACAACAAGCTACCAATCATACTTCTATACAGGCTTGAGTCAACATTCTTCCCATTTTCATCCTTGGTAAACTTTATGTGAGTAGCCATAGGGGACCTTTTCTCTTTAGAAGTATCTAGTCCAAATTTTGAGACAATATTCTTGACATAGTTAGCTTGGTTTGAGAATATTCCTTCTTTCTTTTGATAGATTTGAAAACCAAGAAAGTGTTTCAGTTCCCCTACCATACTCATTTCAAATTCTGACTCCATTTGTTGGATGAACTAGTGTACCAACTGGTTTGACATTCCTCCAAAAATGATGTCATCAACATATATTTGTGCAACAAGTAACTTTCCTTTCTTTTTGTGTATAAACAAAGTATTGTCTGCCCCTCCTCAGTGAGTCTTTCATACCAGGCACGTGGGGCTTGCTTTAATCCATACAAAGCTTTCTTCAACTTGTACACATGATTAGGATTATTCGGGCAAACAAATCCTTTGGGTTTCTCAACATACACTTCTTCTTGAACAACTCCATTTAAAAATGTTGTCTTTACATCCATCTGATACAGCTTGATCTCATGCAATAACAAGCATGAGCCTAATAGCTTCAAGTCGGGCCACAGGAGCAAATGTTTCCTCAAAATCTAGCCCTTCAACTTGTGTATACCCTTGGGCAACAAGTCTTGCCTTGTTCCTACCAATGTTGCCTTGTTCATCTTTTTTGTTTTTGTAAATCCATTTTGTTCCTATGACATTCAACCAGGAGTTCTAGGAACCAATTGCCATACCTCATGTCTTTCAAACTGGGCTAACTCTTCTTGCATAGCTAGTATCCAGTGTTCATCTAGAAGAGCTGTTTTTACATTTTGTGGTTCACTTTTGGACATAAAGCAGGTCTCCTCCAACATTCCAGCCATCTTCCTGTAGTCCACCTTATCCTTCTTTCTTGTGATTCTTCCTTCATTAATGACTCCAATAATTGCTTCCTTTGGATGATTCCTTTGAATACGAGCATGTGGTTCAACAATGCTGGCAGATTCAGTATCTTCTGAGATTGAGGAAGATCCTCTCTCTTCATTGGGTGCATCTCCTGAGGTAGGTTCCCTGACATTAATAGGTACAATCTCCCTAGTTTCAATAGGCAGCGCATCAAATACTTCATCTTGTATAGCTTCATCCATTATCTTCACATTTATGGATTCCATGATAGTATTTGTTCGAATATTAAATACTCGAAAAGATTTACTATTTAAGGAGTATCCGAGGAAAACGCCTTTTTCTCCTTTTGCATCAAATTTCTGCCTATGTTCTCGGTCAGTCAGAATGTAACATTCACTGCCAAAAATATGAAAATATTGCACATTCGGCTTTCTCCCCCTCCATATTTCATATTGTGTTTGCAGTGTGCCTGGCCGAAGAGTGATTCGATTGTGAATATGACAGGCAGTGTTGATAGTTTCAGCCCAAAATTTCAAGGGTACACTTTTCGCATGTAACAATACTCTTGCCATCTCTTGAAGAGTGCGATTCTTTCTTTCCACAATGCCTTTTTGTTGTGGAGTGATTAGAGCAGAAAATTCATGGTGGATTCCTTGAGAGATGCAATAGTCATCAAACTTGCTATTCTTGAATTCTTTCCCATGATCACTCCGAATGCGAATGATTTTGACTTCTTTTTCATTTTGAACCTGAGTGGCCAGTTTATAAAAGGCATCGAAACAGTCGGATTTTTCACGTAAAAACACTACCCATGTGTATCTTGAATAGTCATCGACTATCACATAAACATATCTTTTCCTTCCAACACTTTCCACCTGCATGGGCCCCATGAGATCCATGTGCACTAGTTCAAGTATGCGATCAGATACCACTTGTTGTAACTGTTGGTGTGACACTTTCGCCTGCTTGCCTACTTGACACTCAGCACATTGAATGAGTTGAATGTTTAGCTTGGGTAATCCTCTGACAAGTTCTTTTTGAACTAATTTCTGGAGATTTCTATAGTGAGTATGCCCCAATTTTTTGTGCCATAACTCTGCTTCATGAGTAGTGTGACAACTTAAAGCCTTATGTGTGGGCCATTGGTAACAGTTGTCATTAGATGGATTGGCCTTCATAAGCAAGTTGTTATCCAGATCTCTTACTTCACAAGCACTTTTGCTAAATTGAACATCCATGCCATCATCGCACAACTGACTAATACTAATGAGATTAGCTGTTAGTCCTTCTACCAACAACACATTGTTTAACTGTAGTAAGCCAGGTACATTTAGTACACCTTTTCCAACTATTGTTCCTTTTGCCCCTCCTCCAAAAGTGACATGTGATTGCTTCACAGGTTTTACCTTTGATAGATAATTATGATTGCCAGTCATGTATCTTGAGCAACCGCTATCAAAATACCAACCTTCCCAAGTTGTAGCTTTCAGAGAGGTAAGAACAACATTTCCAACAGCTTGTTCCTTAGGGACCCACATGCCTTTTGTTTTAGGCCTCCAAGTCTTTTTGGTGTTCTGTGTATACCTACTTCTTCCCTTACCATACAGTTTGTAGCAATAAGGTGTTATGTGTCCCTTTTTCTCACAGTGATAACACCTCCACTTTGGTTTGGAGTTCCTCTTGTCATGATGATATTGTTGATCCTCTCTATAACCTATCCCACTGGTACTCTTGTAGGGTCTACCTTTTTCCAGTATTTCATCTAGAAGATTTGTGCTAGAATTCATCATTTTAATGCCTCTTTCCATAGTGTGAATTATTCCTTCTAGTACACCCATCTTGTTTTTGAGACAATTGTTTTCCTGCACCAATTCCTTATTCCTTTTGTCACTTGTACCTTTCTCTGTTGTGATAGCAAGATAGGCCTCTGTTAGTTTGGTCCAGATGTGAAAAAAAATTTCATAGTCAGCCACCAGTTCTTCATGAGTGATTTCTGCCTCTTCATCACTGTCATCCCCTTTGTTATTAACAACTGGTTACACCTGATCAGGCACATCTGCTACTATGATGAAAGCAATCACTTCATCATCATCTTCTTCTTCATCTGAGTCATCAGAGAAAGTGGTGCAATAGTTCTTGTGTTGCCTTTTCAGGAATGTAGGACATTCTGCTTGAATGAGACCAAATCCTTCACATGCTCGACATTGAATACTTTTTCCTTTGTTCCCATTTCTATAAGTCGAGCTACTTCCCTTTTTAAATTTGTCTTCTCCTCCTTTGGAAAACCTTTCTTCCCTTTTCTCTCGGGACCCTTGATACTCTTGAGTATCATTCCCTTTCTTGTTAATACGTTTGAAGGTTTTATTGAAGTTTTTAACAAGCATTTCGATTTGCTCAGTGAGTCCAGGACTTTTCTCCATTGAGCACTCAGGTTTTGGAATGATACTCTTACAATCTATCTTAAGAGCTAGACTCTTATTCTCCTCATTTTCAATGTTAAGTTCCTTTTCATAGGTATCCAAGTTACCCAGAAGAACATCTAGCCGATAAGTGGTTAGATCTTGTGCTTCACCAATTGCTAAGACTTTTCCAGCAAACCTAGCAGGTAGAGATCTAAGCACCTTTCTTACCATCTTTTCTCTACTCATTGGGTCTCCAAGTGATGCGCATTCAGTAGCAATCTTAGTGACACGAAATCCATACTCTTTGATGGTTTCATCCTCCTTCATCTTCATGGAATGTCACGTCGAGGCCAATTGTTGCAAGCGTGCTATCTTCACTTGAGTGGTTCCTTCATAGGTGTTTTGAAGGATATCCCATGCATCTTTGGCAACAGTCTCCATGGTGATTAATTCATAGACATTTTCGTCAACACATGAACATAGTGCGTTCATTGCCCTATTGTTTGCCAATGCCAGATCTGATTCAAGATCCGTCCATTCCTCCTCCTCTTTGAGAGGTATTTGAACATTTACCTCCTTGGTAGGTGGTTCCCAGCCTTTCACAACAACCATCCATGTTCTCTTTTCAAGAGACTTGAGAAGAATAGTTATCTTGTTTTTCCAGAAACTGTAGTTATTTCCATTCAGATCCGGAGGTCTCAGTGTTTGATTTGAATTAGTCATTCTTGTGGATAACACTGATCTTTTAACACTCTGTATATCGAGCTCCCGCTCTGATACCAATTGAAAGTTTACTATCCACCACGTATGTTATCCCAGTTGTTACGACAAATGGTTTAACAGAAATAATATGACAAGTATGTAAATCAAACACAAAGAACTTGGTAACCCAGTTCAGTGCCAAAGCACCTACCTCTGGGGGGCAGCCTGCCCGAGGGAATAATCCACTATATAAAAGGTATCTTACACGAAGGGACTTACTAGTATGCCCACATACTCTCTATAGTCCTATACAATGCCTTTTCAATATAGGCTCCCCTATTCCTATATCACCCGTGTGATTAAGATTACAGGATTCAATTGACTAAACACTCCTCACTGTTGTTATGGAATAACAACTGGACAATCAGTATAGAAGCTTGATGAGTGCTTCTATACAAAACTCGCCTAGAAAACAAGTACACAAACTTTGCTTAAAAGCTCTTAGTTGTGTATAAGAAAACAAGTGAATAAAAGGTGTGTTCGACTAGTGTGACCACCAGCTCCTTTTATACTAGGCTTCGGCTTTTCAACATTTAATTAGTCAATCATCAATGAATGTAAATTTGATTGACACACGGCCGATTAAATGCTCCTCCGTAATTTGACCATGACCGCATTTATCTTGTAATAACTTGGTCTTCGGTGATAATGTCCGTATCATAATTCCCTCCATTCAGTATTAATCACCTTCGAATCTTCTAGAAGGAGTTAACTTTGATTAATCATTTGGTTCAATGCTCATTTGAATTTAGCGTCGTTAATGCATTGTTGTTAACACTTGGTGTAGTATAAAACTTCATCCAACACGTACATGCTATGTACCAACAATTCCTTATTTAAAAAAACAGGGTTTGAACTGTCCGTTGCCCCTGTCCTGGGGAGTTGCAAGGAGAAAAATCGCGGAATGTGCGTTAAATGGTCAGAGAATTTGAGGTTGACCACTAACCATTTTCACAATTAATTTTGCCTCATAAGAAATTCGAACCCACGCATTGCAGAAGATAAAAGGCGGAATACTATTCACCCCAAACTCTTTACCATTTGACTTGTGTTTGGGACATTTCATTTCTAATTCTAATTAGTATACAACAATGAAAGACTTCAGCATGTTCTATAAATGCTCAACGAACCTTTTTCTTGCCTAGATTTGCATGTGATTATTATTTCACAAAAGATCAGTTGAGTACACAGAAAGCATATAATTAATAAGTAAATTAAATGTCCACGGGATAGTTCAAATGGTCACGGATTTTATTATAAGAGTGTAGGTTCGATCCACGGCAAGTGCATGAGTAACTTTGTATTTGTTCAAGGGACGACATGTTTGTGGGTGGTTATGCTGAGTCTGGGCACTCTTGAAGTGGAATACCGAACCACGGTACATCCCGGATTCACCTTCTCTGTTGGGCGATGGACTAGTCAAGCGAGGCGCTTAAGATGAGCTTATCATCTTTATTAAGTAAATTAAATATGTTGATCTTGCCAATAAGACAACCATAATTATGTATTTGTGGTCCATGATATTGTAATATTCATACTCACCATTGAAGACTAAAGCACGTGAGACGGTGAGAACTAACTCTTGTGTGTAAACCAGAGCACATGATTGCATCACTAAATGCACAAAGTATGGCAGAAAAAGTTTTAATAAGAGTAGGAGACGTCCCCATCTCAAAGCCAACATGTGATATTATTTACCCTCAAATATTGGAAACAAAAATGTACATTCAATTTACCATGTTATTTTGTGGTAGATGATGTTTTGAATTTCAAAATTCACTAAAATAATGTTACATTGATAGTTCAATAATTTTCATTAATATATACATGATATATATCACTAAAATGTGTACCATTCTGAGATTGTATAAAATAAAAATTTAAAAATAAATATATCATAACTATTTTATGTACCGATTTAGTATTTCGTGATCATCCCCCTATATTGAGCTCTTATTTTAGATGTTTTATTGTATTTATTATGCACTCATAAAACCTTGTATTTTTTACTCTTTAACTAACACGTAAGCCTCTCAAATGTGTTTAATATAAAAAATAGTATGTACACCAAAATTTCTTAAATATATTAGATAATTTGAATATAAATTCATTGAATTTTATAAATAATTTTTAATGTAGATCAATAAATTATTCTTATAACTTATAAAGAATTATAATATACAATACAAAACTTTTATGGTCGATGGTCTTTCATTTATTTTTTTATTTCCTCTGTTAGTTCTAACTTATCGTTCTAGCACAATTTTTCCTATTAAAAAAGCTTAAAATACTCTAATATTAAGAATTGTACCTTTAAATTTCTCAATAAACTTGACTACCTTTAATCATGAAATTATCAAGCAATTATTGATATCATCTCAAATAACTAAATCTTTTATATTTTTTAAATATTTTCCTACTACTTTCTTTAATACCCTAAGTCAAATTGGCAATTGAGACTCCACATGAAACCCTTACTAATTTCCATTAAAATAACCTGACAGCCTCTTTTGGATTTTTCACTTCCATGTGCTCTTTAATATAAGGTCCCATGCACATATCTCAACCTGTTCTCTCTTCTTCTCCTCCCCCAACCCTCCCCCCACCCCCCACCCCACCCACCCCACCCCAAGAACATGTAGATAGACTACCAATATGGGGCGGCGAAAAGACCCAAAGAGCACCATATCTCACACCCTCCCTTCTTCGCCAACACATTCTTTCTCGTCTCCCATTATAATGGGAGACCCGCAGTCGTTACTGGTTGAGTCATTCTCCTCCTCGTCATCCTCGGATTTCGAGTTCACCATTTCCCTGTCCCCAAGAAAGTCGTCTGCGGCCAACCTCTGTCCCGCAGACGAGCTCTTCTACAAAGGCCAACTCCTACCTCTCCACCTCTCCCCCCGCATTTCCATGGTCCGTACCCTCCTAGCCTCCTCCTCGACCTCGACCTCGACCACTTCTTCGTCCGCGCGCGACTCCACCGGCAGCTCCAATGACTCGCGCTCCTCCTTCTCCAGCGACCTCCTCCTCCTCCCGGAATGCGACTCCTCCCGTCCCAGCTCAGTCACCGACCAAGACGACCAATACAAACGTCTCCATCCATCTACATCCAAGAAACCGAGATACTTCTCTCTATCAAGATTCTCATCCGTGTTCCGCAAGGAGGTTGGTACCACCGACCGTACCCTGGACCCGGAAACAGAGCCCGGGTCCACGGGACACGTCTCATCCTCTTCCGTGAAGAGGATGAGCGCAACGGCTAAAGAGGTGATACGAAAGTATTTGAGGAAAGTGAAACCATTGTACGAGAAGCTGTCCCAAAATCAAAGACAAATAAATCCGCAAAAAACCGTAACAACATCATCATCACATAAAATAAATCTCTGCATGAAAGCTGATAATACTATGATTACTCATTCGTTTTCGGGTAATTTAAGGTACCCAAGAAGGAGAAACATTGTTTCAAGTTGTCCAAGTTCGATCAAATCTTCACCAACTCATTCAGGAGTTTTGAGTAAGAATAAAAATGCAGGATGCAATGATTTTCAAGATTCATCTTCAATGGATGAGTTACAGAGTGCAATCCAAGGAGCAATTGCATATTGCAAGAACTCTTTGATGCAAGAAAAATAGGATCGAGCGAGTACTGGAGGCTGTTACGTCATTCCAAGGTATATCCGGTGCATATTAAACAAGTAACGGTTGATCTGGAGTACACAGTCGATGAGTAGCTGTCGTGGATCGGAGCTCGGTGAATACTCACATTGATTAGCATCTAATTAATTGATTATGTTAGATCTTAATTTTTTTTTTTTTTGAGTTTACTATTAGTGAAAGTACGTACTATGTTATTTTTGAAATGTTTGTTTTGTTTTTAATATCGACTGATATAATTAACTTCTGATTTGTTAGGTCTTTTACCAGTTAAATTAATTATGAGCTGAGTTGGTCACATGTGATGTTTATGGTTATGAATTAGTCATTTGGAACTTCTCATTTGTTATATACTCCATTACTCTATGTCTACGAATATTTTATTACATCGTTTATGGGAAACAGTACCGTTTGAATCATTAATCGTGTTGACTTAACCGTTGGTTGTGTTTGAGCTGTTGTAATATACATGGATCTACCTCATCACCCCCACCCCCATCCTCAGGCAACTGAACGAATATTTAATGCTCCGAACATAACTTAACTTGTAAATAACTAGACTGTAAAGTGTCAGTAGCCTCACATCTTCATGCAATTCGAGTTTAATTCTACTAGAAGCGAACGTTATGCTTTGAAGTGGTTAACATAACAGGTAATCTTTATTCTCCGATCAGTTGAGACGCATCCCTCGAATAACTCTAACATAATATCCAAGACAGGTGGTTGTCAGGACTCTTTTGAACGAACGTTTAATTTTATCATTTTAAAATCATAATAGAGTTGGACAAAAATGAAGAGATTCCATATATATTATCTCTTCTCCAACTCATTTTCCATGAAACCAATAAACAAAAACTCTTTCCGAAATCCTCGTTCATCAATTTGTTAACGTATGGAGAATTGGCCAAGTTTTTCCCTCGTCATCCAAGAGTTGTCAACAAAAATGTTGCCGATCATGTCATGTGCAGTGAATATATACAAATAACGTGTGTTTCAAATTTTATATTGAGAAAAATATTTTTAAGATTTCGTAATTAGAGAAACGTAACTAAGATGGAATTCAATCGGTTGTGACAAGAATCAAGATGGTACCATAATTAATATACGGAAAAATTGTGTGACACACGATGTTGTTATCATGTTTTCAATTTACAAATATTAAAATTAATTAATATTAACAACACCAAGGTAAATAAAATTATTAAATTGCAATATAATTAACATTCATCAAAAAGATATTCATAACAAAATAACAACAAAAAATTATAATGACTAATATATCTATTTATCTATATCTATCTATCTATCTATCTATCTATATCTATTTATCTATAAGCACGATGCTTAAAAGTTTTCGCTGTTCGGACGAAAATATCCTTAATGAATGGGGATACAAGAGTAATTTCATTAATTACTTTTAAGTATTTTTCCTTCTTTACTTGACAAGAAAACCATTATTAAATCTTGCTATAATAAAGTTTTAATATATAAGGAGTTTTTTTTCTAGAGAACTAAAATTCTAAAATTCAATTAAAGTCTAATTATGTTTATGAGATGAATTCAAATTTTTTTTAAACTTTATACAAAATTAAATAGACTTTAAAAAAATAACCGAGAAAGTATAATAGTTTTGGATCATATGCTTATAGATATATACCGCATATATATACTAGTTGATTGGGCCCGGCAAGAGACAGTATTGAAGAGCCGGTATCAACTATCCGTAAACTTGTTATATTATGTAAAAGATAATAACAAAGCGATCCGAATACATTATTACTTATTACAATTCAGATGCGCTAGTAGCTAAGCATGGTGTGAAAACACAACAAAATGATTCAAAAGTATCGCTAAGTTCTACAATTCGGATACTTCAGTAGGTAAGCTTATGGTACAGTAGCACGCCTTGTGTGAGGAGCCGTGGGTGTGAGAAGCTTATTCGTAGGATGCAGTTTTGGGAAGCCTCAGAGGTGAACATTGGTCGTTTTGCACCTGTTTTTGTAGACAATAATCACGAATGTTTACTAGTTATGTAGGCTATAATTGTCGTGGGGAAGTAAAGACTATGCAATTACCAGGAGTTATTATGATTTCACTCATTTGACGCTTTAACGGAGATAGTGGACTGTCAACTTCAGTAAATGCTATTGGTGATTTGAGTCTCTGGTCATTCGAGCTGGAGGAATCGGACGGTTCGTAGGGCAATGCGGCTGTTGCTTCAAAAGATTCATCGAAAGCAGCTACAAAATGATCAGAAAGTATTGCCAAGTTCTATAAGGTGTACGATGTCTTATTCAACCTTAGTTGCATCTTATAAACATAATATTCCCTGCAGCTGACTGTTTTTCGTTTTTGCCTTTTGTTAGAACTTTCTGGCGTGTCATCATCATCACCAGTTATACCTTCATCAATACCACCAGTTGTGATTTCTGTTGAATACATGATTAAACATAATTAATCAATGTTATATGATCGATAAATGCCTCATCGAATGACAAAAAGAAAGGAATCCAGAATAAGGGAATACCTGGTAATTCCCTTGACAACAGATCTTCAAATGACATGTAGCTTGTGGTGTCAGGGGCTAAAAATCTGGGCAAATTTCTTCTGCCTGGCCTTATGGATTGCCCTACTTTTGGTATATCACAATGCCAACCAGGTTCGCCCTTGGGAAACATCAATTCATACTGTAGAGGATCATAACAACCATAATAATATTGGACTCTATGGTTGCTACCAGATTTCGTGTATACTCGAATGTCCCACAATTTTGAATTGGCAGCACTATCACTCTCATTCTCAATCCAGATGCCAGCAACTTCAGATGACGTAGGAACATTGTACGTCCGTTGGTCTAGATTAGGATCTAATCTAAGAACTATATGATATTGATCAATATTGTCCAATGTTGAGGCTTGTGTGAGGAACGTGGAATAAGCATTTGGCTTGAGAGTGTATACAAGTTCTTCAATTGTATGAGGATTTAACCTTGGCAATGTTGCAATTCGGTTTGAAATATGATGTATGGAATCATATAAATAGAACTGCATGTCGGTCAACTTCTTTGAAAAGTCCTGAGGTATCAGGTCATTCAAGTAATGGTGCACCTAACCCTAAACTTTCACAGTATATATCCCATGATCACGCCGCTGATATTGTTCATCACACCGTATACCAATAGATGTGAACGCAAAGTGGTTATTGTATGTTCGAATTTGAGTCTGAAACTCCTTTGATCTGCTGTCAGTCCCTGTGATTAGTGCAATTATGTTATCTGGGAGTATGGATTCCACCAGGACGATTTCCCCATCCGAGCAACACATTAATTTGGATTCTTTGTAAAACCTGAATGCCCCAAAATGTTTACATCGTGGCAACCTTGGTAAAATGTTTGTTTTGTTTACAGCAGTACTTTCGGCAGGATTCGGTTATGCAATGTCAATAAACGTACATAATTAATTGAGTTTAAAACATCAAGCACAGTTAATAATCTTCAAAAATATCAAATTATAATTCATTCTGTCAGAGTAATAATATTAGCATAACTTGCCAAAGTTCTCGATGATGCTTGTTGATTGCTTTTTTATTTGTTGTGGGGAAATAATATTGGCATATGATTTGTTTCAAGAAGCTTATTAAGTTCATTTTGATACGGAGCCTAATGGCTATACAGGTTTTTACTTGCATATGTTTGTCGACGTCTTTTATTGATTTCATCTTTGTTAGCTGTGTAAGGCATAATAAGCTCGTTGGAGTAGGTTTTGTTCTATTCATGTAAGTACTGGTAATTTTTTAGCATGGGGAGATTATGATAACCTAAAGAGCTACAAGACGAACCTGCATAATACCTATTGTATTTGTCCATAGTTGACCTTGTAAACACAAACGGAACTTGCCTGAACCATGTATTCTATATAGGAAAGAAAACTTATATGATTTAGCTATAATAAAATTTATATGTGTTACAGTGCATGGGCACAAATCTGGATAATATGGTAAGTATGGTGAATATATGATAAGTAGCCAACATACATGAGAGACTAACTTTGATATGATTTGTTCAGCTGGAATAAACACATTAGAGTGTATAATTGGTTAAAAAGGAACCTGCCGAACTAACCCTGATATGATTTTATAACCTAGAGTAAATGCATTGGTATCAACCAATGAGGGTAAAATAAAGAACATATTTACACTACTTTAGGCACCTAACTTTAATTGAGTGACAAAGTGTAATAATTATTAGCCACTTTCACTTGATTTTGTGATATTAATGTGTAGATAGTGAAAATATTTTGCAGAAGCATTATTAACAAATCAAGCAAGTTGGATTGTAGATAGCAGGTAAGTGTCATGCGTATTAAATGAAGCCATTATGCCATTGGTAGCTATAAAAAGGCAGTGCTCCGTTTATTGGAAACGAGATGGGTTTATATAATATATTTACTCGTAAAATGGAATAATATATTTATCTATATGAGTGATAAAAAAGATAAAAATATTATTACACGAGCTGCTGCTCTATTCTCTCGCTCTGCGTAGAGACTTACTAATATATAATACTACATATAGATATTGTTATTTTTTCATTATCTATACAATAATCTATTTATAGGTGATATTAAATGTTTCTCACCTTTAAAAGGACTGATGATTATTATTCTAGATATATTTTAACCAATGATAATGTAAGGTCAATTTTACATTTATTATTATTCGTTGTTTTCATGCATGCAAAGTATCGGTTGATATTCGAACACTCCCCTTCAAACGCGACTTTGCATTCCAAGCGTTTCTTTCAAATTCTGAAACACGTCGGTCTTTAAGGGCTTTGTAAATATTTTTGCCAACTGGTCTTCAGTTCTACAATGTATCAGTTCCACCATTTTGTCCTTCACCTGCTCTCGAATGAAGTGGTATTTTATATTTATATGTTTACTTCGACTGTGTGAAACTGGGTTCTTTGCAAGGGGTATGGCTGACATGTTATCAACGTATATAATAATTGGTTCTTCCTTTGAATAATATAATTCGTTCAAAATGTACTTCAACCATATTGCCTCACATGTACATGCAGCTATATCCATGTACTCTGCTTCACATGTTGAGAGTGCAACTGTTTGTTGCTTCTTTGATGACCATGAAAAAATTGCTGAGCGAATATGAAAAGCATATCCAGTAGTGCTTTATCCATAATCAATGTCCACCGTAGTCGTTGTCTGAATATCCAACTTATTTTGCATCCTTCGAGTGTGTGTAGAATAAACCATCATTTATAGTATCTTTGATATATTTTAGGATTCTTTTCGCGGCGATGAAGTGATCTTGTTTGGGAGTTTCCATATATCTGCTCACCAAACCCACTGCATTCATTATATCTGGATGCGTGAAAGTGAAGTACCTTAAGCTTCCGACCAAGCTTTTGAACAATGTTGGATTTACATGTTCTCTACTTATATTTGCTCTTAGCTTTATGCATGTTTCTGCCGGTGTGCTTACATGCTTGCAGTCTTTCATCCTAAATTTGCTGAAAATTTGTTCAGCATATTTCCGTTGTAACATGAAAATTCCATCTTTTGCTTGTTTTACTTCAACCCCAAGAAAATACGACATCTCTCCAATATCTGTCATCTCGAATTCTTTAGTCATTGCTTCCTTAAAATCACTAAACATGACTGGATTATTAACAGAATAAACCATGTCATCGACATATAGGCATATAAACATTATATAGTCGTTCTCATTTTTCTTTGCATAGAGCGAATGCTCGTACGGACGTTTCGCAAAATTATTTTTGTGAAGGTATTCATCAATTCTTGTATTCCAAGCTCTAGCAGCTTGCTTCAATCCATATAAGGCTTTCTTCAGTCTATACACTTTATCTTCTTGACCATCATGAACATAACCAGGTGGTTGTTCTATGTAGACTTCTTCTTCAAGATACCTATTTAAGAATGCTGATTTCACATCCATCTGAAAGATCTTCCATTGATTTTGGGTTGCAACTGCTGTAAGAAGTCTTATGGTATCCACTCTTGCAACTGGAGCAAATACTTCGACATAGTCAATCCCGTGTCTCTGTTTGTAACCTTTATCAGCTAGCCTCGTTTCAACCTTTCCATCTTGGTTGGTCTTTGTCTTGTAGACCCATTTTACTCTAATTGCTTTATTTTCTTTTGGACTTGTAAGCTCCCAAGTGTCATTTCTTTTTATTGAAGCAATTTCTTCATCCATTGCCTTGTTTCATCTGTCATATTGACTAGCTTCTTCATACATTGTTGGATCACATTCTGTCATTAAACAAAATAATGAATAATCAAAATTTTGTACCGGACTTGTCGTGTCATATATCTCATTTAGACTCCGCATCTTTATCGGCACTCCCCTGAATTACTACTGCCACCAGTACTACTGTTACTGTTACCAGACGTGGTTGAAGTTGATTGAGGAGTTTGTTGAATTGGACTCTGTGGAGGAGTCAAGTCATCATTTCCACCATCTTCATTATTGAAATCAACATCTTTATCATTATCATCATCAAAAAATTGACCAGCAACATTTCTTTCTTCCGTGTTCCACCTCCAATAATCATTTTCATCAAATTCAACGTCCCTACAAATGATTACTTCCTTAGTAAGTGGATTGTAAAGCCGATAAACTTTGCTCCTCTTGTCATATCCAATAAAAATACATTTTTTGCCTTTGTCATCAAGTTTCTTTCTCTTTTGATCTGGAACATGCTTATATGCAATACTTCCAAATATTCTAAGATGTCCAACAGATGGTTTGGTACCGCTCCATGCTTCATTTGGAGTCTTGAGTTTTACACTTTTTGTTGGACAACGATTAAACAAATAGACATCACATAACACGACTTCAACCCATAAATTTCTTGGCATGTGCATTCCTTTCACCATACTTCTTGCCATATCAAGAATTGTTCGATTCTTTCTTTCTGCAACACCATTTTGTTGTGGAGTATATGCCGTTGTCAACTGATGAATAATTCTATGCTCTTTGCAGGAGTTATAAAACAAATTTGAATTGTATTCTCCTCCTCTATCAGATCTAAGTATCTTCAGATTGTTTCCACTTTATTTTTCATTTAGTGCTTTGAACTCTTTGAATTTATCAAGAGCTTCGCCTTTTTCTTTCAATATATATAACCAACTTTTTCGACTATAGTCATCAATAAAATTTAAGTAATACCTATTTCCTCCAAGTGACGGGATATCGAATGGACCAGCTATATCTGTATGAACTATCTCCAATGGCCTTCTAGCTCTCCAGGATTTCCCAACGAGAAAGCTTTGACGATGCTGTTTTCCTTTGACACATGCATCACATAAATTTTCTTGTTCATTGGAAGTCCGCTCACCATATTTCTCTTTGATAGTAATTTGAGTCCACTGAAACCTAGATGACCAAATCTTAGATGTCATAACCATGAGTCATTTTTAATGACCGACTTCAAGCAATGTTGTATCCCAGTCTTCATGTCCAAAGTGAAAAGTCGATTCTTGGTCATATCAACTTTTACAATCAATTCTTGTACTTGATTTCTTATCGATAGAGAGTTTTTCTTCATATTTATGGTGTACCCTTTCTCTAGAAGTTGGCCAAGACTAATGATGTTGCTTTTTAATGGAGGGATATAATAAAAATTATTTATATATTTCTTTTCTTCATTTTTTCAGAGAATCACAATCTTCCCTTTACCTCGTACCGGAACTTTTGATGAATCACCAAAAGTAACTTCTCCGCTGATCGTTTCATCCAATTCTGTGAACAAATCTTTTCGACCACACATGTGATTACTTGCTCCGGTGTCAAGATACCAAATATTTTTGTGGCATTCTTCATTTCCATTATATGTGAGAAATATGGCAGATCCAACATCTTTTTCTTCATCTAATGTTGTAAAATTATTTGTTTCTTTTACTACAGGTGTTGACCGACATTCATAACTAAGATGACCATATTTGTTACAATTATAACATTGAATGTGCGATTTAATACTGCGTTGTTGATATCCACCTCTTCCTCGGCCTCTGAAATTTTGACTACGACTAGATGGTTGATAGTCATCATTTCTATGGCCTTTGTTGAATGGTTGCCTTCCACGTCCTCTTCCGCTTTGATAGCCACCTTTAAAACCACCTCTTCTTCGTGAGAAGCTACTATTGCTTGGTTTGTCATTAAAAGACATCTTGCTTTGCAAAGCCTTCTCATTATAACTTGTATCATCATACTGATTTATTCGTTGTTCATGGGCTTGGATAGAGCCCATAAGCTCATCAATCGAAATTGTAGACAGATCTTTTGATTCTTCAATCGAAGTAACAACATAATCAAACTTTCTTGTTAGTGACCGAAGAAGCTTTTCCATGACCCTGATGTCATCAAGAGTTTCACCATTTCTCTTAATCTCATTTGATATCGTTTTCAAACGAGTCACATATTCACCAATATTTTCTGACCTTTTCATCTTTAGATTTTCGAACTCGCCTCGAAGTACTTGGAGTCGTACCTTCTTCACTCTATCTACTCTTTGAAATAATTTTTGTAAAATTTCCCATGCCTCCTTGGATGTTCCTGTTCCTGCTCCTGATATTTTCTCAAAGGTCGATTCCTGTAAAATTGTAAACAATGCATTTTTATCCTTTTTGCGAGAATCTTTTAATAATGTTTTTGCGGCGTTTGAAAGAGCTGCTTCAGCAACTGCATTTTCAGGCTCGGTATATCCGTCTTCAACTATGTCCCATAGATCTTGATAACAGAGTAGAACCGTAATTTGTATACTCTAGTTCCCATAATTTGTCGCCGTCAATTTTGGAATTTGAGGTTGCATCATATTCGCCATTTTTAAAATTCCTCAAACAAAACCTTAGCTCTGATACCACTTATTGGAAACGTGATGGGTTTATATAATATATTTACTCGTAAAATGGAATAATGTATTTATCTATAGGAGTGATAAAAAAGACAAAAGTATTATTACACGAGCTGCTGCTCTATTCTCTCTGCGGAGAGACTTACTAATATAATACTATATATAGATATTGTTGTTTTTTCATTATCTATACAATGATCTATTTATAGGTGATATTAAATGTTTCTCACATTTAAAAAGACTGATGATTATTATTCTAGATATATTTTAACCAATGATAATGTAAGACCAATTTTACATTTATTATTATTCGTTCTTTTCATGCATGCAAAGTATTGGTTGATATTCTAACACCGTTGACGATTTTCACAGAGCTCACACAACTTAGCAAAGCAATATGATAGTAGCAAGTAAGAAAGTAGTTTTAATACAATCTCATAATCTCCCAGTCTATATTAGATTATTTGTCCTCACTATATTAGATTATTTATCCTCATATGATAATGTTTTTATTGTATTTGATAGCAAGTCATTGAGGTGGCTAATTCTTTTTATTTTTCTTATGAAAGTGGTGTTTGCTATTTTACCGTTGACTACTGTAATGGGTATAAAGCGATATAGCACATAATCTTTGTGTTAAACTTATCACTTAGTTGATGTTAATTACTATGAATTTTTTTAAATTGTTTTCTTACTTTGGTTATGGCAGAGGCTACTAGATATCTTCACAGGGCCTTTAAACATGAAAGGGAGTGGTGCTCTTATTGTTAGATACGGTGGCAATACCTATGTCATAATTGTTAATAGGCGGGTATTTCGTGTTGGCTGGAAACAAGTTGTCAAGGATGCACATTTAGTCTCTGGTAATGTCATCCTTGCTTCATACAGAGGCGGTAAGACTATATATTTGCTGAGGTTCAAGAAAGAAGTGGGCATCAATGCAATATGGGACAACATTATAGATCCTTGTGATGTTGATTCAAAGCTAGTTAGTCAATTTAATCTTCCTCATGACTTCTATGCAGTCGACTTATCTGACGAGTACATAACTGCATACTTTCTGACTTATATGTCTTACTTATTTGGCGCTGCAAGTGTTGTGTGCTTATTTGGACCTGGGAGTGAACTAGCATTGGTAAGGAAGCTCTTCTTTAGTTTCTGCCATAATATGTATTACATGGATATATAGTTGTTCTCGTGTAATAGTTTGAAATACAATTATGCAGGAGATTCTAGTCAACTTAGTTCAACACCTGGTCTTACTATCAAATACAACGATTAATCGGAGTGGTCAGGTGTTGTTCAGAAACATTGCAGGGGAAATTGGTTTTTTCCATGAGGATGAATGGGAACGCCTAGTTCGAGAATTGGATTTAAGCTCTTCTTTTTCTTAAATGATGATGGAGACCTGGAAATGAAGGCCGAGGTCTTGTATGACTGGTCAAGGACTTGTTACAAATTAGCTCTGAATCAGAGAAAATGGGTGCTCCTTCCTACTATAGTATTTTATAATGCTTTGTTAAGTAATACGTGATCCTTAGAGGGGGGGGGGTGAATAAGGATTACTACACGTATTGATACTTTTTCGAATTAAGTAAAATACGACAAAAGTAGTTGCTCGCTATATTAATATAATTGAGATATAATTAAAGCGGAATATAATATAGCGATAAAACTTGAACGATACGGAAATATAATATAGACGCAATAAAGTAAATAGTTAAAGGATAGAGATGCTCAGAGATTTTAGCGAGCTTCGGTTCCCCTACTGCTCAACCGTCGGCTTTCCAACCTCCGGATTTCGGTAATGATCACTAGTAAAAATGGAATGCTTCCAATGTTTGATACAAGCAATCAACTACTTCTAGCTACCCTTAAATAGAAAACCAAAGCACCTTCAGGATTTCAGATCTCTTAATAACCTTATCAGGAACCCAAGAACACACTCTCATGATTTCGATTGAACTATGAAAAGTTAAATGATTACAAGAATCAAGCAATGAACACTCAAGTTATCTCTCTTAGATCTGGCAATATAGCGTGCTAAAGTTGTGTGCAATTGATCACAAAACTTTTAGAATTGAGAAAGGTGAGGGATGTTTTTCAAAGGAACAAGTGTGGGCTTTTTATAGTTGATACATAACCCTAGTCGTCGGACCTTGGTCTGTACTTCACTAAGTACCAATCAAGTCCCGATTCACTCCAACGGTCATATTGGATACGCGGTCGGACCTTAGTCGGTACTTCATCAAGTACCGATCAAGTCCCGTAAACAGCTACGAGACCAGTCGGTGGTTGAGTCGGTATTTCACCAAGTTCCGACCAACCTCCGTAAATAGGTACGAAGCTAGTAGGTACTTGAGTCAGGACTTAGCAACCTCCGACCCAGGTACCGATTACGATTTTTCCGCGATCCTTCCACTTCGGAACTTGAGTAGGGACATGGTCAAGTTCCTATCAAATTCCTATAGTGTGATATCAACTTAAAAACGATTTTTCAAAATCTTTTAGGTTATATTTGAATCAAGAAATATAGCACAAATTGACCTCTTTATATCACAAAGATATATTATTCAATTTCGACTATATTTCGAGTTTCAAATACAAAATATTTTACCAAAAACTCCACACTTAATTTTCTTTAAAACACGATTCATTCCGTTTTAATTTAGGAAAGCATTAAAAGCCATTAACACCTTATATTGCCTAATCATGAGAGACAACTCGTGAATTCGTACAAAAGACGTAATTGCGAAATAAATAAATCTTCAAGTCTTCGTCTTTATCTCGGATTGAGTTTCGCCTTCATCCTTTTGAATCAACATATAATACGCGCTGGATCTAGGCAACACACGATGTTAGATCACATGTAATTTGTTATCGTCAAAACAAAAGAGTATGTCGATTTTTCAATCAACATGCTTTTGCCCCTTGGGCCTATTATGTCTTCCTACTTTTTATTCTAGGTTGTTATATTTAAGTATATATGATTTTGTTATTCCCCAGAAAACACATATAGTGTTTGTATATATAAAGTGGGGATGTTATGCATCTATTAGGAATATTAAGTACTAATGTTTTTGTTAATTTCCACAAACACTAATGATGTTTTTATGCATAAACTGGGAATGTAATCTACCTATGAGGTATGCCCTTGAGGTGTAATTTTGGTTACTATAATCGGAAATCTCAAATATTATATATTTTATCTATTTAACATATGAAGTCATATATACAGACAAGAGCAAATAAAAAAAATACAAATGAAGACATAGTCATACCGGGCAAAAAAATTCCAAAGGACTGTCACCTATCAACTGGGTATTCCTTATGCTCTTGTAGAAGCATGAAAATGATAAGAGAATGCTAACGATTATAGGGAAAAAATGTCACTGGACCATATCAAACAAATGAGAATGAGAAATGAGGGGATTTAATCATGAATCATAATCATAATCAATGCATAGATTGTTTATAAGTTGCTTCAAATAAGAGATAGAACATCGAATAAGAACAATGTATTTTTATAGGGAGTAATCATCTAATCTGCAGATCACACTCCAGAGAATTCACAATGAGAATCAGAAATGAGGGAAATTGATCATGAATCACAATCAGAATCAATATGTAGTTGTTTATAAATTGCCTCAAATAAGAGATACAACATCGCATAAGAACAATGTATTTTTAAGGAGAGTAATCATCTAATATTCATATCACACTCAAGAGAATTCACATATACAGTCAAGGTTGTTGAGAAAAATTATAGGTAGGAAACTAATCGAGCCCACAAGCATTATGATCGATAATGTAGGGCTCGAGAAGACAATTTTAATAAAAAAGTACAAGCGCAACAAATAAATTGCTTCCGTCCATCTCTTTTTCCAAACAGCGCAATCCATTTTTTCCCAACAACACATATATTGGCAGTTGCCTTTGAAGGTACTGGTGGAGAAGGAAATTTTAACAACAAAGCACAAATGAACCAATTGTTGTTAATCGGAGGCTAATATGGTGTTACAGTTTAGTAAAAAGGTAAGCGGCCCCAATAATATAGCAGTATTAATTGACGAAAATACCCATTATCATTACTCATTTACCCTTGCTGATTGTTATGATGAATAGGGAATACAAGGGCAATCACGGTTCTCAATCATGAGTCTAATGGCTTCTAGTCTAGCAACAGGGGAAAATGTTTCCTCAAAATCTAAGCCTTCAACTTGTGTATATCCTTGAGCAACAAGTCTTGCTTTGTTTCTAACAATGTTGACCTGTTCATCCTTCTTGTTTTTATAAATCCATTTTGTTCTTATACATTTAGTCCAGGTAGTGTTGAAACCAATTGTCACACCTCATGTCTTTCAAACTGGGCTAGCTTTTCTTACATAGCCATAATCCAGTGTTCATCAAGTAAGGTAGCTTTCACATTTTGTGGTTCAGTTTTAGATATAAAACAAGTTTCTCCTAACATACCCGTCATTCTTCTATAGTCCACCTTATCTTTCTTTCTTGTGACTCTTCCTTCATCAATCACTCCGATAATCGCCTCTCTTGGATGATTCTTCTGGATATGAGCAGGTGATTCAATAGTACTAGCATGTTCTATATCTTTTGAGCCTGAAGGGGATCCTCTATCTTCACTAGGTATAGTGTTACTTTCTTATGGAAGTTCTCTAACTTCAATAGGTAAGGCATCAAAGACCTCATCACGAGTACCTGATTCATCGATCATCTTAACATTTATAGATTCCATGGTGGAATTTGTGCTAATATTAAACACCCGAAATGCTTTACTATTTGTAGCATAGCCTATGCCTTTTTCTGCCTTAGCATCAAATTTCTGTCTGTGCTCTCTGTCAGTCAAGATGTAACATTCACAGCCAAAAATATGGAAATATTGAACATTAGGCTTTCTCCCCCTTCATATTTCATATTGTGTTTGCATAGCCCCTGGCCGGAGAGTGATACGATTGTGAATATGACATGCAGTATTGATAGCTTCAGCCCAAAACTTTAGAGGAATGTGTCTTGCATGTAAAAGAACTCTGGCCATCTCCTTCATAGTACGATTCTTGCGTTCCACAATTACGTTTTGTTGTGGAGTAATAGGAGCAGAAAATTCATGATTGATCCCCTGAGAGATGCAATATTCATCAAACTTGTTGTTCTTAAATTCTTTCCCATGATCACTTCGAATACGAATGATCTTTACATCTATTTCATTTTGATCCTGGGTAGCCAGTTCGTAGAAAGAATTCTAACTTTTCTCGTAAAAACACCACTTGTGTATCTCGAATAGTCATCAACTACAACATACACATACCTCTTTCTTCCAATACTTTCCACCTGCATTCGTATGAACAATTGACTTATAAAATAACATGCAATTATTTACACACGCATGAATCTTTTGTTTCGGCAAGAACAATGAAGCTAGCATTTTTTTTGCCTGATAGAAGTCAACTGGTATTGTAACTCCCTTATTTGGCAGGGCCCTTCTTATTAGACTAACCCATCGTTCATACATAACCTGTGAGATATTTGATTCAGCCTTAAGATTTAACAATTGACTTATCATGGAAAGTTTTGTAAACTCCGTACAACCATCATACAATGGTTCATTTGCCATTTCAAGTAATTTGTAATATTCCGCTGCAGCTGGGTTCGGATCTTCAGGTACATTAAACTGGTTCTCCTCATTAACCTCAACATTTTCCCACCCTGAAGCATCAACACTATCCAATGTGGGTCCCCAATTCATTCCATCTGTCACCATATTAATATATTCATTTGAATTAGTAAAAGTACTCGGTGTAGGTTGTTGGAGATTAGAATTCTTATCGTCAACCTCTCCATGATAAACCCATGTTTCATATCCTCTAACAAAACCATTCTGACAGAGATGAGTCTCCACTACATTCTCATTTTGAAAGTAGATATTGCAACACCTATTACATGGACATCTAAAATCGGTTGTTTGTGACTGTCGAACATGATTCTTAGCAGTTCTTAAAAATATACTAACACCAAACAAAAAAGCATAACTTGGTAATCCATCATCCCTAAATCTATTAGTGTACATCCAACTACGATCCTCCGACATATTTTACCTACATAATAAAGACAAATATATATATAATTAAAAAAGATAAACATTACAATAACTAATGCTATATAAAGGTATATTTAAGTAGTACATCATTATAAAAACAATAGAAGTTGTATACCTTTGACAATTGTTGGAGAAGATGTTTGAATTAGTAAAAAAAAAATCTAGGGTTCTTGAGCATGAGTTGGAATTAATTGGATGTTGCAGCAAACAATCATCAAAATCATGTTAGTACTTTATTCCATCTAATAATTATGCTTCATACCAAGAGAATAAGAGATTAAGATTTATGAGAAATGGTAAGAAAATGAAAGAAACTAGATAAGAAAACAGAGTCAAATAAGAAAAAACAGAGACAAAGTTTAATAGACACTGCTTGTTTTTTCGCACCTGTTTAATACGACGAAACGTGACAAAAAATAAAAGAACAAACTACGACAAATTCGTCCTACCTTGTCCTATTTAGTATTAGTAAGCCAGTTTTATATTTTGCAAGGAAACTCCAATTAGTTTTTGCTAAGGAAAAGGACAAACTAGGACGAATTTGTCGTAACATGTCCTATTTGTCAGCTAAAATATCAAAAATCAGGGCCATGCTAGGGCTTGTCACCTTTCGTCGTTTATACTCATAAGACAAATGACTTTTTTGTCGTCTTTGCTGATTTTTCCAGTAGTGCATGAGGTCCATGTGTACTAGTTCAAGTATGCGGTCAGATACCACTTGTTGTAACCGTTAGTGTGACACTTTCACCTGTTTCCCTACTTGACACTCAACAAATTGAATATCTTGGACATTTATCATGGGTATGCCTCTAACAATATCCTTTTGAACTAATCTTTGAAGATTTCGATAGTTTGTGTGTCCCAATTTCTTGTGCCACATCTCAGCTTTATGGTTAGTATGACAACTAAGAGCTTTATGTGAGGACCATTAAAACTAGTTATCTATAGATCGGTTAGCCTTCATGAGTAGATTGTTTCCAGATCTCTGACCTCACAAGCATTTTTGTTGAATTGGACATCCATGCCATCATCACACAGTTGACTAATGCTAATGAGATTAGTAGTCAATCCCTCAACTAACAACACATTATTTAGTTTTGGTAAACCAGGAACATTTAGTTCTCCTTTACCAACTATTGTACCTTTAGCTCCTCCTCCAAAGGTGACGTGTTATTGTTTGACTGTCTTAACTTCTGAAAGATAGGCTCGATTACCAGTCATGTGTCTAGAGCAACCGCTATCAAAATACCAGCCTTCCCAAGCATTGGCCTTTAGGGAGGTTAGCACAACATGTCCTACAGTTTGCTCCTTCGGAATTCATACAGTTTGCTTTTTAGGGACCCAAATCTTTCTGGTGTTTTGATACTTTTTTCCTTACCATATAGCTTGTAACAGTAGGGTGTAATGTGTCCCTTCTTCCTACAGTGGTAGCATCTTCATTTTGGTTTGGCCTTCCTCTTGCCATGATCAGACTCTTGATCCTCTCCATAACCTATACCACTGGTACTTTTATATGGTCTACCATTCTCTAGAATTTCATCTAAGAGATTAGTACTAGAATTCATCATTTTGATACCTTTTTCATGGTTTGAACTTTTCCTTCTAGTACACCAATTTTGTTTTTGAGAGAAGTGTTCTCTTGTGCTAGTTCTTGATTCCATGTATCACATTTAGCTTTCTTTGCAGTTGCTGTAAGATAAGCCTGTGTAAGTTCTGTCCAGCTGTGATAAAGTTTCCCATAATCAGCAACTAATTCTTTATGGGTAATCTCTATTTCTTCATCACTGTCATCCCCTTTGGTAACAACAACTGGTTTCTCCTAACTGGAGACATCTTCTACTGTGATGAAGGCAATCACTTCGTCATCATCCTCGTCTTCATCTGAATCATCAGATAAAGTGGTGCAATAGTTCTTATGTTGTCTTGTTAAGAACTTTGGGCATTCAGATTGAATGTGTCAATATCCTTCACATCCTCTACCTAACCTCGTCTGCAGGGAGCCCTTTACACCATCATAACCATCTCATACTTAACATAACATCATACATCTCATCTCATACCAACACACATACCAATATCTCATAACCATCGTACACATACGGACCCACAACAAATATGGCGACCGTTCAGAACCTAGGTTGGCCGATCAGGACAACACACATAACACATACATGACCCGTAGGTCCACCCTAACCATCTCTTCTCATGCTCAATACTCAATAATACTCATCACAATGTATCCAGATTATTACGAAAATACATAACTAATGCCACTTGAGAGAGTGGTGATAGCTCCAAAAAAAATTATGCTTAAAATAGGTAAAATAAAAAAGAAATAATAAGATTCAATAAATTATCGTTAAAACCAACTATAACGACCCGCCTTAGGTTGGGCCCCCTGAGGTTAGGCTCGCTATCAAATCCGTAACAGACTCACCACTCGATGGATGAATCGATAAACATACATTTTAAACGAAATAAAATGAAATTTAAAAAGTTGTTATTAAAAAGGGGACTGAAAAATGATTACTAAAAACGTAACATATCCATCGGGGTATGATAATACATGACATCACCATGACGCAAAATCAAAGTATATCAAATCCCGCAACACCAAAAGTGTTGAAGGGAAAAATACAATATAAAAACACGGAAGCACATCAACGACTGAGGGAGATCCTAATGCCACCACGCCCACTCACCGAAACAGAGATCTACTCGCTACAACACGTAGCCTGCTAAAAGAATAAATCCTTGAAGGGTCAGCTCGACAGCTGGTGAATTCTAACTCACGTGTGGCTACCAACCACGTGATATGAAAGCGATACATGAGTGCAGAAAACAACAACAAAGAAAAGGAATAATATACACAATATCGATAAGCAGTTCAACAAACCATCACCAGCAATAGCAATAAAACAAACCAATCAATTCCAACATCACATAACATAACCCATGTTACTATTCTATATGCACCAGATTCGGACTTCCGCACTATACAGTAATTTACCTAGCTCAGCTATCAGTAACCTCTAACCCCGCCAGACATCACCTCAGTGACCGGCACTACCTATCCATAGTATCCGTCCCCGCATCACCTACCCTACGTTGCCGGATTAAGACAACACATACGACTATCACCCACAACCCACTCATCACAACAGTCAACTCATCATAACCATACTCAACATATAATCAGTAATCATAACCGTCAACTCATCATAGCCATACTCAACATAATCAATAATCATCACAATCAATTCATCATCATAATATCTATCAAATAAATATAATTAATAGTCGTAACATAACTTTCGATCACATACATCTACACGCAATTACACATAACAAATGCATTGGAAAGTACACATACGTGAGTAAGAACTCACCTCAAGCAAACAGCAACGCAATAGCTCACCCTCACGTCGAATCAGAAATCAATCAAATAGCAAAACCTATTATAATAATAATATACCCTTCAATTAACATCTGCTTATAAATCGTCCCAACTCCCCACAAATTAGCCTATAGTTTTTTCATAATGATAATACTTAAACCATGTTAACACATCATAACGTGAAGTATTATTAACTCACCGGATGATCAATAATTATCCTACATTCAAGTCAAGTCATTCTAACTAGGGGTGAAGATGGACCGGTTATGCCGGTTTTTTACCCCAAAAAAAAACCGATCCGATATTTCGATTTTTTTAAAATAAAAAACCGAAATCGGTCCGAAAACCGAAAAAACCGGTTTCGGTTAAAACCACCGGTTTCGGTTTTTGATCGGTTTTGGGCCAATTTCTGGGCCAACATAAAATGCGCCTGTTCAGGTTTATTTTTGGTCCAATTTTTTTATGGTTCATCATATTTTAGCCCATTTTTGGCCTAGTTTGTAATAAACAACACACTACACCTAAAACAAATTAGGCATGTTATTGATAAATTTGTAATTAATGCCACCTCTTATGTCTAATATGATTACTTGGACCACATCGTTACTTTATGTCCAACTATTTCATCTATAATATTGCTTAATTTCTAAATTAAAAAAAAATGACTGTAATCGGACCGGTTCGATTTTATCCGAACCGAACCGAACCGAACCGATCCGTTTTTTTAATTTTAAAAACTGAAACCGATCCGATCGGTTAAAAACCGACGAAAAAACCGCCGGTTCGGTTCGGTTCGGATAAAAATCCACATCCATTTTCAGCCCTAATTCTAACACCTCCAGTCAACATCATAAGTCCTTAGTCCAATTCTTAATTGTTTTAGCCCAAAACTTATGCTAGTTACATCTAAACCCCAATACTTCAACATCATTATATATCCAATCTAAGTACAATTCTACATTCATAATTCAAATTATATAGTTAGACATCTTCAAAAATCTTTATTTTCGAACCATGGGTTCATATGATCCAAAAAATTACTGGAATAAAAGGGTTTTTAATTTGGACGCCAACAACTACTTATTTTAATCCCAAATCCCGTTTTAATAATTGAATCATTAAAAATACTAAATAATTTCAAAATAGTACAATTTTTTGTGTAACTACTCCAGATACAGTGTGGAATATGGGATTTAAATATCATAATCTTCGTCAACCATTTAGTACTAATTTAATAATTTATACACTATTCAGCTATTTAACTTCCGAAATTCATAACGACCTCACAAAAATTCGAAATCGTACCCCGTTTTCAGGCGTCTGCTCTAAATATCGAGGGCTACCAAAAAATTAAATTTCATAATTTTTGGAACACTTTTACTATGTATCTCGTATTTAATCTCAAAGGCCAACACGAAATACCAAGACAAAGTTCGAAATTGCTAGAATACTTACCTCCTAATGTGCTAATCGTTTGTAGGTTGACTAATTAGAAGCAAAACATTAATTGAGATACCAATGGAAGAAAAAACTCAAAATTTTCGAAACCAATGGAGGAGGTAAGCTAAGGCTGCCGTCAGTTTTGATATGGGAAGAGAGGGATTATAAAAGGGTTTTTTTGTGTGAAGTTTGGGTTTCTATAGTGACCTCATGGGTTTGGGCTCGATTAAGACTCGAATTGGACAATGAATGAGCTATTTAACGAGTTTTATTTGAAACGTAACGAGTCGTTAGCAACATAGCAAGTTATATGCATATTATTTCAGATTATATTAATTATTATATATTTAATTTTATAAAATTATGCCATAATATTACACCAACTCTTGAAACTCTATGACTTGTTTATTTCATTATAATAAGGAAATTGTTATTATTTACATAAAATCATGAAGTACTTTCATAACATTAATTTTTGAATATTTTAAGCATATAACAAGAGTTTAATGTGATGAATCTGGAGATATGATAATCACAAGTATAACTTACAGTAAAGATAAACTAATGCTTATTGGCACTTAACATAATGCTGAGCAAATATGGCATTACTCCTTATAGATTTCGACAATGTTATTTACTTATCTGATGCACCTTACACCATTTATGTCCAGGGGCGGATGCAAGAGCAAAACTCAAGATGATCCTTTAATAATTTAAAATATAAACGACAGTTTCGTCGACAAAAACATATGAATATTACAAAATAATTTAAAATATAAACGACAGTATTCATCGACAAAAGCATATGAATATTATAAATTGAAATACAACGATAGTTTACCACCAACTCAAAAGTATATATCTAATTCCACTTTAGGTAATTGCATCCCCTCTTCATCATAACTTGAAAACGCTTAATGATATCTGATGGATACCCTGAGAATGGGCCGCGTCTATATTTGCCCCAGTAAGGGGAGTGTCCATTAATCATCTTGGGTAAGTGGATTAAGCCCATCCGTACCTTGTGATGACTAGATGAAGACATGTGTCACAATCTGGTGCCTTTGAGGTACTACTATTCTCTCTCCTTTTGCCTATAAAAGGAGCTCTTAATTGTCATTGAAAGGTAATGTGAATTTAGTTCCTTAAGCTTTAAAGACTCAATAAGCACTTACTGACTTAGGCATCGGAGTGTTTGTGGCCGGCAACGGTCACACTTTCAGGTGTTGCGAAAATCGAACGAGTATCACCTCTGGCGTCCAGGGCGCGGCTTATCCCGAAAAGAACCATCTCAACAAGAATGTTCCAAGTGCCTTCCGAGTCGGATACTACAGTTGGACTTAGACCCAGTCTTGATAGCCTCGCAGCCGAGCCTCAAGAGATCACAAGTCCATCATTGGCACCGTCTGTGGGCTCGCAACTAAAAGCCATGGACAATGAAAATAATCACAATATGGCTGCATCAACGAGCCATCCACCCCAACACCCTGCAAATCCACCAATGGAATTCCCTCCTGAGGTAGAGGCTGAAATAACTCGTCGTGTCCAAGAGGCTGTACAACATGCTTTAGCACAAATGGCACGTCAGGTTCCTCAGCAACAGGCCCCATTCCAAGAGGCCCATTCAGGACAGGCTCCGCATCCTGATGGAGCCTATCAGGGCTCACACAATCCGGCATATCAGCAACCGGACAGGGTACATAGATTAGCCGAACCTCAAGGGGTACCGCTGCATCAATTCCAATCTGAGAGGTCACAACGACACGTCCCACCTATCCAAGAGGTGCGGACAACTCAGGAAGAAACTCTCCTTAAAACTATGAAGGAGGAGATGGAAAAGTTTAAAGCATCGATGTTGGCAACAATGACCCCTCAAAGGTCACACTTGCTTCCACAAACAACAATGCCCTTTTCAAAAAGATTAGAGGAGAAGGATGTACCGATGGGATATGTACTTCCTCGCCTTAATCAATATACAGGGACAGGTGATCCTCAAAAGCATCTAAGAGGTTACACAGCCCAAATGATTGTATCCACACCGGACAAGGACATGTATGCAAAGGCCTTTCCTAACAGTTTGACAGGGAAGGCCCTAGACTGGTTTATGCAACTGCCTCAAGGCTCAATAGACACATATGATCAGGCAGCCCTTGCATTCCTTGCCAAATTTGGATCTGAGATAAACCAGGAAGACGATGAAAGAGTGCTCCTGGCTGTCAAACAGAAAAATGGCGAGACTCTACGGGCGTACCATAAAAGGTATAATGATAAGTTACTAACTATACCTTCGGTAGACCCTAGACTCGCCTATATGGCCTTCTACGAAGGGTTACAGTATGGGAAGCTTAAGAAGGCGTTGACGTTGCAAAAATCGTTAGGAAAGGATGAGTTAACAGCGATGGTCAGAAAATACATCGATGTTGAAGAATTGAAGTTGAAAGACAAGGACCCAAAAGATTTGCGAGAAACGGTTCTTGGTAAACAAACTTCAAAGACTCGCGTGTGGGAGCGTTTACAAAGAAACCGTGGGGCAGATTTTGCAACAAGCACCCAGGCTCGCAAAAATGACTTCTCCTCAAATCCACCCAAAGCGATGGCTAAATGTACCACGCAGGGCACGGAACGAGGATTGTCAATGTTGAACGTCTCTGTCGCGGAGGTATATGCAGATATTGCAGACAATGGTCTGTTACCTAAACCACCAAGGATGAGTACACCGGCGGGTAAGCGCAACAAGGACAAATATTGTGAGTACCACAGGGATTGTGGTCATGACACGGCAGAATGCCGAACCCTCGAGAGAGAAATAGAGAAACTTATCGAAAGAGGGTATTTAAGAGAGTACACAGACACCAAGGGAAAAGGCAAAAATCGAGAACAGAGATAATGTTAAAAAGGAAAAGCGCGACCAGTCACCAGTAATAACGGGCCGCATAAACACAATCTTTGGGGGACTTGGTGGGGGAGGTGACTCTCGTAATGCTAGGAAGAATTATGCCAGGAGGGACATATATTCATTCCACAACCAGTACTCATCCAAAACAGAACCCATCACCTTCACGGATACAGATTTGGAGGGCATCGAAACCCCTCATGACGATCCATTAATGATCATCCCAATCATAGGAACACCTGAGGTCGATAGAATGTTGGTTGATATGGGGAGCTCGTCTGATATTATGTATTTATCCACCTATGATCAGCTGAATCTCCCAAGAAGCAGATTGCAACCAGCGAACACCTCATTAACCGGATTCACAGGCCACTCTATAACCCCTATGGGTGTAATTGCGTTAGATGTGTCTTTCGGAAGGGGTAAAAAGGTGGTCTCGGTGATCATACGGTTTACAGTGGTCGACATACAAGACAGAGCCTATAATGGGATCATAGGAAGACCAACACTCACAGCTCTCAAGGCTATAGTCTCTCCTGTCCATTTGAAAATGAAGTTCCCAACTCCCGGAGGCGTGGGAGAGATGAAGGGAAATCAAAAGAGGGCTCACATGTGTTATCTAGACTCAGTCCCCCCTGCAAACAAAGGGGAGAAACGGAAAGTGGAGGATTGTAATACAACGAGGACAAGAGGTGCGCCAGGAGAAGATAACGCACCAATAGAAAGAGAGGTTGAGATCCATAGCCCACATGAGGAAGTGGAACATATCCCCTTCAAACTCTCGGACATGACAAAGACAGTCCGCATAGGAACCAAGTTGGAGGCTGCGCATAGACAAAGGGTGATCGAAGTCATTAGATCATACCAAGACGTCTTCGCATGGGATCCGAAGGATATGCCAGGGGTAGACCGTAACTTGACCACGCATCGTTTGTATGTGGATCCCACTCATATACCTATTAAGCAAAAAAAGCGCAACTTCAATGATGAAAAGAATAAAGCCATCAGAGAAGAAGTTACGGCTTTGCTAAAAGCAGGAGCCATTGCTGAGTTAAAGTTTCCAACATGGATTGCGAACGTGGTGCTCGTCAAAAAGCCGAATAACACATGGCGCATGTGTACGGATTTTACGAGCCTCAACAAGGCATGCCCTAAGGATTTTTATCCTTTACCATGTCTGACACGCCTAGTTGATGGAAGCGCGGGCCATGAAGTCTTTGACTTCTTGGATGCTTCACGAGGGTATCACCAGGTGTTCATGGACGAAGAAGAGGCAGAGAAAACTGCATTTATCACTGAGTATGCTCTGTATTACTGGAAAGTAATGCCATTCGGCCTTAAGAATGCGGGCGCGACATACCAAAGAATGGTTAATACAATGTTTGCTTCACAGATAGGTCGAAACATGGAAATATATGTAGACGACATGCTGATAAAAAGCAAGGTACGTACAGACCATATTGGGAATCTCCAAGAAACATTGGATACACTGCGGCAAAATCAGTTGCGCATAAATCCAGAAAAATGCTCATTTGGGGTCACATCAGGAAAATTCCTTGGTTTCATGATAAGCAACAGAGGAGTTGAACCAAATCCGGATAAGATAAAGGCAATAACAGATATGAAGCCCCCAACAAGTTACAAAGAATTGATGAAGTTAAACGGATGCTTGGCAGCGCTGAGTAGATTCATCTCTAAAACTGGCGAACGTAACTTGCCATTTTTCAAAAATTTAAGGAGAGCTCCGACCAAGTTTGTGTGGGATGAAGAATGCAAACAGGCTTTTGAAGAATTGAAAAATTACCTCATTAGCCCCAAACTACTGACACAGCCAGAAAATGGCAAAACTCTTCAGTTGTATTTGTTAGTAGGGAAAGGAGCAGTGAGCGCAGCTTTGGTGAAAACCATTGAAGGCACGCAAAAGCCAGTGTATTATGTTAGTCACGTCCTTCACGGATCAGAGTTAAACTACCCAATCATTGATAGGTTTGCTTATGCCCTCATAGTCTCGGCTAGGAGACTAAAAACGTATTTCGAGTCACATCCAATTGAAGTGATAACAGACCAGCCATTAAAAAGAGTGATGTCTAGCCCAGTTTTATCAGGGAGATTCACAACATGGTCCATTGAATTGAGTGAATTCCAGATAACTTACAAGCCGCGGGTGAGTATCAAAGCTCAAGCACTTGCAGATTTCATTAAAGAATGCACGGAACCCCCGCCAAATTCAGAACTCACTACCCCAGTAAAAACAATGGAACCAGAATGGACACTTAATGTGGATGGGGCGAGAAATAGTAAAGGCTCGGGCGCGGGCATTGTTATTCAAGGACCAGAGAACATCAGATTCAATTATGCTTTAAGATTCACTTTCGGTCTGACAAATAACGAAGCCGAATACAAGGCACTGATTGCGGGGATGCAACTGATAAAGAGTTTGGGTGTTACAAAAGCAATAGTAAGAGGAGATTCTAAGTTAATGTTGGACCAAGTAAATGGAGAATGCGAAGTAAGAAGTGAATCACTGATATTATATAAGGCAAAAGTGGAGCTACTGCGAGGGCACTTTGAAGAGGTTACGTTTCAACATGTGCCACGTACAGAAAATCAAGAGGCGGACTATTTGTCTCAGTTAGCAACAGTATGGTACGAACAATTGCCTAAGGATGTGATGATAGAAGTCCGAGACATACCGGCACACCAAATCAATAACATCTGCAAGGTCATGGAGGAAGCTCAGGATTGGCGAACACCACTGGTGGTGTATATCACTCGGGGGGAATTACCAACAGATAACCGGGAAGCTCGCATCATCAAGACGAGATCTTTTAGATTTTGTGTAATAGACGGGGAGTTGTATAAAAAATCATGGGATGGTTCACTTCTATTCTGCGTGGCTCAATAAGATACCACAAAGATACTGGCAGAAATACACAATGGATGGTGTGGCAGCCACATAGGTGGTCCAACCCTAGCCATAAAAATTACTAGGGTGGGGTACTTTTGGCCAACTTTGAAAGCAGACTCGGCGGATTTCGTCAAAAAATGTAATGCATGCCAGAGACAACAGACAATTTCACATATGCCAGCAACATCAATGACAACCATGATTAATCCCATCCCATTTGCTATGTGGGGAATTGATTTGGTGGGAAAGTTACCGAAGGCTAAAGGAAATGTTGAGTATGTAATTGTGGTTGTAGATTACTTCACAAAGTGGGTTGAGGCCGCGCCATTGGCACGAACAAAAGGGGATGACGTCGTCAAGTTTATATGGAAACACATCATTACACGGTATGGCGTACCTAAAGTCCTCATATCAGATAATGGCCCACAATTTGAAGGAAAGATACTCGCAGATTTCTGCCTAAAATACGACATTGAGCAACGTTTCGCGCCTGTCTATTATCCCCAAGCAAATGGACAGGTGGAAATGATGAACAGGGTAATTTTCAATGGCATAAAGAAAAATCTGATCCAGAGCGAAGCTGCTAAAGGTACATGGATAGAAGAGTTACCAGTTGTATTATGGTCCATGAGAACAACGCCATCTAAAGCTACAGGCGAAACCACTTATAGCCTGGTATATGGGTCAGAAGCTTTGCTACCAGCTGAAGTAGGGTTACCAACGTTCAGACAAAGAGGGTTTGACGAAGCATTGAATGATACGAGGTTGAGACAAGAGCTGGATTTTGTGGATGAGAGACGAGACAGAGCCTTCTATAAAACTCAACAATACAAGAGTCTCATGTCCAAAGCTTACAACCGAAGGGTGAAAGGTCGCCAGTTCAGCGTAGGAGACCTTGTCTTGAGGTTAAATTCTGCAGCCAACCCAAAGGATATCAACAAACTCAGTCCAACTTGGGAAGGCCCATACAAGGTGGCGGCGATAATAGGCCCAGGTACCTATCGGCTGGTAGAACTAAATGGTGACCTAGTACCTCGCACATGGCATGTGACAAATCTGGTTAAGTATTATCTTTAATTTCCAAAAGGACGTCTGTGTCCTGTAAGACAAGATTTGATCATGTATAAATTAATCAAGGTCAATAGGTTATTTTGCTACAACCATAATGTTGACTATCATAGCCTCGAACATGTGATTATAATCACTAGAGGTCTCGGTTAATAAAAAACGTAAACTCCCAAACATGTGATTTTAAATAATCACTAGGGGCACGTTCACGTTTAAGCCTCGAACATGTGATTATAATCACTAGAGGTCTCGTTTAATAAAAAACGTAAACTCCCAAACATGTGATTTTAAATAATCACTAGGGGCACGTTCACGTTTAAGCCTCGAACATGTGATTATAATCACTAGAGGTCTCGTTTAATAAAAATGTTGGGATTTTATACATGTTTTGCATATCAAATTATACAAAAACGTATAAACGATCGAATACAAAGTTCTAAATTCACATTTAACTACGAGTTTCGAGTATACCTCTTCGAGCGTGATCGAGTGCGTAGCGGAAGAGCAACGTCCGTTCCTCTCTCTAGTTAGTCCACACCAATGCGTGATTGATTCCTCCCTTGAAGCAACTAGAGCTTGAAGCGTATATGTCAAGAATGAACCAAGAGAAAAACGATTTCTTCTCTTGGTTTGTGTGTATATTTTCGGCCAAAAACTAGAGGAAGGAGGGAGTATTTTTCTTTTGCTGTTTTTTTTCTTGTCTTACAAAGTGTACAAAAAGGATGAAAAACATTGTCCTCAAATGTGGTCTTAATATGGTGTTAATCACATTAACATCCATATGTAACCTCCCCCTTTTTCAAGCTCCCATTCAAGACTAGCATTAGTGTATTTGAATTCAAAAAGTCAAATGCATTCTTATGCATCATTTTTGGACGGTTAATGGGGTGGAAATTCCACTTTGGAATTTCCTCCCCTTTATTCTTTGACGTTTACACTTTTAACCCGGAAGTTTCAATCGTATTGAAAATCAAGCGCATTGTTTGTGTGTGACCTTCTAGGATCGAAATAACATTAGTCATATGTTAATAAAATATCGACAAGTATTTTACTATCATATAAATCATGAGCGGGTCCTAGTAAAACCATCAAGACCCCTAATGTATTTCGAATTCATTCCCAGCTCGTATATTATTGTCAAACAAATAATATACGTATGAACTTAACCTTAAATAAGTAATCACTTCGAACAATCAAATTGTTCAATGGGCACTAATTATGACGTGTCAAACATCTCATAATTCCAACACTCCCACTTGCCCTTGGACGATTACTTGTGAAGTGATTCTTTCGCATCGCGATTCTCACAGTCAAGCTATGGTAAGATATGTGTCACCATACTCTTGCACCTGTACTGTCTCGGATACATAGAATGAATGCGATACCCAGTACTGCTACTGGAGATGGCCATCTTAATCACCATTAATCTACCGAGATTTTATGAATCAATCGACATAACCGATTTGTGCGAATCCCCTCTGATGTACAACCAATGTACCAACATGTTCCAAGTATGCCCAACATATGCCTTTATAGCCTCCCTTCTACAGGAGACGATTTACATAGTCAAGACACGCAAGTCTCATGCTAACGCATTCCTGCCATACAGGTCTAAGAATCACCATTTAACATAAGTTCGATGAGAAACACTTAGGACACAGATATGTCATCTTCTAAGTTCTCATGGCGGTCGAATCCAGTATCATAGCTTGGACTAGTTCCAAGATATATACCCATGTACATGACTAGAGTACACTTACTCCCTTTCTTGTCTAAGAAACGTGACCAAGACAATCATGTGCATGCTGATCATTACAATGTTCGATTCCAATCAGTGAACATTTGATCAGAGATAAGTTATCCCCTTGCTTCTAGGCTTAGTAGAGGGTTTCTCATTTGGGATCCTCAACCCCAAAGACCTCTCTAGAAGCCATGGATAACAATGGAATCAAAATAAAGATATATGTATGAAAGACAGTAAAACTGAAAATAAACATACATATATTTGAATCAATTATTCAACATAATCTTATCAGGACTAAACTATGACAAAATACAGACAATACAGCTCCCACTAAACCTAACGCCATTCAAGCATATATCTAAGTCCTGCACCAGATACGTGCTTGTCATGTTTGCTCTGAGGCAAAGGTTTGGTCAATGGGTCGGCCAGGTTATCGTCTGTATGTATCTTGCATACACTCACATCGCCTCGTTCCGTGATGTCACGAATGATGTGATACTTTCTGAGCACATGCTTGGAGCGGTGATGTGATCTTGGTTCCTTGGCTTGAGCAATTGCACCAGTGTTATCACAGTATAACACTACTGGCTCGTCAATGCTAGGTACAACACCAAGCTCACTCACAAACTTCTTGATCCAGCATGCTTCCTTTGCAGCTTCAGATGCTGCAACATATTCTGCCTCTGTCGTAGAATCAGCCACAGTGCCTTGCTTGCTACTGCACCAAGACACTGCGCCACCATTGATGCAAAACACATAACCAGACTGAGATCTAGAATCATCTTTGTCGGTTTGAAAGCTCGCATCGGTGTAGCCTACAACCTGTAACCCTTTATCTCCCCCATAGACAAGACACATGTCTTTAGTATTTCTCAAATACTTAAGAACGGCCTTTACGGCCTTCCAGTGCTCTTGTCCTGGACACGATTGATAACGACTTGTTACACTCAAAGCGTAAGAAACGTCAGGTCGTGTACAAAGCATGGCATACATGATAGATCCTATGGCTGAGGCATAAGGGATCTTGTTCATCTTCTCTATTTCGATGCTGTCTGTGGGACTGTCAGCACGACTAATAGAAATGCCATGTCTCATAGGGAGATTACCTTTCTTGGAATTTTCCATATGGAATCTAAGTAATACCTTATCAATATAAGTGTTTTGACTCAGTCCAATGAGTCTCTTAGACCGTTCCCTATGGATCTTAATTCCAAGAATGTACTGAGCCTCTCCTAGGTCTTTCATAGAGAAACATTTGCACAACCATGCCTTGACTGATTCAAGCATGGGTATGTCGTTTCCTATGAGAAGAATGTCGTCTACATATAGCACGACAAATGCAATGTTGCTCCCACTAACCTTCTTGTATACACAAGAATCTTCTTCACATCGAATGAATCCAAACTCTTTGATTGATTCATTGAAGCGAAGATTCCAACTCCTAGATGCTTGCTTCAGACCATAAATAGATCTTTGAAGTTTGCATACTTTCTTAGGCTCTTTCGAGCTTGTGAATCCAGGAGGTTGTGTCATGTACACATCCTCTTCTAGTTTCCCGTTAAGGAAAGCTGTCTTCACATCCATTTGCCAAATTTCATAATCGTAGTATGCGGCAATGGCTAAGATAATCCGAATGGATTTAAACTTAACGACTGGAGAAAAAGTTTCATCATAGTCGATACCATGAATCTGTTTGAAACCTTTAGCCACAAGTCGAGCCTTATAAACATGGACATTTCCATCTTTATCAAGCTTTCGTTTAAATACCCATTTGCATTCGATGGGTCTATCACCCCTCGGCAAATCAATCAATGTCCATACTTTATTATGGTACATTGATTCTATCTCGGATTGCATGGCTAGGAGCCATTCATCAGCATCAGGTTGTTTCATGGCTTCCTCATAAGTTGAGGGTTCCCCGCTTTCAATCAGGAAAAATTCCCCATACCATCTATCGGGTTCCTGACGGGACCTTTCGGATCTCCGAGGGATGTTTTGAGTATCAGCAGGCTCGTCTACGGTTTCCCGTGGATCGAGTTGAACCTCTTCTTCATAAGAAGGGTCCACCTCCTGAGGTGATTCAGCTAAGGTACTAGTACCTGCTACATCACCCTCTTGAACAATTTCAAGAGTCTCATTACTCTTATATCTCTTTGTAATGTATTCTTTCTCAAGGAAGGTTCCATTACGAGCCACGAAAATCTTATTTTCGGGTTTGAGATAAAAGTAATATCCCTTGGTTTCCTTAGGATAACCAATGAAGTAACACTTGTCGGATTTAGGTCCAAGCTTATCTTTGTTAACTTTCTTAACATAGGCCTCGGATCCCCAAATCCTCAAGTACCCTAGTTTGGGAAGAGTCCCAAACCACATCTCATGTGGGGTCTTAGGTGCTGATTTGGTTGGACATTTGTTTAGTGTGGAAGCGGCAGTTTCCAATGCATAACCCCAAAAACTAGTTGGGAGTTCTGATGTGCTCATCATTGATCGAACCATATCTAATAAGGTTCGATTTCTCCTTTCGGAGACACCATTGTGTTGTGGTGTACCAGCAGGTGTGAGTTGTGATACAATACCACATTCTCTTAGGTGTTGCAAGAAGTCATGGCTCAAGTATTCTCCTCCCCTGTCGGAGCGAAGAATCTTGATTGTCCTGCCGAGTTGGTTTTCTACTTCTTTCTGAAATTCTTTGAACTTTTCAAAGGCTTCACTCTTATGTTTCAACAGATATACGTAACCATATCTGCTGAAGTCATCGGTGAAGGTAATGAAGTATGGAAAACCTCCTCTAGCGGGCGTGTTCATTGGGCCACATATATCAGTATGTATGATTCCCAATAAATCACTTGCCCTTTCACTCGTACCAGTGAAAGGTGACTTGGTCATCTTTCCTAAAAGACATGACTCGCATTTGTCATAAGATTCAAAACCAGATGACGTAAGAATTCCATTGTCATGGAGCTCTTTAATGCGTTTGTCACTTATATGACCGAGTCTGCAATGCCATAAGTATGTCGGGTTCAAGTCATTGGGCTTGTTCCTTTTCATACTGATGTTATAAGTTTCTACACTTGTTTCCAAGATATAGAGACCACTCTGCAGGGATGCAGTACAATAAACATTTCCATTTTTAGAGATAAAACAACCACTTTTATCAATAGTAAGTACTAGGGCTGTAAACGAGCCGAATTCTACCGAACAGCAGCCTATTCTAATTCGACTCGTTTGTACTTCGAGCTTTAATTCGATTCGATTCGATTGGCACGAACATTGATTTTTATTATTCTGCTCTAATTCGAAGGGAAAAAATGAGGTTGATGCTCGATTCTGTTCGATTCTATTTGTTCGAACATGTTCTGTTCGCTCCGATTCGCAGATACAAAAAAGAAGCTATGAATATGATCAATGCAATATTTAAGGCAAAATATCCAAAGTACCCAGAAAATACTAAAGTTATTACAATACGAAATTCCTAAAATTCATACTTAATTACTTAACGGCTCAGATAAACGCATTCATCAGGCCACAGTCCGACAAGCCATGATTGCAAAACATGAATGAGTTGCCATACCAAGGTACTTGCCGGATCAGTTACTCTGTTCAAAATATAGCATATAAATATCATCATCGCCGAAAAAGAAGCCAACCAAAAGATACTACAGTCTACACAGTTCCGACAGTTCCGAGTTCCGACAGTTCCCAAATACATAGTCCCAAATAAGTTCAAGGCAGCATAACACAATTCATAGGCCATCAAAACAAACAAAATAGCAGAAGATTGAATAGCAGAGGATTGAAGTGGAATAGAAACAAAGAAGACATGATTTTGAAGCCATCAATCATGTTTTGCGAATCCGTTTTTGTTTCTTTTTCGGAGGCTGGCTACTGTTGCTGGCTATTTTTTTTGTAGCAGTTCCAACAGGCTTGTTAGAAGCAACAACATTTTGGGCAGGAACAAGTTCAGCAGCAACTACAAGGATCAAAACAAAAAAGTGCAGAAGTTAAAAAATTACCAGAAGATAAAATAAAAAACATTAAAATAGAAAAGAGCAGAAGTAAAATTACCAGTAGCATTTTGCAAACTCACAGGATCTTTCATATCATACTCATTTTCATATTCCTTCTCAATAGGATCATCAGTCTTTAAGTTCATGGAATCAAAAACAAATAAACAAGTCAGTGAATCAAAAACATAAATACATAATAAACAGAAAAATATACAATTACCTCTTTTTGACTTCTAACCCCATAAGCTTCTTTTATCCAATCTCCGGCACAAAGTAACACTTCAATTGTGTCTCTCCTCATTGATGCCCTTTTCTTATCAATAATTCTACCACCAGCACTGAATGTTGATTCAGATGCAACTGTGGTAATGGGAATAGATAGAATGTCCATGGCCATCTTAGAGAGTATCTTATATTGTCCCTCATGTGCCTTCCAGTAACCAAGTACATCTAAATTGGGGACATTGGGATAACATTCCTCCTCCATATAACATTGCAGTTCAGATTTTTCTTTTACTACCCTTCTCTGTTTCAGCCTAAACTCATCAAATAACTTAGAACCCAAACTGGTAGAGGGAGGCACATTGGCAGAGTCACAATAAGAATCTGGATTACAGCCATTTTCAGTCCCATACACACTTTCATAATAATCAAACAGTTCTTTAAATTTTTTCATAACTCCTTCAACCCTAGATTCATGATCAATGGGGTACATGGCCTGATAAGCATAAATGATCATATCACACCTATATCTAGGATCCAGAAATGAGCCAAAAGATAACAGAATATCACATTCTTCCCAATATTTGTCATACTTCAATGACATTCTCACAGCCATATCTTGCATATGTTTAACATTTGCATTGTCCAACTGAATATTAATAAGCTGTTTAATCCTACTTAACTCCAACAAGAAAAGATTCACAGTTGGATAATTACTCCCACTAATCAAATTTGTTATATCAAGAAAAATCTGTAAAAACTCACAAACTTCATGCACTTGAGCCCATTGTGTACTAGTAGGACAAAATCTCACAAAATTTTCATCATCTTCGGCATACTTTGAAAAGCACTGTTTATACTTGTAAGCAGTAGATAACATGATGTAAGTTGAATTCCATCTAGTATTGTTATCCAACACCAACTTATTAGGGGGCAATTTCAGATTTAATCTATGTTCATTGAATGAAGACAATCTGTTTTCAGAACCAAATAAGTACTTAACCCCATCTCTTACATATTCAGTGACCTTTTCAATTTCCTTAAGACCATCCTTAACCAACAAATTGATAATATGTGCACAACATCTTACATGAAATAATTTCCCACCCAACACAAGATTTGAAACTGCCTCATAATCTTTTTTTAAAATGTCAATACATGAATCATTAGCAGAAGCATTGTCAACTGTCACACTTGAAATCTTATCACTAATGCCATAAATCTTACATACTCTGTGAATCTCTTTAGCTAATGCAACTCCATTATGAGGTGGAGGGACATTAACAAAAGAAAGCACCCTTTTCTGTAATCCCCAATTTTTATCAACAAAATGGCAAGTTATGACCATATAACCAATTCTCTGAATCCCAGACCACCAACAATCAGTAGTTAATCCAATCCTATTAACATCAGCTAGAATCCCCTTAATACTTTCTTTTTCTTTTTCATAAACAGAAAAACACTCCTTCCTAACCATATACCTACTTATCTTTTTATAATATGGACTGTAGGCCTTTAAAAACTCATTAAACACTTTGTGTTCAACAATACTGAATGGATATTCATGAGCAAGAACCATATGGGCAGCAAGTAATTTCACTTTTTCAAAGTCAAACACAAAAGTACTAACACAACTTTCACCTTCAGAAAATATGAGTTGTGACTGAATAGTAGACTTACAACCAGGAGTAATAGCAGACTGCTGAGGAAATATTTTACGCCTCGCTGGGCAAGCATGCTTCAAATGCCTCATAAGATGAGTGATTGTCCCCCCTTTTTGAACTGATAAGAATTTAGAACAATGCTTACATTTATTCTTTTCTTGCCCATTAGGAAGCTTAACTGGAACAATATGTTCCCAAACCATACTGGCAGCTGCTGTCTTTTCTGGTCCATCACCAATATTTATAGGATTATTGGTATTATTTCCCTCAGTTCTCTCAACTCCTTCTCTCTCAGTTTGGGGGACAGGAACTGTATTATCAAGCTCAGGAGTTAAATGAACTCCCTCCTGCTCAGCCACTGCCTCATCAGTCTCTGAACTTGAGTCAGATGGTTCAGAATCAGAGCCCATCTCAGCATCATTATTAAGAGATGGGGTCTCTGAAGAATCAACAAAAGAAAGTTCCATATCAGAACACTAATCTATTGAAAAGCAGTAATCAAACAAGAATCAAACAAGAAACAGGGAATGAATAGTGAAATTGAAACAATTAATCAATTCAAACAAGTATTCAATAACAAAACAATTATTCAATAATTATTCAATAATTAATCAATTGAAAACCCTAAGTCCCTAATATACAAATTTATTAGAAGAAACAATTATTAAACTGGTACAACATATTACATATATATACAAAATTGAAGAAAAACAAAATTGAAGGCAACAATTTATTATATATACATGTTGACCTTAAAACAGTTTGACAAAGTCAACAAAAGTCAAAATTACGCAAACCCTAGATCTACATAAAATTAAAAACACAAAACACAATCTAATGTCACAAATACGTAAATCAACTCATAAACCCTAGATGTACATAAAATTGAAGCAGTTCTCATGAAGTCAACGAAAGTCAACAACACTAAAATCCTAGATCTAGACGATATTATTACGATTACATGCTAATCGAAGGTATTACACACATTAATAACATGTTTAACTAACATAGATAACAGATCGAAACATATTTCATAGAGTCAACAAAAGTCAAACTTGTTTAAACCTAAATCTAAACAAAATTAATAGAATAAAATCGTAATCCAGGTAATTACACACCTTAAAACAAGTGATATATTAACATGCATGGACAATCGAACAAAATTTCAGTCAGTCAACAAAAGTCAAACATCAAAACAAGTCAAAAATCGAGTTTGCACCTTCAAACATCGACATCAACGCACTATATGACATTATTTCAGAGAGGCTGCAGTGACTGAGGGAAGAATATTCAAATAAATTTTAAGAACAGAGAGAGTTTCAGAGAGGCGGAGTCTGAGAGAGAGAGAGGAGGTAATGAGAGATTGAGAGAATGAGAGATAGGGTAGGGTTTTCTATTTAAATATGAATACATTAGGGTAGTTTAGGGCTGGTCCATTTATAAAATAAGATATGGACATTGGTCCATTTATACAACACTCAAACACTAATTATATAATATTAATATATTATATTATTTACACTATTGGGCACCGAGTCGAACATGTTCGAATTATTCGACTCGGTTCGCCCGAACACTAATTTTATGATTTGATTCTATATTTGAAGTTACGAATCGAAGCACGAGTCGATCTTTTTCGAATCGAATATGGCGAATCGAGTCGATCTTTCAGGTTCACTCACAGCCCTAATAGTAACGGAAAAACCATCCAAATTTAATAAGGAAATTGATATAATGTTCCTACATAAAGTAGGAACATAGAATACATTATTCAAAACAATACAATATCCAGATGGTAAATTTAAAGACAGTGTTCCTACAGCAAGAGCTACAACTTTTGCACCATTGCCTACTCGTAGGTCCACTTCATCCCTTGTGAGCTTCCTTCTATTCTGCAGGTGCTGCATATTTCGACAAATATGAGTACCACATCCAGTGTCTAACACCCAAGAATTAGAATCAGAAGGTAAATCAGTTATAACATGAATACCTGTTGGCGGAGTAGTAGTGGTCAAACCACTCTTCTTGTCTGCCAGGTACTTCTTGCAGTTTCTCTTCCAATGGCCAATTATTCCGCAATAATGACACTTGTCTTCCCTTTTGGCATCCTTCTTGGATGCCTTTTGAGTAGGAGCTGTTGCACGGGGGGCAACCTTAGTCTTGCCTTTGGCACCTTTCTTCCTCTTGAACTGTTTCTTGTTCTGAATGGTCAGAACAGAGGAAGAAGTGCCTTTTGCCTTCTTAATATTTTGTTCAGCATTGTTGATCATACCATGCAGTTCAGACAACGTCTTGTCATATTGGTGCATGTTAAAGTTCAACACAAAACCACTGAAGGAATCAGGCAGCGACCTAAGAATGATATCCACAGACATCTCCTTAGAGACGGGTGCCCCCAATGAGGCCAGTCTTTCGACCAGCCCTATCATCTTGATGACATGGGGACTTGCTGGCTGTCCATTGCCTAGCTTACAGTCAACAAGAGCACAAACAGTATCGTATCTCTCATTGCGTGCCTCCCGCTGGAACAAATTTTCCAGCTGGCGGTACATATCGTAAGCGTTGACCTCTTCGAATTGAATCTGAAGATTCGATTCCATGTTGGCCAACATTAAGCACTGGACATCTGTAGCATCATTCATGTGCTGTTCATAGACATAATACTCATTCTCATCGGTGGGAACGACCTCAGGAAGTTTGGTGGTGAGCACATAATCTGTTCTCTCAGACTTGAGAATAATTCTCAAGTTGCGAGCCCAGTCATGGAAATTAGCACCATTAAGTTTGCATTTCTCCAAAGCGGAGCGGAGAGACTTAGAGTTTTTATCGTTCGTAGACATGATAACTACAGCGGTAAAAGGCGAATAAATAACTCAGATAAGCATGTCATCGTGATAATTCAAAATATCAAAATATTTGAACTCATACAATGTGTTCATAATCCTACTAAAATACACAATGTATCCGAGAACTCAGATAATTAATAATCGAACGGCAGCACGCAACATTTCGACTACCAATCATGTGAGTAGGTGAATGATCACCATTTATGCCGGGCATAATTCTCGGTGTCACCAAAAATCTTACAAGATTGCATTGGTGACAACTTTTGCCAACAGGCCCAAATCTGATTATGGGAATCACTGTTCAAGTAACCTGAGCCTACTGACGAAAGTCAGAATGAACAATCGAAGCCCGATTCTGAATCGGAAATCATTCGATTATTCCATCGGGATCAAGTCATAGGACATGTCATGTCTGCCAATCTGGCAGGTCCATGCATACGTATGTCTTATTCCGACTTTAGGGTCAGGTATGGCAAATTACTTGACTTAAGGTAGGATTAGTTATAAATATATAATCATGATCATACATGCATATATACATTCACTCAAGCAAGAATATATATCATATGAGCATGAAAATTAAGAATTATAACGCAAATAAATGGGATTAGTGATATGATCTAAAAACCGAAAAGAAAACTAGACTTAATTCTAAACTAAGTCTTCAGTCCTCCTTCAGTTCCTTCGGTGGCTTCGTCTTCTATTGATTACAATCACACGTGGTGATAAATAATTGACACGCAGGTCAATGTAATAAATAATAAAATAAAAGTGACACAAGTCGTCATAAAATAGCACGCAGGCTATATTTCTTTTTGACACAAGTCGTCATATAAAAGACAGTACGCAGACTGTATTTCAAAAACCAGATCATATCACTTATCCCAACATTCATTCACAATGAAAATAAAACATCCAATATATCAAAATATATATAATACATGAATTAAGTCAATTAAAACATGTAAGGATGTCATATAAGGTACACACAATTATAACACATATATGTAATAAATTGTACATCAAATGTAACAACCAAATCAATAACTCATAGGTTTTACATAATTAATTAAGGCCTTTAATTTTAATTAATAAGTATTTAATATTATTTATAACCAATATAAATAAAATTAACAACTAATCATATTAGTGCTATTAATTAAAATATTGTAACATTAAAATCTAATCAAATTATCATACAAGTTATAATAATTTAATTAATTTTCTTCTGACAATCAAAAGTCAAAATACTAGAATAGCCAAAATATTCACAATAATTAATAAAACAAAATCCAAAACAATTTTAGGACCATTTTAATTATGTGAACAGTCGTGAACAGTGTTTCCTGAACAGTGAAATCGGAATCACTGTTCATCCGAAAAACACTGTTCATCCGAATAGTGTTCCGAACTTTTCGGATGAACACATGGCTATTCAAAAATCATTTTCGAGCACTTAATAAATCCAAATAAATCCAGAAAAATTACAGTAGACTCGAAAATCATTCTAGTATTTGATTTATATTTTTTCAGAATTTTAGAAAAATATATACAGCCGTTAAAACACTGTTCAACCGAATGGTATATCAAATCCGTTCGGGTGAACATATGACTGTTCAAATGTCAATTTCGAGAACTTAAGAAATCCAAAAAATTCCAGAAAAATTTCAGTAAACTCGAAATTGACTCTAATATTTTATTTATATTTTTCCAGAATTTTATAAAAATATATACAGCCTTTAAAACTGTTCAAACGAAGGGTATATCAAATCCGTTCGAATGAACATATGGCTGTTTCAAACATTTATTTCGAGCACTTAACAAATCGAAACAATTCCAGAAAAATTACAGTAAACTCGAAATTCAATGTACTGTTTGAATAATATTTTTCCAGAATTCTATAAAAATATATACAGCACTTAAAACTGTTCAAACGAAAGGTATATCAAATCCGTTCGGATGAACATATGGCTGTTTCAAACATTTATTTCGAGCACTTAACAAATCGAAACAATTCCAGAAAAATTACAGTGGTCTCGAAATTTTGTCTACTGTTCGAAACATATTTTTACAGAATTTTAGAAAAATATTTATAGGCCTTAACAATTACATAATTGCACAATACACATAATGCACAACAACCTTAATTGATGATATCAAAACATACACATATGATATTATAATTCATGAAATCAAATTTCAAGACATTTAAAGTGAATTAGAACATATGTACCGGGCTCATGATGCCACTGTTGGGATTTTATACATGTTTTGCATATCAAATTATACAAAAACGTATAAACGATCGAATACAAAGTTCTAAATTCACATTTAACTACGAGTTTCGAGTATACCTCTTCGAGCGTGATCGAGTGCGTAGCGGAAGAGCAACGTCCGTTCCTCTCTCTAGTTAGTCCACACCAATGCGTGATTGATTCCTCCCTTGAAGCAACTAGAGCTTGAAGCGTATATGTCAAGAATGAACCAAGAGAAAAACGATTTCTTCTCTTGGTTTGTGTGTATATTTTCGGCCAAAAACTAGAGGAAGGAGGGAGTATTTTTCTTTTGCTGTTTTTTTTCTTGTCTTACAAAGTGTACAAAAAGGATGAAAAACATTGTCCTCAAATGTGGTCTTAATATGGTGTTAATCACATTAACATCCATATGTAACCTCCCCCTTTTTCAAGCTCCCATTCAAGACTAACATTAGTGTATTTGAATTCAAAAAGTCAAATGCATTCTTATGCATCATTTTTGGACGGTTAATGGGGTGGAAATTCCACTTTGGAATTTCCTCCCCTTTATTCTTTGACGTTTACACTTTTAACCCGGAAGTTTCAATCGTATTGAAAATCAAGCGCATTGTTTGTGTGTGACCTTCTAGGATCGAAATAACATTAGTCATATGTTAATAAAATATCGACAAGTATTTTACTATCATATAAATCATGAGCGGGTCCTAGTAAAACCATCAAGACCCCTAATGTATTTCGAATTCATTCCCAGCTCGTATATTATTGTCAAACAAATAATATACGTATGAACTTAACCTTAAATAAGTAATCACTTCGAACAATCAAATTGTTCAATGGGCACTAATTATGACGTGTCAAACATCTCATAATTCCAACAAAAAAAAACGTAAACTCCCAAACATGTGATTTTAAATAATCACTAGGGGCACGTTCACGTTTAAGCCTCGAACATGTGATTATAATCACTAGAGGTCTCGGTTAATAAAAAACGTAAACTCCCAAACAGGTGATTTTAAATATTCACTAGGGGCACGTTCACGTTTAAGCCTCGAACATGTGATTATAATCACTAGAGGTCTCGTTTAATAAAAAAAAAAAACGTAAACTCCCAAACATGTGATTTTAAATAATCACTAGGGGCACGTTCACGTTTAAGCCTCGAACATGTGATTATAATCACTAGAGGTCTCGGTTAATAAAAAACGTAAACTCCCAAACAGGTGATTTTAAATATTCACTAGGGGCACGTTCACGTTTAAGCCTCGGACATGTGATTATAATCACTAGAGGTCTCGTTTAATAAAAAACGTAAATTCCCAAACATGTGGTTTTAAACAATCATTAGGGGTACGTTTACGGTTGAGCTTTGACCATGTGATCAGAATCACTAGAAGTCTCGATTAATAAAAACACCAAATTCCAACCATATGATTTTGATTCGTTATTAGAGGCACGTTTATCATTAAGCCTCGAACAGGCGATTTAAAATACGATAAGGTGGGACTTCACCAACAACAGTTAACTAATATGTTTCTAATCTTTGCAAAAACATTCGTTATCAATAAACAAAATAAATTTGCAAGGGGCAGGAGATATACATAGTAAGTTAACAAGGAAACGAAATTGTCCATAACAATAAAACCGAAGGTACAAAGGTTCACGAATTAGTAGGGCCCGAAGAAGAGGTGGAACTATCTACATCAGGAAGAACCTTAAGCCTCTTAAACTCAGCTATAAGGGAAGCAAGTTCCGGACACTTATCAGAGAAGGCTTTACCAAACTCTGAGAGGATACAGGACTGGGACTTCGAAATATGAGCATTAAAGACGGGGCCAGTCATGAACTGCTGAACTTGTTCTTGCACGAGAACAGGAATAGACTTTTGCAGAGACACGGTAGATTGAGCTAAGGAACCAGCTCTCTTCTTCCAAGTCTGGAAACCCTTCTCCGCAACTGCAAGTTTTTCTTCGGTGGCCTTGATCTGAAGATCCTTCTCTTTCCCTAGAGCTTTGGTTTCTCCCTTGGCCTTGTTTAAAGCTGAACGCAATGAAAGGGCTTCTTTCTTCCCAAGAGACAGCTTACCTTCGAGGGTAGAGTTGGCATTCTTAAGGGACTGAACAGTCTCATCATGAGTAGCTAGCTTTTCCTCAGCCTCCTTCAGCTTCTTCTCAGAGGACTTGTACATTAGCTCAAACTCGCGAGCCCGCCTTCCTAGCACGAAGACCCCATTCATATGCTGAAAGTAGCGAGGACTTATGTAAATAAAAGAAATATGTATACATGAGATAAAGACCAAGGAAGAGAAAAGAATATTTACTTGCAATTCCTTGTGCATCAGCTCTGCATTGAGGTCAACGGTGGACTCTATGTCATCAAAAGGGTCGCCATTACCTTTTAGCATGAGGGGCTTTAAGGCTTTATAGCTGTCCTTTGCGTCCACCCACTCAGTGTCTTCTTGAATCACAAGGGCCGCGCCGGGGAGGATGTAAGGAGGTTGTAGATAATTCAAGTTATACCTAATCTCCACAGCCTTACCTTCAGTATCGAATAAGGAGCTGCGGATGGATCCCTTGGTAACGCGAGTAGTTACGCTACCATCTGCGCCTTGAATGGGACCTTCCTTATCAGCCGAGGCTGGACGGGTTCCTTTTCCCTTCTTTTTAGAAGAAGATCCCTTAGCAGCAGTGGTCTTCACTCTTTTGGGAGCAGGGGCATCGGAAGACGTTCCTCCAGGCCTTTTCCCCTTATCTGTTTGAGAAGGAGGCCTCGGAGCCGGAGGAGGCATAGACCGAGGGGTATCTTCCTGAGAAGCAGGAGGAACGGTCCTTATAGGCTGCGGAAAAGGGGTAGTCCGAGGAACGGAAGGATCTGCAATAGGGATGTTCAGAGCTGGTGTTTTTTTCCCCATCATGGCAGAAAAATCTAGTTGCAGGTGGGAAGGAGCGTTGATGCTCGCGTTGATGACATCGTCTGCACAAAATCAGATCACTTTTGTTAATAAAAGACAAATTAAAGGGACTCGTTTACAAGCACAGAAAAGCGAGGATATACCCCAAGTGACGGTCCTCGAAAAATGTTTATCTATAATGCCCGCCAGTATTAAACAACCCTCGTCACAAAATACGTTCCAAGGGAGAGTATTCTGAAAGACTTCACGAAGAACTTCCAAATTATGCTGGTCTTCAGCAGAACTTTTAAACTTCTTCAAACCGTGACTCTTTCGCCGAGGCTGCCATTCGAGAGGAATACCCTTACCAAAGTTCCCCTTGAATAAACACCAGAATCGATGAAAATACATTTCCCTAACTTTACTAGGGCGAGGGGTACTTAGAAATTTACAACCGGACTGTGCGGAGAAATAATACTGACCCTTATGAGTGGCAGAGAACATCAGGCGAAATAAACCTACTGTGGGAACAATACCCGCCTTTGCACAAGCCACTTGGAAAATGGTCAAGACCACTTGTCTCATGATAGTGATTTGGCCCGGCGCCGCAGGTAATACTCTCAATAATTCTTGAACAAAGGGAGTTAAGGGTAATCTAAATCCTACGTTTAAGGATAATATGTGCATGGGCGTCCATCCTTTTTCATACCTAAAAAGGGTTTCACCTTCGGAGGGAAGTCTAAATATAAAGGAAAAGGGGATGTTGAAGTACTCTCTCACCCTGTCTAAGTTTAATTCACTACTGATTGGGAGGGAATCTGTCACGAAGGAGGGGATCTTACCATCAGGAAAGAGCGAATCCAAGAGGTCATCTCTCGAAGTCTCTTCAGATTCCCCTTGTGAAGCCGAGACCCTCGTCTCCTCAGAATGAGAACTCTCAAGACCCTGGGAATTTGAGGATTCCGGCACCTGAGTCCCTACCGGGGGATCTTGGGAGACTTCTGGGACATTCTCAGGAAGGGTAGATGAGATAGGACCTTGAGACAACAGCTCCTCAAACTCAGTGTCCACTTCTTCGCCCTCAGCTTCGGTAGGGTGGATTTCTTGCACCGAATCATCTGAAGCATCACCCTCGCTTACATGAATGGTAGGTTCATCTCCTTTGTCAAGATTAGCCGCCTCAATGTTCTCTTCCACGAGGTATGTCGAAGGGGAATCGGTGCGAGTATCTGTCTCCACGTTTACGGGTATGTCCGAGGGCGTGGCAGAGGAATTGATCTGGAAAGTAAGAAGAAGAGTTAGAAAAGGAGACCTCGAAATTGGGTAAAGATCTGATATCCCGGCTCAGGGGCTCGCCATTTTACTTCCGGGACATAACCAATGTCAGCACCGAAAGAAATTACAGATAAAGAAAGGAAAGAACCAACCTCATTCATCATGCCTTCGTTTGAGAGGTAAGCTGAAGTGTGAGTCTCGTCCATATGAATATCTGTAGAAGGGAGATGAACCGGTTAGTCTCATGTGAAATACGGAAAGTCACCCTTTTCTGACAAACAAAAAGAGAACAAGGTTTTCAAAATTCAAATGCATCAAAGACCGGGAAATGAACGGTTTTGGGGTAAGAAATTGAAGGGTCACAAATCTAGGAAATACTTCATCATTCACAACCTAAAAAGAAACCATGGTGATTTATATGTAAAATCGAAGTCTGACATTCCACCAACTTCATCACACCGGCAGTCTTACCAGTCGACAGAGGAAAGGTGAGGAGGTTTCCGGTGGAAATGATCGGAAAGATTTCGAGTAAAAAGTAAGGAAGAGATGAGAAGAACTGCAGAGAAAGTCTCAAGAGGGAATTGCAGGAAAAAGCGTTTCAGAAAGTTGAAGAAGAAGAAGAAAGTTTGGAAAGTACAAATGAGGAGGAAGTTGTACCTTTTATAGATTGATAATATGACCCTCCACCTTTCAGCCAAATCTCGTACGAACACGTGGCGTTATGACGGCGGATATCCCAATACGACTCTTCACAATGAAGGAGTAGTCCAGCGTTTATCCCTTCAATCTCGTCCATGAACTTATACTCTCATCTGTGAGACCCTCGATTGAGGAGATAAAAGGGGCAATGATGGATACCCTGAGAATGGGCCGCGTCTATATTTGCCCCAGTAAGGGGAATGTCCATTAATCATCTTGGGTAAGTGGATTAAGCCCATCCGTACCTTGTGATGACCAGATGAAGACATGTGTCACAATCTGGTGCCTTTGAGGTACTACTATTCTCTCTCCTTTTGCCTATAAAAGGAGCTCTTAATTGTCATTGAAAGATAATGTGAATTTAGTTCCTTAAGCTTTAAAGACTCAATAAGCACTTACTGACTTAGGCATCGGAGTGTTTGTGGCCGGCAACGGTCACACTTTCAGGTGTTGCGGAAACCGAACGAGTATCACCTCTGGCGTCCAGGGCGCGGCTTATCCCGAAAAGAACCATCTCAACAAGAAGGTTCCAAGTGCCTTCCGAGTCAGATACTACAGTTGGACTTAGACCCAGTCTTGATAGCCTCGCAGCCGAGCCTCAAGAGATCACAAGTCCATCAATATCCACATCATTCATTGCGCTAAACACTTTGTTATCCATATTAGTAACTAAGTAATCATTAACCCATGATATCACCATATTGTTTCTCTTCACATTCTTCACACAATCCAACTCGAATATAGTCGTCCCACTACTAGATTAAAGTCTATCTCTTGTCTCGAAAAACCTCAACATCATTTACAATTTACAAATCAAGTGAATTCTATTAATCAATTGATTTAACCAAAATTAATTTGATTCTATTATGATATGCTTAATTAACTAATTTAAACATAAATTGACTTAATCAAAGTACATTGTCGCTATAGTGAAATCTTTTACATCATTAGCGTTTTGCAAAATTTGAGATATATATTTGTATATTAAATTGAAACTATATTTCTAATTTAATAATCATTTTGTGATAGAAGGTTTATAATAACAATTAACTATTCCCTCTACTTAATCAATATCGTATATTTTCATGATTTTACCTTTTTTTATATTCTCCGAGCATAATTTAATATTAACTGGTAAACAATTAGAGTGTAAAGTACCACCAGTCTTGCCTCTTACACAACCTGGTTCGACTATCATAAGGGGCAAACATTATCTTAGTGAAGTGGCTAAGAACATTTTTGTTATATTTTTGAAAAAAGTCTTAAGTGCTAATTTTTTAGTATTTTTGTACTTTTTTTTCTTCTTTGACATTTTTTCAATGAGATTTTTCCTTTCTTTCGATAAGTTTTTATCCACATAATTTTTATAGTAACTCAGGAAAGTTATACTAATGATCTTACATTTCTTCATATTTATATGTAAATATTAGGAAAATAATTTGTGATAACGAAAATATTATTGAAACTGGTGAATATTGTGAAGTTATTGAACAAATAATTTAAGATCAAATATTGTGATAAGTCTCATTCATGGAAGTAGAAACACCAATGAATCATGTTTAACATTAAAGACAAGTCCATAAAATCGTCCCTATTATTGGGACACAATTCTAAATTCACTTTTATCATATGCTATCAACCTTGTTTTGTGTTGTCACCTAAAACTTACAACTCATACAAATTAATCTTTTGATTTTGGTTTCACATCTGGATCTCGAAAGACATGAAAGATCTCCCTCCAAGCCGTACATACGACATTCATGGCTGAGAAGATGCATCATCCATCTTCCAAAAACATGCTATTTTTTCGTCATCTTCCCGCATCCTCTCAGCGTACTTGCTGATTTCAAAATTAGCAACATTCTTTCCACCTAGTGACTCTTCCAACTCATCCATATCGAACAAATCCTCCATTATTGTTCGTGTATTTGGGTCACTTGAATAAACAAATTTGACTTTATTGGCCGTCTTTGGCTCCAAAAAAGGCTTCACCAACTGTGTTAATCATGGATCGATGAACCATATAGATTGTTAGGAGAGATTAAAAAAACAACAGCATAAATGGATAAATCATTATGAAAAATAACGTAATTGTGATTATCTAATTACCGTCCAGAATGGTTCAAATATCTTCGGGGAATCATACAGAATTGCAACTCCCAATCTCTCTGGATAGTGCTCTTGCAAGACATGAGCGGTTTCTCGACTCACCTTGACAGAGATGTTTGTAACACTAAAGCCATGGAAGTCGATCAACCAGACGATCTGTTCTTGGTCGAATGGAAGATTTGTTATAGCATTCTCCATGCTATAAACCAAATATTTAATTTGATCTTTGACCGACTTGGTATTCTGCAAGACAAGTAAACGAGGATAGATTTTGTCATATGCGCCATCAAGAACCTTCTAGCCGATAATACTTCTCAAACTGATTACACCTATTATTCATATGAAAAGAGTTCTTGTATGCCTACTCTTTTTGGCAAATTGTGGGGAGGAGTTCAATCTCTAGTTCGAAAAAGGGTGTGGTAAAATCATAGATGGAAGAACAAGAGCTTTGACGAACATGGTGAACTTGTGAAGTTTAATCTCTAATATGAGAGTTTCGAGTTTGGGAAGAGGATACGAGAACCTGAAACAGTGCTAATTCGAAAAACTAAAGATGTTATTATAATTAAAGGTTACCTGGCATCTTGGTCTCATAATAAGAACCGGCCTTCCATTCTTGTCATTATAGTTCGCGCGATAAATCTTTCCAGTTTGTGCCTCGGTAGCAACATCATCCTACATGAAAGGTATGTAACAGTAACTATCAGTCTTAGAAATAATAATTCAAATGTGGCCACCTAACAACGCTACTGAAGGAAAAAGCAGGATTGTCCAAATGACGAAACCAATCTAAAATACCCGAATAATTCTAAAATTAAATAAGGAAAAGGAACGTTATCATTATGGAATCTCGTGTTGATGAGTTATAAATATAGCATATGCAACATACCCAACGAATTTCTTCAGGCTTATATTCTAGCCTCCACTTCAATGAAGCCTTCAGCATTTTGGTTGCCTTCTTCACATTCCAGTTTCTCGCGGTTAAATATCTCGCAATGCAGGAATCAGAACAGTAGAGAGCCAATTTACCTGAGAGCGGCCCTACTAGTTTCCTGACTTCATTTATCTACAATTATAGAAAGGACCAACGTCTAAAAGACTCGAACTGCAAAATTTCAAAGGTAAGATGGCTATATAAAAACAGGATAGCATACCTTAGATAGTTGTTCATCCAACTGCAGCACAGCAGAGCCATTTGAGTTTTCGTTCATAGAAACTGCTGTCATAAGGTTGGAAGCTGCTCTTAGGTATAACAATGAATGTCCAACGAAAGATCTTCTGCGTTCAAGGAATCGTAAACGAAAAATTGGTAACACGGATAATTGCAGGCAAGTTCATCTTTCTAGAGTCCATACAAGAGATATGACACCAAGGTGACTACCAAGGGCAAAAGCATCATTAGTAAAAACAGATCGTCAACGTTTTCCATCATAATTAACCTAAAAGTTATTCAAACACCATGGACGAAATATAGTAAGAAAACACGTGCTATCATCAGTTACTTCGCAAGTTCAGTCAATCGTCCATCACTTTTCTATTTAAACTCTAAACAACGAACTTGCCCTCAAATTCGCTTATATCATTCATCAAGATAAAGAAAACTTCAGTTAAGAGTTCGTTTTAGGTCTCGCCCAAACAATGAGATTGACTTGTCAGGTTTATTAATTCTCGGATTGATAGTTAAATCAAGAAAACACCTGTGCAAGCGTGATCTTGACTCCATACTGTTATTGAGTAAAATTATTAAACAAGAATATCACGAGTGCAAGTCAAGCTTCTACGAAACTTGCTTGGTTCATATCCATTCTCAGATGAGCAGGAAAAAGATAGCCTACTTACGAAACGATGGGTTTAAGACAACAGAAAAGCACACAGATGAATATCTCCAGTTCAACAGAATCTTCTCTATACACTCCGCTGCAATCAACGTTTTACTAAATTGTTATCAATACCACATTAGGCCTCTAAAAGTAAAATTTTAATTGTACTAAACGAATTTACACAAACAAAAACATAAAAATCACTCCAAGATCTGATCCTCATAATTTCCATGAATTGTGGACCAGCTAGTGATAAAACCAATAAGATTCAGAAACAAATTGAATAAATATTGCAAATCTAAATTACCATGTCGACACGAACAACATTGGACGCATAATCTTTCCGGAGGAAATTGCCGAAAATGGTCTCATAAAGTGGGTCAAGGTTGTTATGCGGTCAGCGAAAGCTCAAAAGTTCACTAGTACCCGAAATTGAACAAAAAAGTTGCGACTTATGGAACTTTTACCTCCGTGAGTGGAAGTCAATCGCGCAGTTATACTTAAGTTTTAAGTCCTCATTTTTCGACTAATTTGCAACTTTTGAGGACCAAGTGATGACAATATTTCCCGCTATCTAGGACCTTTTTTTTTTTTGTAAATTAGCGATGAGGTGAGTTTCCAACCAACACCTTCTAGTCGCTAGCAACAACCTTTTCCACTAAACGATTAACTCCGCTATATAGGACCATTATGGCAATTTCCACAACCCTTTCACTCCATAATTATAGGAGATACCACATCCAGTTAACTATACATATTTTCCAAACTTAAAGAATTAAATCCCACTACTAATGTAAATTTAATACCATCAAGAAAATAAATTAAACAATATATCATAAAATTTCAATAAAAAACACAGTTGACTCCTAAAAATTAAATGGCAAATTCCAATATAACCAACTTAGCTATGCATCTATGCAAATATGAAATTTAATAAAATTGAAGACGTAGAATGAAATTGAATTGCTTTTCCAGAAATGTTTGTTTTCATACCTGTGAATATTTTCGATGATCTCCAGCAAATCCGTAACAATACGTGCAAAGTCAACTATGTAAAGGGTGTTGTGGATTTTATTGTTCAGACGAACAATATAGTATAGTATAGATGATAATAATATAGTATAGAACAATAGTTTGGTCCGTTATTCGAAAAGAATGATAATTTAGTCCCTTATTTAAAAAATGAAGGATAGTTCGGTCCCATATTTGTAAGTGTTTCAAAAATTCAAGGGGTCGTAAGAAAGTTAGCATAATATAGTATAGAGATAGTGATTAGGATCAAGTTCGTGGAAGAGTTCACCGTGTGACGATTTTCTATTACCATTTTTTTAATCGAATTTTTCATAAATAGTTTAATTAATGTGATTTAATTTATTAATTAGATTGGTTTGTATGTTGTTGCGTCAGACGATGATATGCATATTTAACGAGCCATCGTTGTAGGTAAAGAAAAAGATATTGATTGTATACAAAAATAGACGAATGATATATTGATATTGACGTTGACGTTAATTTCACATATTTGCGTTATTCTATTGACTGCGGACACCATGGATGACTAAAAGCCTAACTAATGTAATGTTTGCTTGTTTGGTATCTTCATGAAGACTTGAAACATCAAAGTGTGTTTGGTATCTTTTTGAAGACTTGTAATTTGGTCTTGAGGGTATCCTCATGAGAGTGCACGGATCGTTCCACCACGTCTCTGTTTGGGTCAACTAGATTGTTTGGTTCGTGGGTTGCCTTTTCTTGTCTAGATTCATGTTCGGATGTTTGTCTAGTTGGTCTGGCATTGGACGGAGGTTTGGAAGTTCCAACCTTTGTATTGGTTGCTTTTGATCGTACCATGATACCTGAAAGTGTGTTGGTGTTCGACCACAAACACTCTAACGGTCAAGTGTAAATTTAAGGGAGTAAAATGTGTATTACCTCATTTGGAAACAAAGCTACGTCTTTATAGATACGCTTTTCCTGAATATTCGCACGTTATGGGACGCATGTCAGGCTATGATTGCTGCTCTTTTGGCCCTACTAAAAGTGGGTTGATGCCTAATGATCAAGTCCAAACGTATCTTGGCCTCAACACAAATTGATCAATTGGATCCACATCATTTCCCCTTTTATTTTTGTGAAGTGCATGATTTCCAAAGAAGATTATTTTAATGAGCAAATGGCTTCATCGATCACTCACATTTGTTAAAAAACACTAGTCGATCACCCAAGTATAACTTTGTATACTTTCTACCACTCATGTTGGGTATTGTGTTACTTTTGGTCACTCACGCCTTTTTTTGGTATAAATCGTGATTTTTCGAAAATTTTAACATTTTAGTAATGATATTTTTGTCATTTGACCCTGGATTTGTCATGAACATCAACTAACACTCATCATGAGTGATCGAAAGTATACAAATCCAAGATGAAATGACAAAAATATCCTTACTAAAAATGTTAAAATTTTCGAAAAATGACGAGTTGTACCAAAAAAAAATGCTTAAGTGACCAAAAGTATACACAATACCCAACATGAGTGATCGATAGTATATAAAGTCACACTAGGGTGATCGACTAATATTTTTTAACAAACGTGGGTGATCGATGTCTCACAATTTTCTTCCTTCATTCTTAATCGTTATCTCCTCTGCAACTGTAAGCTTCTTCTCCATTTCCTGCCTACATCCTAAACAACTCATTCTCCTGGTAAGTTAACTTCGACATACACAATTTCATACTGTATAGATATTAGATTAGGAAGTTTTGGTAGATTAATGGTCGTTGTCAACATCGACATATGAATGAAGGAGAACTACACGTCCACTTTTTAGCATAAAAATAGAAACACATGTCACCCTCGATATATGAATGAAGGAGAAACAAGTACTATTCTCTCCGTCTCCTTTTCTAAGGATTATTTACTTTGATACAAAGTTGAAGAAAATTTAAATTTATCTCATAAATTTAACTTTCCCTCCATTTTTTCTCTTCCTATTTGATAAAATGAAACTATAAAAAGAGATTTATCTTTTAGGCAAAATGATTTTAGATAAAAGGAAGGGAGCCCTACGTAACCGTGCTTCATGAAGATCACAGGAAGAATTGTGAAATTTTTTGGTTATCAACTAGTATTGAATTGGTTGTTTCTTAAATTTGAAATACATTGTTATTAGTCCTTTTAATTTTGTTTCATGTACTACTTCCTGTAATTGCCTCGAAGACAACAGACAAATTTCTTTGAATTAATTTTACTCCCTCCGTCCCTAAATGATTGTCACATTTTGACTTTTCATGGTCAACAAAACAAGAATTGAAAAGTAAATATCTCTTATTCTACATGCGAAAAAATTATAAAAATTTGATATTTCAAAAATATATATTGAGACGAATCTAACAAGATCTCACAAGACTATATTCTTTATTATCGTTTGATGGGAATTTATGATTTAAGTTTGTAATGTTTGACCATCAAAAGTCAAAATGTGACAATCTTTTAGGCACGGAGGGAGTATATTTTATCTATCAAAAAAAAGGGAGGGGGGAAGCGGAAAACAACATGACACCACAAAAAATGTATTGCTGACTGGGCTTCCAATAATTGTACAATAGACCTACACAGGTGTGTGATCAAGATTGGCTCACAATGTTTCCCTTGTTCTTTGGCTCTCTTTTATCTTCCAATCAATCTCCCCAACCTCACCCCTCCCCCACAAAAAAAAACCTTCCACACCCACACAAGCTACTAACACTTAGTGTGGTAATTGGTTCGGGAAAATCGAAAACCGCCAACTATCAAATTCGAAATATCCAGTCCATTCACCTGGTTTACGTAAACAAAGAAGATGATGGGAAAGAAAACACGTCCTCCGATCAAGAGAACTACATCGATGAAGGAATTTTCGATGGATCCTAACAACCCATTCAAAACCAACATGGCAATAGCTCCCGCCGAGGCCAAGCCTACTCGGCGTCACTCAGCGGACTTTCTTCTTGAAGGTGAAGCCACATGTTTTTTGAGGGCTTGTTCACTTTGTAAAGGCCCTTTAGTTCCTGCCCGTGACATCTTCATGTATAGGTAAGATATGCTCTTAACCTTCAACTTTTGAGTTCTCAACTTCTAGATTATTTACTTTTTGCATTTGATCACTTCATTTTAGTTTAGACTAGCTAATTAAGGTAGTTAAAAACCCGTGGTCTTAGCCTAGTCGGTTATCGATCCAGCTTACATAATTGGAAGTCTTGGTACGAGTCCCGACAAGGCATTCTAATAAAAATCGATTCCTCTGCTCCCATTGTAGTGTAGATTTCCCCTTCCCTGATAATATAAGATTTATTTTCAATATGATATCGATTGACAAGAAAAAAGATTAAGATAGTTAAAACCGTCTTTTTCCAAATATAAGAGTAACATTGTTGTTATTTTATACTTCTATCGTTTATTTTTACTCGTCGTTTTAGTTATCTAAAATAAATTAAGTAGAATAAAAAGTAATACCAATTACAATGGAAATGAATAATAATAATAATAATTATTAGAAGTATATTGTTAATTGGTTGATTATTTCATGAAAAGAAATGAGTCAAAAATTATTAAAAATGTCAAAAAGTATAATTTTTTATACAACAAGGATAAATAATTTTGAAAGAAAAAATTATGTTAAGATAACAAGTAAAAAAGAAAAAAAAAAAAGAGACTTTCATATTTATAAGAAACTGATATGAAAAATATGTCCAAGACATGTTAACAATGAAATAATAAATGTAAAATATTTAATGAAGGCTTCTCAAATTCTCGAAGAAATAATTTCACTCTCAACCTAAAGAGTAGGTATGTGTGTGATTTGGTTTAGTTTTGTATAAAAAAGAGAATCGAACCCTAACCAGTTTCATCGCAGACTGATCGAAACCGGTTCAGTTCAAACGGCTCGGTTTTAGGTCAGTTTTAGTTCGATTTATTATAGGTTTCATATTTTCAACTTAACTTTGAGCCCACTTTGGGGCTTGAAATGTTAGGTCTATCCGTTTCTAACTAATATTATTATTTTTGGACTCAAATCTAAATGTGATTAAGTATTGTTTTATATTAACTGTAACTCATAATTAAGTGTCAAAAATATATCTACTTTATATACTTTTAACGCGCTCATTTTAAAAATAATTTCGAAATTCGTATACACATTCGTCATAGGTATCACTTTTTCAAATACATATCTATATGTATCCGTATATTATTATCTTAAAACATATTTATTATTATATCATACCAATAATGAACTTAAATCGTGTCGCCAATTATCTTCTACTAAGCTTAATTTTCCTACATAAAATTAGTCATTAGTTCGGTTCCAATTTTATCGGTTCTCCCATAAGCCGAACCTATATCGGTTCGGTTTCTTCAAAGGCGGAACCTAAATCAATTCGGTTCAAAAAAATCCATTATTTTTAATTTGGCTTGGTTCTGGTTTCCTCCATACCCATACTAAAGAGGTTAAGGAATTAGAAAGCTTTCTTGTCCTAAGATACAACGCTTTTTGGCCATTTGTCCCCTGAATTATCTCTAATTTTTCTATATGCCTCCTAAATTATTTATGTGAGCCATTCTTTTAAATTAAACAATAAAATAACAATTAAAATTATTATTGTACTCCTGTTACTATTACAAATAAATAAATGGTGAAAAATGTGCAATTGACATGTATGATTTAACTTGAGTTTACTGTTCATAATATTTGTCCACACTTTTGATATGGTTTTGTAGGGGTGACACAGCTTTTTGCAGTCTAGAATGCAGACAACACCAAATTGATCAAGATGAGATAAAAAAGAAGCACTCATGTGCATCAAAGAAGGAAGTTGTGAAGTCATCCAATGGATCTAAAGTCCCTTCTCCTGCAAAGAAATTGTAGTTGGCCAGTTGGACCATGCTGGTTAGGTGTTTTAAAATCACAGGTAGGAATATTTCTTTTGGAAATATGTAATATGTTTTGTGACACTTCTTTTTAAAATTTGTTAGTGTTGTCACTATTAAGTATCTCCACCAAGGCCAACATTAGAATGACTTTTTTTTTTTGTTAAACGATATTATGGAGAGGGGGTAATTTAGAGTATAACGAGACAGAGAAGTCGATTTTTATTAGGATGTCTTGCCTGGACTTAAACACAAGACCTCTAATTGTTGGGTTACTTCTACCTCTGGAAACTCTCAGCTCATATCACCTTTTAGTTGCTCCGTTCACAACAAAAATGTAACTACTTAGAACCTCATATAGTGAGAAAATTGCTGGATTAATAGTCTCAGTAAATATGTTCAAGTTGTACTTTGACCCTAGTAAATGGTTGGTATGCATAAATGGTCCTAATAATTGATACAAATGGTGCAGTTTAGTTCCTAATTTAACTTTGACATTAAAATAGGAGGGAATTCGTGAAAATTGATTGATTTTACGGTAAAAACATAATTTTAGTCCTTATTTTAGAGGGAAATGTGATTACAACTTAATTTTAGGGCCAAAAAAAAAAATTGAACACTACTATCTAAACCCCATCGATTACATTATAGGGAAACAAACTAATACTATAGATCAAATTTGAATCAATCGAATAGCCTAATGGAAAAGGCTCTTGCTAGTGACCAGAAGGTCCTGGATTCGAAACACACCTCATTGCTAATTTACAAAAAAAAAAATACTATGAATCAAATGCTTGTGATCATCAATACATTCTAGAGCAACAAACTAACATAAAACGCAACGAATGTAGAATGACATTTCAGCCAAATCATCAAATTGTCAGCACCAAATGTGAAACTTCTTTTCCCTCTAACATAAGGACTAAATTTATACGGAATTTTCTCTATTTTTAATGTTCAAGTTAAATTATAGACTAAACTACACCACAATCATTTACTGAGACTAAACTGCAACTTTCACATATTTACTACAATCATTCCAGTAATTTTCTCTCGGATAGTCATTACATGTATTTGAGGTTGATGATCCTCCTTGATTTTGATAGTTTTTTGCGTATCCAAAACATGTTTCATGGTTTTGGTACTCCTTATTGATTTATTGTTTTGTGGAGTTTTATTTTGTCATCAGTTAGGCCAAAAAATTAATTTTATGTTTTGAAAATTATATTTTTGCCGCAATTTTAACGCCTAAGCATGAAATGTTAACGAAAAACTTGGCATGGGGACTTAATGCAACCGTGTAACTATTGGGGACCAAAGTGCAATCCGATCTCACTATAGGGGATCATTTTCAACAATTTGCACTATTTAGGAACAAATTCGAATCTTGTTTATTGTGTTTAGGAACAAAACAGAAAAACTGACGTTAGTTACTGGGGTTCACTATATACCATAAGAACATTCACAGTGAGTACCGCACCTGGCGAGCCTCTAACCGGGCCAGGCCGAATATTCTAGGGCTTTTTGGGACGGGGGTTAAGGCCTATTTCTGACCCCTATTCATCTTACTGTTACTCGGATGTTGGCAAGTTGGGGGCTCGGGCCGGGATGGGGTTGGACTACCGTGCTTAGCCCACAGACGGCCCAGCCCAATTGACACGTCTATAAAAGAGTATGGAGGAAAAAAGTGAATTGTTTTTGTATAGTTTAGGAGGGGCCCGGCCTAAACAGAAGCATCCATAGGCACATCCATGCTTACCGGGCTGGGCCCTTAAAGAGTTCCAGGCCCCTATCCGGACCGGGCCCCTTAAAGAACCGGGCCTGACGGTTATTTTGTTTGACTAGTAACAACAAAAATTAGTGTGAGATTTGAACCATAGACTTCTTGCATAGATAAGAAACAACTTAACCATTAAGTCATGACTTCACTTGTGTTGTTTGCGTATCGGTATTAATAAAATCATTATATTATTTAATATCTATCACTATACTACAACTTGAATTATAATTAATTAAGTTTTGGTATTAATAAAGAACTATATTCATCATTATATTACAAATTAGTTAGATAAATTAATTTTTTTAATTATATTATAAAAGTTGTTTAATGTTAAAATTTTCTATACAAGATATTGTTTAATGTTGGTTATATTACAAAAAACAATAAATATGAATTAATATACCTAGTTTAATTTATAATGTATTCATAAAGTAATACATAGCGTAATTCGATTTAAATCACAAGTATTATTTAATATTACTTACATAAGTGTATATAAAATGCATTAATATACATCTTGTATTTTTTAATAATATCTAACATTAAATAATATTTATAAGCATTTAAAAAATAATGTGTTATACTATTAAATAATCTCTAGTGTAACACTAAACTAGGTTTATTATTTTAAAGAATAGTGTATTGATGCATCTTATGATTTTATTTAGATAGTAGATAATATTATTAATTATAAAGACATCTTGCCCCAGTGGCAAGCATGCTGACACCTCTAGCGGAGGTCTCGGGTTCGAGCCCTCTTGCTAGCAAAGAAAGTAATTAGACAGATGGTTTCTCTCACTAGTTTGATGCTAGTCGCCTCTTTCCTTGACTTTACGAGTTTACGAATTATATCGATGTTTGATAATTGTAATGGATTATTCGTATTAATAAAATCAAAGGGTAACCCTTTTTGTTAAAATAAAAAATTAAAATAACGAGTAATCATGTTAGCACAATGGTGACTACATATATGTTCTCCTTGGTAACCAAGGTTTAATTCCGTGTAACCCGAAGGCCCATATTTGCCCTTTAAATATGCGGGCCGGGCCCAGGCCATAAATGACCCAGTTGGATCGGGTTCGTTTAACATGTCTAACTATTTGCATAGTTTTCAAAAAGAAAAAATGGACTTAATGAATGTGCATGGATAAACAATTACAATTGGACTCTATTATGTGACTAAATTGTCGTTAACTTAATCTCGAGTAAAAGAACAATTCAAAAGCAATAATTTACACTACCACACAATATAGGAGTCAATTTAGTCCTCGTGATATAATTTAACAGGTAAAGAGTTAGAGTATAAAATATCAGTAACCTCATCTCTTCATGCAACCTAGGGTTGGGTCTCATAAGGAGCAAAATTTGTATTGATGAAGTGGTTAACATGTGAGTTCTAGTCCTCTGATCAGGTGAGACGCATCCCATCATAATGAGCGAAATTTATATTGATGAAGTGGTTAACATGTGACTTGTGAGTTCTAGTTCTTTGATCAGGTGAGATACATCCCGCAATTTACCTCCTTCATGTACTGTTGGTCAGTAGTACATAAAGACCGTTGATGTTACGATTTTACATTTTAGAAGGAGCCAATTTTGCACATTGGACATGCAGAAATAATTCTCATACTTGAAACAAAAGAAGAAAAGGACAAAATGGAGGAATCAATCAATAAAATACAGCCAAAATGTGGGATCACTATGTCCCAAATTCATTATTATAATAAATTGTCCCTTGTTTATATTGCAGCCATTAGCCAACCAACCACCCAGAACGCCACATACCAAACTCCATCCGCACTCCATATGCGACTGCCTTACTTTTTTTTTTTTGCTTCTACAATTAAATTAGTTAACGATTTAAAATTTGGTGTCAATATTTTGACCATAAATTATTTATTATTGGTAAATTCAAAAAAATATGCAATTAGTTTTATTGAATTAAAAATATTGTTACATTCAAAAAAATAATACAATTAGTTTTATTGAATTAAAAATATTGTTACAGTATTATTTTTATAATTTTTCAATATGTATATAAAATAAATTAATACTAAAACTTGTACCTCGAAAACTGAATAGTCTATTACAATGAATTACCGTATCCACTATACACACCAAAATAGCATTTTTAGGCTTTGAAATTTCAAGTCTGTCCCATCTGAATTTGCTCACATCCTACCTTTTAAATAGGAGGACGTAATTATAATTTACTTATAAAAATTACTACGAGTATTCTAGTTTGTGTATTACATGTCACGAGTTTTTTATTCTTTTTTCTTATAAACTAAGTATGAGAATTATAACTAACAAATATAGAAATTAAAGACTTATAAATAACGAATATATTAATGACTAACTAAAGTAACATAAAGTATTATTCCATTTGCCTAATCCCTTTGTGAATGTTTATTGCTTATAATAAGGTCCCATTTTAATATTTATACACACAAATTTTTCGACCGATGTGTGCGAGGGAAAAACTTTAGTGCAACACCCAAACAACACGAGAAAGTCCAGCTAGCAAACTACCTAAACATACTTTTTCCTTTATGAAATTGAGTTAATATAGTGTGAGCCGACAATCCACATATCAAATACTCCCTCCGTCCCTAAAAGATTGTCACATTTTACTTTTGGTGGTCAACAAAACACGATTTAAAACATAAATATCTATTATTCTACATGCAAAAAAAATATAAAAAGTAAATATTTCAAAAATATATATTGAGACGAATCTAACAAGGTCCCACAAAACTATATTATTTCTTATCGTTTAATGCGAATTCATGATCAAATTTTGTAATGTTTGACTAACAAAAGTCAAAATGTGACAATGTTTTAAGGACATGGTCACATGGAGTACTCCCTCCGTTTCATAATAGTTGATTGTTTAGAAAAAATTTACTTTTTCATAATAGTTGATTGTTTACGGAATTCAATGTACTTTCGTACTCATGATTTCCTTTTTTATCCTTGCTTTATAGGTCACTTTTCATTTTGAGAGTATTTTGTAGGGTATAATAGTAAATTTTATTAATCTCTTAATAATGTACTTTTTGGCTAAACAATCAAGTATTGTGAAACGGAGGAAGTATTAAATTTGATAAGAACAGATACTACAACTGATCTTAGCCCAAAGACCGGCAAAGGTATCTTATACACCCAAATCTACCCATAAAAAAAAAAAAATCAAAATTTAACTAAATGATATAGTAGTATCATAATAATTGAATAATTATTGTGTATAATAAGGTGCCATTTCCCTATTTATACACCCAAATCTGCCCGAAAACAAATCAAGCTTTTGAAGATATATAAGGTGCCATTTTCCTATTTATACACAAAATTCAATTTAGAAAAAAGACATCAAGATTTTGAGTATATATACGGTAATAATTGAGCATAGCCAAGAAAGATTTAGTGTAAGAATGGAGGTTCGAGCTAGAGCACCTGGGAAAATCATATTAGCTGGAGAGCATGCGGTGGTGCATGGATCAACTGCTGTTGCAGCAGCCATAGATCTGTACACTTATGTCTCCCTCCGTTTTCCTACTCCTGCTGGTTGGTTTTCTTCATTTATGGCATGCCCTTTTTCTTGTTTTTGTTGCTTTTTGTGTTTATGATTATTTGAGATCAATTGGGTGTTTGTGTTGATTAATGTATGAAATTTGAATTGGTTTTGGTGGTGTTTGATAATTGTTTTTTGATGTAAGAATTATGTTGTGATTAGTGTAACTGAATTAGTTATAGACTTATAGTAGTGTTGTTATGTGCTAAGGTTTCTGTGCGGAATAGCCTGCAAACCCCTTGTCTAGTAAATCACACTAGGGACACTAGCCGATCGCTGTGTGTGATACGCTGGACCAAGCAAGAAAGTGTTGGTAGCAAAACGAGCTCATGACCTTGCCGCCAAGAACTTACCTACTCCACCACATTTGGCCACCTTGCGGGCAGTTTTATGTGTTTCTTGATTACACCATTTAACGTCAACATGTCTCGATGCCTCTAAAGAGGCCCGTCTAAGCTGCATAGGGGGAGGGGGGGGGAGTGTACATAGACTTTAGCCTTAAACTTGAATAGAGGGAAAATGTTTCCGAATTGACCCAAGGGTGAACTGCAGACATCAACTACTACTTCATGATTGATAAGAAGCATATGTAGTGGGTTTCTTGATTTCACAATTGCTAGTTCAGAATTCAATATCATTAGCTATCTTTGCAAAACTTATAGAGGATTTGCTGTTGTATTTTATTTGAAATGCATAGGTGACTACTGATTTTTAATTATGTATGGCCAATAATGGATGTAAATATGGCGTAATGTTCTATATTTTCAAACTCATAGGTGACTACTGATTTGGTTGTGATGCAGTTAACTAATGATATTGCATATACAAATTACCTTGTGGTATTAATGGTATCTAGCTCTCATATTATTTTGTCTTGTAATTGCTTTGATCCAGATAATGACGAACACCTTAAATTGCATCTCAAAGATTTAGATTTAGAATTTTCTTGGCCAATTGCAAGAATTAAAGAAGCTCTCCCTGAACAAGCAGTGGGTTGTGTTTCATCGCCATCGTCTTGCTCGTTGGAAACACTCAAGACAATTACAGCTTTGGTTGATGAACAGAATATTCCAGAGGCAAAATTTAGCCTCGCTTCTGGTGTTTCAGCTTTTCTTTTTCTGTATACCTCTATTCATGGGTGAGTAGTTTTTCTCTCTGCTGAATTCTAGTCAGTCATCGGTAACCTGCAGCTTGTAATCGTCCTTTTCTATGTACAGATGTAAGCCAGCAAAAGCAGTAGTCACTGCTGAGCTTCCTTTAGGAGCAGGCTTGGGTTCATCAGCCTCCTTCTGTGTTGCACTTTCTGCTGCACTTCTTTCTTTGTGCGATTCATTGAATCTGGATTTCAGTCACCAGGGTTGGCAAAGGTTTGAAGACAGTGAGCTAGAGTTGGTGAACAAATGGGCTTTTGAGGGGGAAAAAATTCTCCATGGGAAGCCATCAGGAATAGACAACACTGTTAGCACATATGGTGAGTATTTATGAAAGCACAGACGCTATTTTCCTGTATCTAGGTGACCAAGTATTCCATTGACAAATGGGAAGGCTCTCTGATGTCGTTAGCATCTTACTGGGTTATAGGGACATTGGCATAGAAACAGTTTGTCTCGTTTCTATTCTATCATCATCTTTGTTTTTCTCTCTTGTGATACAAACAAAACGTTTTGAAAACTCAAGATAATCTTATACTTATGCCAACTGAAAATGTTCTTGCACTAGAAACTGCTTTATTCGTTACTGTTACAGCTTTCATAAGAACCCTCCCAGAGTTGATTTGGTGCTCAGCTACCTTCTTCAGTTAACCTAAACTGATTCGTATTATTAACCTACAGGAAATATGATCAAATTTAAATCCGGGGACTTGACCTGCATCAAGACAAACATGCCTCTAAAGATGCTAATAACTAATACGAAAGTTGGAAGAAATACTAAAGCATTGGTAGCTGGTGTGTCTGAGAGAGCATTGCGGCATCCAGATGCTATGTCTTCTGTATTCACCGCAGTTGATTGCATTAGCAAAGAACTTGCATCAATTATTCAGACACCGGCTGCTGATGACCTGCAAATAACTGAGAAAGAAGAGAAACTAGCAGAATTGATGGAAATGAATCAGGGCCTACTGCAGTGCATGGGTGTCAGCCATGCTTCAATTGAAACTGTGCTTCAAACGACACTAAAGTACAAATTGACAACTAAGCTGACTGGAGCTGGTGGTGGGGGATGTGTTTTGACTCTTCTACCTAGTCGTATCCTTCTATTTTATACTCATGACTTTGAAATTCACATCTATTTGTCTCATGTGTCGATGTCTGCGGTGAACTCTCTACCTTAATTGTCTAAGTAAGCAATCTGCTATAATATTGATAGGTGAAAGAGATTGCCTAAGTAAGCATCCAATCCCCACCCATAGCCACCCCCTCCCCCTCTCCTCCCCTTCAGAGACATTATTACTTTCTTGATTTAGGGGAAATTTGGGATAACTGATCATTAAAACTGAAGTTATTAGCATTAGTGGCAACCATAATGCACTAATAACCCGTAATTCTCGTTACACCTTAAGGTTGATATATCTATCTTTTCTAATCTTGATTTATTGATGTTTGTTTCGTGATAAGTATCTGATTGCAATCTAAATAATTTATTGCATGTCGGTAACTTCTTATTTCTTTCAATTTCTCAGCTTGCTAGTAGTGCACACTCTGCATAATATGATTAGGTTCTTTTTACCTCCATCTTTTGTTGCGCACTTGTCGTGCTCCTCCTTGACTTTGTGGTACAGTCCTATCTGGAACAGTTGTGGACAAAGTTATTTCTGAATTGGAGGCATGTGGATTCCACTGTTTAATTGCTGGAATTGGTGGAGGTGGCATGGAGGTTTCGTTTAGCGGTTTCAACCAACCTGCATGAGGCAACCCAGTAGCCATTGTAGCATTTTTTCGAGTATTTTTCAAACTCTTCTCTAATTCAATGTCATTTATCCATCAGGCAATCTCAAATGTCTATGTTCTTCAGAAGTTCATCATTTTCTGCAAGTCTTCGGATCAAATGGTACATTGGTCTGTATCGTTGTAGGAATCGACTTCACATATTGAAGTAGTTTTATTTCTAATTGTACAATTATGAATCTTCAATAAATTTGGTTAAAGCTTATAGTTTATATTTGATGAACAATATAGATTAATTTCTGCACTGAACTAAATTGGAATACAGAGCAGTCGAAAAATTACCACAACGAAAATTCACCTTTTAAACGATAGAGCTCACATTTCTTTTTCGCCAACCTTTTCAGAATAACTTTTATTGATAACATGATACATAACATCACCATATGTACATAAGAACATATGCAAACCATGCCGTTTTAAGCATCCCCAACTCACCACCTGATTCCCCTTCTAAGCATCTTTCTTCCTTCGAACAAACTTTCCATCGAAGGAGGGATTAGACACTAACTTCGCATGCAAAAGAGATACCTAAATTATTTCGTTATTGGAAATTGCATTGCATAACTCTAACTTCACATGAAACTACATCACCTCCTACCTAGACTCAAAACTTTGCATGTGTGCGATTATTGCGTACCATATTAAAACTGCACAAGAAGCTAACTTCACATGAAACTGCTGCAAAAGAGACTGGTCTTCCTATATACGCAAGTCGATATTTGGTATCAAGGTAACTTCAGCAAACGTTTGCATACAGCGAATGGCAATTTGCTGACTATTGTAGCATTACGTGTTCATTTTAAAACTAGAGGATGATCCTAGGAATACCCATCAAATCCAAAGACATTGTCAACCAGACCGGTGCCATCATGCTGCTGCAAGTGATGAAGATACCCATAGTGAGCATATTAAGCAAATCGGCTAGCTCATAAAATTAACGCACCAGGGTACAGATTAAAATTTACCTGTTTTGGAAGGGTACTCATGAGGTCCTCTCGTTCAAATAGTTCAGAGAAAAGGTTATCTTGGCAACCTTTATCAGGCAGTCTTTCAGCTTTTATCTTAATTATGTCCTCTGAGAATTGATTTAAATGTTGACCCATATTTGATTTGCTGTTATGTCCACCTTCGCCTGCGGGGAAGATTGGTCTCGAATAAGGTGAATCTCGGTGCTGAGAGCTCTTGAGATTGGAAGAAAGATACTGTTGAGCCAACCCTGTCTTTGATGCTCCAGTAGTTTTGTGTAATGCGGAGTGTTGAGAGACATCATACGTTGATATGACATTTCCCCCCCAATCCTGTGGGTTTAGTTGATGAAGTCTATCAAAAAGGTCATCACTAGTAACAAAACCTCTTGATCCTTTTAGTTCCCAGTTGATCTCTTGTTGTAGCATACCTTTTGATGCGAGAGTTGACATCACCGAATTACTGATAAGCGCGAAACCATTACCTGGCAACTCCGTGTTCTGCTTCACGGAGAAGTCAACCAACGATGAGGCATGTGAAAAGGAATTATGCACTGCACTTCTGTCGAGACCTTCTGGATTCAACAATGCTCCAGAAATGGCAGTCGTAGAAAGATTCTGTATCATGGAGGACGGCAATTTTTTAATTTGACTACCATTAGTGTCACTTAGAAGTTGGCCTCTTCCGTGTTGTTGATTCATTGGCATCAATAGAGAGCTGCTTTGAGTAATTTGTGAGCTAAAATTCATGCTTGGAAAGTGTTGAGAAGAACACATGTTAGCTAGTTGCTTCGGTTCTATATTCGTGGGGATTCCATGAAGTAAGCTCATCTGGTTACTGTTATTGCTCAGTTTTTGTCCCTCACCAAATCGAACCTTCGGAGAAGCTTCAAAACTGTAAATATTTCTCTGCTCTAGTACAGGCATAGATATTGCAGATTTATTCGTGGACAGTCCAGGTGCTGCTGCGCGAAGTGTTGCAAGACTTTGAGAAGAAAGCTGACCGCTAGCAGCAAGAGCCTGCAGATCAAGCCCATCGATTGATGACATTGTCCCGATTGCAGAATCTGACAGTCCCATGAAGGAGTTATTAATTCCACCCTGGTGCTGTGATACACCACTCAGCCTTCGAAGGTATAACCGGTACTTCTGCAAAATATATATCAATTGTGGGAAATAAAATAAAAGAGAAGGCACTGAGAGAATTTGAACTCAATATGGAGTTATGTCGGATATAAAATAACAAAATTGATAATTTATTCGAATATTCAAATTTGTTTTCAAGTTTTTTCCACAAATTATGTAAGAAAATAATAAGCTTCACCTGAAGGTGGCTTGCAACATTTTCTCTAGTCAATCGATTAACATTCATCAACTCCAAAATCTTCTTGGGAACGGCTTCTGCATATGTATATATTACAGTTAACTCAACACAATATGCGAGAAAATCACAATTTAAACAAACCTATAATTTTCAATGTTTTTTGGGGCCGAAAATGAAACTAAACTGAGCTCAACAAAATGGGTTCGAGGCAGCTGAAATAGAAGCAAGAGAAAAGAGTCAAGCTTGTAATTCATACGGTCTATTCCAAGCTGATTGACGGCGGCCACAAATTGTTGATGGAGCTCCACTGACCAAACTACACGTGGTTTCTTCAACGTCGATGTATCATCCCTTTCATCAGCATCATCTTCTTCATGTTTTCTCTTCTTTGAACTTCTCCAGTTCCCGTCATTTGCTGAGGATGAGTAATCAACATCTTCAGATGGCTTAAGTTGCCTATCTCCATCTTCCACACTACCAGATTGCTCCACATCCTTGTTGTCCTTCCACTCGTGCTTCTTCTTACGAACAACATGCTGCCATATGTTCTTCAATGCCTCCATTCGGACAGGCTTGATTAAATAATCACAAGCCCCATGTGTCACACCCTTCATTACAATGTTCTTGCTGTCATCAGCCGACATCACTACAATAAATAATCACAAAAAGCAAACCAACAAAATAAAAAAGAGAACATGGATACGCCTTCTAGTGATAACATTAAAATCGCCAGTATAATGCGGCCACGTACTGATAACAGGAAGGTCCATCAAGAGTCCAACTTGCTCGAGAAGTTTGAACCCATCCATGTCTGGCATATGCACATCACTTATTACAACATCATAACCATTTCTGTTCTCCCTAAGTAACGTCAGTGCAACTTCAGCCCGATTACATTTGGTGACTGCATCCACAACGAAAAACATGAGCAATGGAACTTGGGAGTAAGACGCCAAACACAATTGATTATAAATCAAAACATCAGCCTTTTAATCTCTTTAAGATGATTAAAAATCTCAAAATAACCTATAAAACTTCATACAGCAAGAAAACTAGTTTATCACATAAGCTTTGTAACATCTACATACTTTCCATATCAAGATCCAATATATGAATTTATCCAACACATATCATATAGGAAGAACTCCATATACTAGCATAAAACCAAGAATATAACAATCCAAGAAAACAATCATAACAACAAAATCGTCCCTTTTTAGTTGACGTTTTGACACTTTTTTTGTCATAAAATAGTTGTCGTTCGAACATTGAAAATTATACTTTTACATTATTAATGAACTTTTTGACTACTTTTTCTCTTGAAATTCTCAGCCAACCAACGATATAGTTCCAAATAATTATATTTCTAGATTTTCAATTTACTTTTTGACTACTTTTAATTCTTATTAATCTATGTGCAAATAGCTAGAACGACAATTAAAAAGAGACACAGAGTAATAGTTTGGGAAAAGACGCGTAAGTATACCTTAATAAGCCGATGGCTCAATAGTCTAGTCACATCTGAGCTAAGCTTCCAACTAGTAGATTATAGATAACTTGTTTCATACTTTCAGTCTAACGCTCTATTAGTTAGCAACTATTCTATTTTAAGGGTCCGTTAGTTAGAAGTTTATGTATTCCTTATTTGTAACACTATTGTATTCCTACTCTCATCGCTAATTTACGGAGAAAGTGTATACCTTGATAAAGACAAATCCTTAGCATTTTGTCCAAGATGCTCAAGCAAGTGGGGTCATCATCCACAACTAGAACCCTGAGGCCAGCAGGGAATTGATTAGATACAGCATCTCCACCATTCCAAGAAACACTTGAATTTGTAGCTGACATAGCTTTAAGATTATTCTTTTGCCAGAAAAACAATATCCTATAACACAGAATACATTTGACATAAGCAATGAAGTTAATCCAAATATTAAAGGATTGGGTTTCTATTGAAATTTGGGGTTTTGCCCAGAGAGAGAAAGGGGGAGTAGCATTCAAGGGGGAGAGAGAGAGAGAGGGAGGAGTAATGTAAATCGTTACCTCACTCTAATTTTAATTTATAGATATGCATATGCTCTGCAACTTAAGGAATTTATTATCGCTAATTCATCTTCGTGACATTTCATTTCACTCAAATCTTTTTTCCTCTAAACAATAGGAGAATGGAGAAAAATAACATATTTAATTATATTATCCTAATATAATTTTAAAAAATTATATACATATATATATTTTTTCTAATTCCATGTAATTCTCTTATCCTAATATAATCTTAAAAAATTCTTCTCCCGTAAATCACCCAAATGCAAATATACCATATATGTTTAAGTGTGTGGCATTCTTGACTCATGGGCTTTGTATCTTTAAGGTTGACGATAATGCCAGAGCAATTTTCATGTTGTCAGAGTAAAATTACCTTCAATTCCTTTTATGCCCTTTGACTATATGACTTATAATTACAATATTGATTGTCAATGATAGAATATTTTGATTTCTATTTGAATAATGAAAACATAAATAAATGATATAATTAACAATTGAGATTACGTTGAAAATATAGTTTGATAAAAGGGGTATAAAAGAAATTCAACATGATTTTGCTCTGGCAACATGAAAATTGCTCTGGCATTATCGCTAACCTATCTTTAATTCATGTTTTGTTTTACTCTCTTGAATTTGTCTTTAGGTACTTATGTTATTTTGGTTTCTTATTGTGTATGTTTTGTTTTCTTGAAGTTTAAGAATTGGTTTGTTTCTCCGCATTTAGAGTGTTTCAACGAGGATAACATCTAAAAGTATGAAAGATATTAGTAGAGTAGATGAGGTTATAGACTTGAATTAAGTAGTCTTCGAGTCACTTTGTTGGTTGATTGACTAATGATATTAGAGCATAACATTTTACAAATAGTGGATGATCTATACTTGGTGAGTGTTTGAGTCTAAGAAAATACTTGAGTTCTTTCTATGTGTGATTCGCATACTTGATTACAGTTCTTCAAAACTTGCTTTGAATCTTCTTTTATCTTTGACTGTGTGCTACATGATAATGGCGAAGATATTAGAAATAAGTTCACTTTTATCCATAAGCCTACCATGAGAATGCCCCTAATGAGCCTCGTTGTGCCTAAAGGTTAATCTTTGTAATTAACCATATAATTTGACTCTAATCTTGAATATAAAGAAATCCTTGATCGTTAATTGTGAAGGTTAAGATATTGATAATTACTAGCTTTTGGGTGATTATAAAAAGAAATAAGTGTAGGAGAGTACAAAAGATACAAACATAGTTGTAATAGATATGAAATTAATCATGTTGAAATAGATATGAAATTAATCATAAAATAGTTACTAATTTTTTATGTTTTATATTTCCACAATTTTCAGTCCAAAGCCAAATATTTTCCTATCGCTACAATGATAACCCATTACAATCCAATAAAAAACTTCTGATCCCATTATAATCTAGTGTATAATCAAGTTTATGATAGACAGTGTCAAAGATTTGAGCTGAGAAAAAAAGGAAAAGGCCTGGATTGTTTAAGAACAAAAAGGAGGAGCCGTCAACAACAAGGTTCAACAACAACATATAACTAGCTTTATTACATCCTATTAGAAGATACTCTCAAAATAAAAAGTTACCACTAAACAAGAGTCATAAAGGAAAATATGAGTATGAAAGTACATTGAATTCCGTGAATAATCAATTATTGTAAAAAAAATACTTTTTTTAAACAATCTGTTAGTGCGTGAGATTGGATGAAGTTTTTCGGTTAAACCAAGAGTTGTAACAATGTAATCAATCGAAGCCAGTCGTACTATGCAAGTATTGAACCATTTATTAAAGATAGAATCTCTTGTTTCTAGAAGGATCATATATGTGGATGAGTATGGTTCAAAGCTAGTTGTATGATTGAAGGTTTCCTATAATCAAGAGATTGCTACGTGAAGAATCCTAATCAAGAAAGGAAACATGTCAAGAGATTATGACGACTGCTATTCTCGGCTAAATATGATGGGTTTGTTTTTCCAGAATCCAATCAAGACACGGACCTCAACCTAGCCTATATATATCCTCTCAATACACGAAGTGAAGACATCCGAAAATTCACAAGCATACAAGTAATTTGTTATTCCAGTATTGAGTTGCTAGTTAAATTGTTACTAGAAGCTTTTACTCTGTTTTGCTTCTAGTTTGATGTACAATTGGTGTATCTCAATGATACATCCACAATGAGGTTTAATATTTCGTTCAACACATTGTAACAGTTGATCACCGGGATGCTGGTGCTAACTTAGATTGTTGTAGTAGGGAGCCTATAAAGAAGTAAAAATAGAGCGTTGGGTATGTGAACATACGTATAAGTCCATACTTGTAATTATCTTTTACAATATTATTGTTCCCTTGGATTGACTGCCCCCAGACATAGGTGTTATTCTAACACTGAAGTGGACTACCATTTTACATGTCTGAATTACTTTATTATTTTACTTATTGTCTACACTTTAATAACAATTGATATCACTGTATGTCATCTGTGGAGTGTATACGATTTCACGATCAATTATTTGAAAACATACACGATATTTAGTAGATAAATTTGATTATTTGAATCCTATGGTGAGGGAGTAGTGATTGATGTTTAGTGGTAGTGTCTGCGCCGAAAAGAATAATACTTGGAGGCTATGCACTAATGCACCTAGACTGGATTATATATATTCAATCAATAATGACTTTCATTGTATTTTCCAAATAGCCATCACTATTATTTCAGCTATTCATCTCCCACTTAAATGACTAACATTATCCAAACTCTTTCAATACTATTATCTTTTGATTCTAATACTCCCTCCGTCCCTAAAGATTGTCACATTTTGACTTTTGATAGTCAACAAAACACGATTTAAAACGTAAATATCTATTATTCTATATGCAAAAAAGTTATAAAAAGTTGATATTTCAAAAATATATATTGAGACGAATCTAACAAGGTCCTACAAGATTATATTATTTCATATCGTTTAATGAGAATTCACGATCAAAGTTTGTTATGTTTGACCAACAAAAATCAAAATGTAACAATTTTTTAGGGACGGAGGGAGTATTTTGGTACAATGAACAATGAGCCAAGATGGGTACAAGAGACCCTATGTTTAAAATCTAATTAAAATAAGAATATCATGCTTAAATGCTTCAAAACCATCCTATTTCATCACAACACGAGGACTTGGGTCGGACTTTGGCATCACCCATGTAAGGTCCTGTCAATTCACATTGTCTTCCAGTAGAGATCGGATGATTGGTCGGGACTCGTTTCCACCTCAGCATCATCCGATCATGGTTGCCCATCACAGTCGATTACGTATTTACTTTCAACAATTTTTCACTTGAAAACATATTTAGCATACTTACTTGCAACAAGTAGTGTTGAATCTACAACAATCGGAGTTCATGTTATCTTTATACATCCCAAAGCATCTTTTAATTTCACTAACTTGGTTATCGAAGTGACATAACCAAAACAATTGCCCAAGGTATAACGAGTGATTTTGATTTATTTCAGTATTCAAGAGTTTGAGGATATAAAAAGTTGATTTCTTAAAATGTGGCATGTATAGCTAGATTAATTTTCAAAATTTACATTACTTTCAAGTAGGGCTTTCAATGATCTGGTCCTAGCTGGTTTTGGCCCAAATTGATTCGCATTGTTAACAAAATTTGTTTCACTCGCAAATCGAATCCTCAATAAATCAATTTGACTGTTCAATTCGTAACGGTTCGAAATAAAATTATGTAAAGACTGGTTCGTTAATCAGATCGTATCAAGCCGCAAAAATCCTGCTCGTTAGTGGGTTCGTTAAAAATGTTACTGATTTATATCTCATATCGTTTCGATCTTAATTTGATTTTCCCTCTAATTCTTATTAGACTAAAAAGTTAGGATATGTTTGGTTTATTTTTTTAATAAAAATGAATATTATAAATAATTTTATCGAACGATTCACGAGTTATAAAATGAATCATAATCGGTATGAATGGGAACTACAGTTTAATAAAATTAAAATTATAAACGATGTGAAGTAATGATTAGCGACCAATCTAAAACAAATTATGATATGTTAAACCGAATTGTAACCAATTCGAAATTTAAACCAAGCGATTAAAAGAGTCGAATTTAACCAACCGATTTATGAGCAGACTGATCCGGTAACAACCCTACTTCCAAGTTCCATCATGGGCAAGCCTATTAGTCAGGCAAGTTGTTCGAGACATACGCTCAAATAGGCTAGCGAACGCATAGAACGTACGTTCAATATTTTAACGAACACCCGTAAGTACTTGGACATTTTTTATTAACTAAATGAGCAAATGACCGGGATAATCACGTATGCTTAGGTTGGGATCCCGGGTGATCATTTATGTTTCAAAGGGTCCTAGTTGATTACTTATGTTTCTAAATCGATCTCAATTGATATTTTAGAACTAAAATATATTAATTATCAACTAATTACCTCACGTGACCTGCACATGTCCTCGTACATTAAGTCCGTATTACAAGCTATTCCCACATATCCTATGCATTGTTTTTTGTTGCCTAAACATGTGTGCAAAAAAATCAACAATATTCTATCAAATTACTGGTGGGGTAGTACTGCAAATAAGAAGAGTATACATTGGGTTTCATGGGCTAAACTTTGCCAACCAAAAGCACAAGGGGGACTTGGATTCAGAGATCTTCACACATTTAATCTGGCTTTACTAAGCAAACAAGTGTGGAGTCTTATATCAGAGCCTCACAATGAGTTGGCAAGGGTTCTCAAGGCACGATACTTTCCGGACACCAATTTCTGGAATGCTCAAATTGGAAAGACTTCAAGCTTCACCTGGAAAAATATTATCACAGTGAGGGACAAAATGAAGAACTTAATAGACTGGCAGATTGGCAATGGTGAACAAATAATTATATGGGAACATAAGTGGGTACCGTATTCCTGGTCCAGACAACCATATACTTTACTCCACCAAACACATTAGGTCGGACAATATTAGAATTAATAGACCATCAAATTGGGATATGGGACATCAGTAAGTTAAAAACAACATTTTGGGACGTTGATGTTGGAATATCCCGGGGTTGCAAGACACAATGAAATACAATAGTTCATATGTCATACAACCCTAATTCGTTGATCGTTAGAACTTACACAATGAAACTAGCTCATAGAAGTATATGTTTAAAGGTAGTGTGAATATGCTACAATTAACATATAAAAGAGTAGTGCTACAAAGTTATACCTTTGAAGCGTGAGCGGAAGCTTTGTAAATCTTTAAGCGCTTATCCCCACACCTTGCTCCTTTGCTTTCTCCTTGAAGAAATGTCTATCACCAAGGTGATATGAAACTACTATGAAATAGTCCACACCAATACCTTAGATAGCAATAAGACACACTTGGACTAGTGTGTGTTATTGAGGAGTATGTAGTCTTTACTACTATAGCAAAAATGTAGAACTAGTTCTACACTCTACACTTAGAGTTTTGCTAGAGGGTTGAGGTTGAAGATGAAGTGTGTTTGTTTGTGTTCTTGTGTTCTCTAGCAAGAGATATGCAAGACTTAGATTGATTTCTTCACATTCAATATCATCTTATGATATAGAATGGATGATGAAACATATTGCACACTAAACAAACACATTAACCATCCATATGGTTAATGCCTCTTGGTCCATGGAAGATGCTCTTACAAGAGTTCTTCCCAAGGGATACAAAGCCTTCCCAAGGCATAAAGTAGCCACCAAGATGTCAACTCCTCATAATGATGAGATTAGTTAATTAATCTTAATTAATTAATTAAATCATATCTTGTTTAATTAATTCATTAATTAATTAAATCATGTAGGTCGGTTCGACTCATCATGGATCGCAAACTGTCTAACAGAGTGCGATTCCTCCTTTCGGACACACCATTATGTTTTGGTGTTCCGGCCGGTGTGAGTTGTGAAACAATTCCACAATCTCTAAGATGAGCGTCAAACTCGTGGCTCATATATTCGCCTCCTCGATCGGATCGAAGAGTCTTAATAGTCTTGCCGAGTTGATTCTCTACTTCATTTTGGAATTCTTTGAACTTTTCAAAGGCTTCACTCTTGTGCTTCATTAGATAGACATAGCCATAACGACTAAAGTCATCCGTGAAGGTAATGAAGTAGGGAAAACCACCTCTTGCAGGAGTGTTCATTGGACCACATACATCGGTATGTATTATCCCCAATAAATCACTTGCCCTTTCACTCGTTCCAGTGAAAGGTGATTTGGTCATCTTGCCCAAAAGGCATGATTCGCATTGGTCATATGATTCAAAATCAAGTGACTCAATAATTCCACTTTCGTGGAGTTTCTTGATGCGATTTTCATTTATATGACCAAGTCTGCAATGCCATAGGTAGGTAGGATTCAAGTCGTTAGGCTTGTTCCTTTTAATATTTACGTTATATACCTCATGGTCCTCATCTAGTATGAAAAGACCATTTTGGTTTGAAGCTTTTGCATAAAGTAAACCATCACGATTAATAGAACACATATTTCTTTCCATAAGGATGGTAAAACCATCATTGTTCAAAACAGATATGGAAATAATATTTCTAGAAATAGTAGGAATACAATACACATTATTTAAAACTAAGACCATCCCGGATGGTAGTTTTAAATCTATCTTGCCCACGGCAACTGCAGCAACCTTTGCTCCATTGCCTACCCGCAAGTCCACCTCTCCCTTCCGAAGAGCTCTACTGTCCTGTAGTACCTGCATATTTCGACAAATATGAGAACCACATCCTGAGTCAAGTACCCAAGTAGAGTTATTAGAGGTGATAAAAGCTTCAATAACGAATATACCTGCCGGAAGAGTCCCACTCTTCTTGTCTTCGAGGTACTTCTTGCAGTTCCTCTTCCAGTGACCAGGTGTATTACAATAATGACACTGGTCAGTCCCCTTAGGACCTTTAGCCGGAGTTTTGGAAGTCTGGGCCTTGACTGTTTTGATAGATCCAGTCTTGGCCTTTCCCTTCCATTTCCCCTTGCCTTTCTTAAAGGCCTTCTTGTTCTGAATCATCAGAACAGAGGGAGTTTGGGTAGAGCTCTTCCCACACTTCAACGCAGTATCAGCCGTGCTGATCATGTTATGTAACTCCGATAACGATTTATCGAAGTCATGCATGTTGAAGTTCATGACAAAGTTACCAAACTTGCCAGGAAGGGAACGGAGGATTATGTCAATGGCCAAATCCTTGGAAAACTGAGTTCCCAAAGACTCAAGTCTCTCGATGATCCCAATCATCTTGAGAACATGAGGACTGGCCTGTTGACCATTGGATAGTTTGCAATCCATGAGGGCACAAACAGCTTCGTACCGCTCATTTCTTGCCCGCTTCTGGAACATCTCTTCCAGTCTGCAGTACATGTCATATGCTGCCACATTTTCGAACTGAATTTGAAGATTCGGTTCCATGTTGGCCAGCATAAGACATTGGACATCCAATGCATCATCCACGTGTACATCATATGCACTACGTTCTAGCTCATCGGCATTATCTCCGGGTGGTGGAGGAAGTTCTTCCTTAAGAACATACTCGACTCTCTCGTGCTTGAGAACGATTCTCAAGTTACGAGACCAGTCGTTGAAGTTATTGCCATTGAGTTTACACTTCTCAAGTGTAGATCGGAGTGAATTTGAAGTTGATTTCTTAGCAGTTGCCATCTAAAAACATGCGAGTAGGAAACGACATTCAGTTTAATTTATATGTAAAACATACGATACAAGTAAAGCATGCTTGAAATAATAATACGAGTACCAACAACCCCTCGAAGTGTACAAGTATACCAAGACCCCACGGACTTGGGTATGAGCGGCACACGCAATCATCCTCATAGTCCAATCCATGGGTAAGTCATACTAGACTATCATATATTAATCATCCAATGATTATATATGACTCTTGGAGTCTATCACTAGTCGTTTTATGACACTATAGACTTCCTTTGCCAAACGGGCCGGTTCGATGGGCTAACCTGTAGCCACGTTTTAAGTAACCTTAGTTCACCATAAAGGGATGGATTACATTTGCCGGTTCGATGGGCTAACCTGTAGCGCATGTAATCCCATTGCCTCCTATTCCTATGAATCAAAGTGCCCATCTAGGGATGATCCACCCGAAACGTAGGAAAGTTTGACAACTTTGAATTTAAGGTTTGGCAAACACTTAATTATAACGTGGAGGGGTTTAGATTAAACATGTAATCCACATTTCATGCATATCACAAAAGGTGTACATATACGTCAAGAAAATATATGTAAGCATGAAACATGACATGAATAATAAACACTTTAAAGGGACGTGATATGGCCTAAAGAACATTAAATAAAACTAGTCTAACTAGTTCTAAACTAAGTCCTTGGTCTCCGTCTTCTTGGACATCGCCATGCTCCAAGTCCGTCTCTTCATGTCTTGTTACATAATCAACTTTCGCATTAAATGGCACATGCGCCGCGAAAAAGAAATGACAATACAAGAATGTAAAACGACACATGCGTCGTATTTCAATATCAAGGACAGTACGCAGACTGTATTTCGAATAAATACTAGGCCATATCAAATCCCCATTCCATTCAGACTACAGTTTATATATGCATAACACATTATACATAAATCACATAAACATGCTAGGAATGGAATAAAACACACAAGCAACACACAACTCACACACATACTCACATTCAAATAATGTGAACATAGTCATACATGCATATCATAACCTTTAGTTGTCCAACAACTAACTTAGCCAATTTTAGGAAGTTCTATCATAAGTTCAACATATTGAACTAATAACCCGATTTCATTCAAAGAGACTTAGCATAAGTTATATTTGTTAAGGTTTGAAATTCATAATAATTCAAACCTCAAACTTCCTTTCGATACTCAATTAATCAATTTAATTAGTACCGATTGGATAAAATCAAAGTGCTCCCACTTACCTCCACAAGACTCGCCATAAGACGATCTTATGTTGGAAGAGCTAAATTTTGACATACATGCTAATTTTAAACTATTTTAAACTTCTCAAAGAATGTTTTGGACTTATAAGATTATTTCCGGAATGAAAACAATCTCTAAGTCACCCATAACAAACCGAAAACGTCCATAATCATCAAATGACTTTGGACTTAATCGATTTGTTTTGTTTCGAAATCATCAAATGACTTTGGATGTGCATGGACGCGTCCAGGGGGGCCGAACCAGGCTTCGGGCCAAGGCGTTCCTTATCCAGGGAAAGCCGAGGGTGCGCGTTCCAGTGGAGCCGTGTCCTTGGCTTGCCGGGACTCACGCGAAACTTAGGTTTTGTCAGGGAGGGTTTTCCGAATACGAAAATCGGCTACGGTTCATATATCGACATATATACTATATGGTACTACTTTCAACACTTCTAGAACATGTTAAACGTGTAATATAGCTCTGATACCATGTTGGAATATCCCGGGGTTGCAAGACACAATGAAATACAATAGTTCATATGTCATACAACCCTAATTCGTTGATCGTTAGAACTTACACAATGAAACTAGCTCATAGAAGTATATGTTTAAAGGTAGTGTGAATATGCTACAATTAACATATAAAAGAGTAGTGCTACAAAGTTATACCTTTGAAGCGTGAGCGGAAGCTTTGTAAATCTTTAAGCGCTTATCCCCACACCTTGCTCCTTTGCTTTCTCCTTGAAGAAATGTCTATCACCAAGGTGATATGAAACTACTATGAAATAGTCCACACCAATACCTTAGATAGCAATAAGACACACTTGGACTAGTGTGTGTTATTGAGGAGTATGTAGTCTTTACTACTATAGCAAAAATGTAGAACTAGTTCTACACTCTACACTTAGAGTTTTGCTAGAGGGTTGAGGTTGAAGATGAAGTGTGTTTGTTTGTGTTCTTGTGTTCTCTAGCAAGAGATATGCAAGACTTAGATTGATTTCTTCACATTCAATATCATCTTATGATATAGAATGGATGATGAAACATATTGCACACTAAACAAACACATTAACCATCCATATGGTTAATGCCTCTTGGTCCATGGAAGATGCTCTTACAAGAGTTCTTCCCAAGGGATACAAAGCCTTCCCAAGGCATAAAGTAGCCACCAAGATGTCAACTCCTCATAATGATGAGATTAGTTAATTAATCTTAATTAATTAATTAAATCATATCTTGTTTAATTAATTCATTAATTAATTAAATCATTTCAATAAATGATAATATATAAATATATATCTCACATATATATATATACATAAACCCTAAATAGTGCGTCCGGAACTAATTCCGGGCGCACCATCGGTTCGGGACACGATCTCGATCGAACCGAAATTCCTCAATATGGATCAAATCCCTTATTCACTTTCGGGTCACTACTCGAAAGTATCTTCGGTAATTGTTATGTGTGTGACCTCATAGCCCGAGTAACGAAAGCATCGGGATTCAACGTATAAGACCGTATACTCGAATCCCGAAGATCATCGTGAGAGCCTAGTCTGCCATTCGATGACCCCCGGCATTATCTCGGGTGAGACTACTGATAGTTCAGATAACTATCGGTTGTTGAACCGTATATATAGATGATATAGTTCACGGGCACTAATTGAGGAAATTGACACATCAATTTCCAACAGTTGATGTGGTGGAAATCTTAAAAATACCACTTCAGAGCCTAGATCTGGTAGACAAACCAGTCTAGAAGCTTCATCCTAAGGTGATTTTCACTGTGAGTACAGCTTATCATGCATACAAGGACGATTCATATAAGGGGGAACAATCATCGAATATCAAGGAAACTACTGAAAAGTTTTACAACAAAATTTTGCAATTAAGGGTTCCAGGAAAGATAAAACACTTCTTATGGAGGGTAATCAACAACTCCTTAGCAACATCAGATAATCTCATGAAGAAGAAACTTCAAGTGGACCAAACTTGTCGATTATGCAATATGGAAGTCGATCAGGTCATGCATGTGTTTCATCGATGCACATATACACAACAAGTTTGCAAAAACCTAAACATCATACCTTATGTTTCAGACACAAAGGAATTCAGAGACTTACTGGATTTTCGATGGAGTACTTTACCGGGTTTCAAGGTACGAAAATGGATTGTGAGCTTATGGCAGATATGGCATCAAGGAAATCGTATAACATTTGGTGATGAAGCCCAATCGCCAGAAACAGTTTCGAGATTTTCAGAGACGTTTCTGATTTCTCATAATAAGACAACAGATGAATGGAAGGAGCTTCATTTATGAGCTCAGATGTTGCTTTTATATAGAAAATAAAGGGTTAGAGCATCTTTTACATAAGGGCCTCTATCGGACCTCTATTAGACTTTGTCTTTGTCAGACTTTGTTGTAGTTTTGGATGGAAGGCCAAGTTTGTCCTTTTGTTTGTAATTATTTTTAATTTCTTTAATAAAAATTCATCGCTTGGTATAAAAAGAAAATCAATATTCATGTTAGATTATTATCAAAATCTAATTATCTCAATCTATAGGTATCCTAATCTAATTACTCCCTCTATTCCTAATTGACAGGGATATTTTTGACTTATCTGGTCAAATAATTTTCGTTAGTCGATACGAAAATATGTACTTTTTATAATTTTTCCGTGGGTAAAATAAAAGATATTACGTTTTAAGTGGTGTCCAGGATATAGTGAAAATCAAATGACCCTATTATTTAGGGTTGGAGTAAGTATAATCTTTAACATTCAATAGACATCTTATTCCAAGGGAATCTTATGTTTGAATTTGGGTTCCGATTGATTATTTATGTTTCAAAGGATCCTTGTGTGATCACTTATGTTTCTAATCGATCTCACTTAATTTTCAATTCTTTTGCAAAAACAAAAAAGAGAGAAAAAGACTTGAAATGACTACATTGCCCCTGAAAAATTATATGTGCTGGTCACGTGAACATGTATGTTGATTTTGAGAATATTAATGTTTTTCGATGATGTTAGTGCTATAAAGGTTGCTAACAATTAACTGATAATTAATGGATATTAAATCTAAAATATCAACTGGGATTCATTTAGAAATATAATCAATAGTGCTGGAAACGAGTCGGGTAACCCGTTACCCGTTACCCGCTCGAGCACCCGGCTCGAGTACTTGACTCGATAGACCACTTGTTAGTTAAGGAGTAGAGTAAGCGTACAAGGTTGTGCTCGTTTGAAATACCCGACTCGCTCGATAATTACCCGGCTCCTTAACAAACTTATCAAATTAATTAATTAATTTAACATGTGTGTTCAAATATTATTTATAATTAAGTTTTGTAAATGTTATTAGGGTTAATGGCCGCAACAACTACCTATGTTTGGTGAATGTTTCCATTCAATCAGTTGTGTTTTAAAGTGTTCCGTTCTATCACCTATGTTTCAAAAGTTTCCAATCCATCACTCATTTTGTTAACGAACCGTTAAATATGTCATGTGACTTGCATCTGACTTTTTGCAGGGGCATTTTAGTAATTTTACATTATACTATGTTTTTTATCCATTCCATCACGTCATCTATGTTTGGTAAATATTTATAGTGAATCACCTGTGTTTTAAAGTGTTCCATTTCATCACTTGTGTTTTAAAGTATTCCATTTCATCACCTATGTTTTAAAATGAATCCCACTTGATCACGAGTATCTATACTATATATAATGTGGGAAGCTTTAAATTTTTTAAATTGTTGGGTGAAGCCTAAGAAATCATCTAAGCTATCCAAGTGGTATGATATGTGTTTGCCAGTTGTCTAAGATAAACAATTCAAAATAACTACCCTCTTTAATTGATGCATTCTATTCGTAACTTCTCATTAGTTGCTAATGTATTTTGCTTTAATATTTAACTTCTCAATTGTATATGTTTTTAATTTTTCACCTTTTTTAAAATTGATGCATTGTATTCGTATGTTGATTATTATACGTAATAAATCAAGCAACGTTCATATATTTTTATGTCAAAATTGTTAATAGTGAATAGCGTTTTTCTAATAGATAAGTAAATATTATTTTATGATATTATATTTAGGCGAATATAATTATACAATATCCATTATATAAAAATTTGTGAAACAATGTCCACATGAAATTGCATAGGTTAGACTGTGCAAAGATTACTAGTTTAAAATTTTTTAATCATCAATAAATTGAAACAAACTGTAAATTAACTCCAAACTTTCTACATTTTAATTATAGTTTGAAAATATTTTAGGTAATAATATAAACATACTTTAAGAATTTTAAAAGAACTAAAATTCAATTTTTATAATAAAATCTTCATTTTAATTAATAATAAAAAATAGCAATTAATTTTCGAGAATTCCAAAATAGATATACGGGGGATCTAGATCCAGTGAATCATAAAAAATACTGAACTTTATTCTGTTAACTAAAACTATAATTCAATTCTTTTTTCGGCCAATTTTTAATTTTATAATTTATATATAATACTCAATGGATCTACCCATATTTATCAAAATAAAAAGCTTTATTACCACACAACATTTTTCAAACATATAGAGTGAAAGTCAAAATATTAGTATTATTTGACCATTGTTAGTTATGCTTAAGAATAACAAAACTGTAAATTAACTCCAAACTTTTTACATTTTAATTATAATTTGAAAATATTTTAGGTAATAATATAAACATACTTTAAGAATTTTAAAAGAACTAAAATTCAATCTTTATAATAAAATCTTCATTTTAATTAACAATAAAAAATAGCAATTAATTTTCGAGAATTCCAAAATAGATATATGGGGGACCTAGATCCACTGAATAATAATAAAAAAAACTGAATTATATTCTATTAACTAAAACTATAATTCAATTCTTTTTTCGGCCGATTTTTAATTTTATAATTTATATATAATACTCAATCGATCTACCCATATTTATCAAAATGAAAAGCTTTATTACATCACAATAATTTTCAAACATATAGAGTGAAAGTCAAAATATTATTATTATTTTACCGTTGTTAGTTATGGTTAAGAATAACATTAAAATATTTTCTACTATTTAAGTACTCATCGATATTATGTAGGTGGATTTCAACTTAATTAGAATACTATTTTTCCATATTGAGAGATTTATAATGGATAAGGTCAATATTTTGGTCTAATTATAAACGTTACATATTAAGAACTGATTTGTAAATAAATTAAATACTAATAAACATATAGTTTCCAGTTCTATCCTTTCCCTCAAACTATATATATATTGAAGTCCTGAAAAATTGTTGAAGCATCAATCAGAAAAGTAGAAGTAAAATAGTCAATAATTAATAATAGTGGCTATTACAAAAATGAACCGTTCTCAATTCATCGTTGTTTGCTTGGCGTTTGTTACTCTCGTGTTTCTTTGTGAGTCCTCGCCACTAATTATGTATATATGTGTTGGATATGTTCTTAGTTATGATTATCATTCGTTTCATATTAAACATATAATCAAACACCATCTTTTTATCTAGATTATGTGTAATTTGATTTCGGATTATATATCCTTTAATTGTTGTTTAAGTATTGAATTTATACTTTTTACTTTTCTTATTTGTTAGTTCTAATTTCCATTCTATTTTATAAAAAGAATGATCGAAAGACAATTTTTATATCCTAATTCTTGAATAATCGGCAAGATGTATTGATATGACAGGTGACATAGGGGAGAAGCAGAGAGTAGTAGCTTCCAGTGTTGTACTTGAGAAAGACCCTCCTGATGAATCGATTAATAAGAGACTTTGCAAAAAGATTGGTTCAAGTACCTTTATATGGTGTTGTTGTGATGGCTGCTATGGCAGTTTCGAGGAATGTGTGGCTAAATGCGTTTGTGATAAGTGATTTCGTGTTACCAATGTCTAATTTCAATGTAATTTACTTTTTCATTGATCTCTCTTATGTTGTCGAGAGTATAGCGCATATTCCGGGTGATGTATGTACATCATTACTTAAGAAATATCAGATTATGAGATCATAAATGTTATGTGGTTCATTTTTTACTTGAAAAAAAGTGATAAAGTGTAATTCATCATTTCAAAAAGTTATGGATTGACATACATCAAGGAGTTAACAAAATTATGTCTTTCCCTAGACGGAAAATATGAGCAAAATATTATAAATTTTTTACTGGTCAAAATCCAATTTATTCTAATTTAAAATTTTTTAATCATCAATAATTTGAAACAAACTGTAAATTAACTCCAAACTTTCTACATTTTAGTTACAGTTTGAGAACATTTTAAATAATAATATAAAGATACTGTAAGAACTTCATAAGAACTAAAATTCAATCTTTATAATGAATTCTTCAAATTAATTAACAATAAAAAATAGCAATTAATGTTCAGAAATTCCAAAATAGTTATATGGGGGATCTAGATCCAGTAAATAATAATACAAAAAACTGAACTTTATTTTGTTAACTAAAATTATAATTAAATTCCTTTTTCAGCCGATTTTCAATTTTATAATTTATATATTATCTATACTATATATAATGTGGGAAGCTTTAAATTGTTTGGTGAAGCATAAGAAATCATCTAGGCTATCCAAGTGGCATGATATGTGATTGCCACTTGTCTAAGATAAACAATTCAAAATAACTACCCTCTTTAATTGATGCATTCTATTTGTAACTTCTCATTAGTTGCTAATGTATTTTACTTTAATATTTAACTTCCCAATTGTATATGTTTTTAATTTTTCACCTTTTTTAAAATTGATGCATTGTATTCGTAGGTTAATTTTCATATGTAATAACTCAAGCAACGTTCATATATTTTTATGTCAAAATTGTTAATAGTGAATAGCGTTTTTCTAATAGATAAGTTTAAATATTATTTTATGATATTATATTTAGGCGAATATAATTACACTATATCCATTATATAAAAATTTGTGAAACAATGTCCGCATGAAATTGCACAAAGATAATTAGTATATAATTATATATTATATACAGTTATTATATATATATCAAATACATATATATATATATATATATATATATATATATATTGTTGGAAATTGATGTGTCAATTTCCTCAATTAGTGCCCGTGAACTATATCATCTATATATACGGTTCAACAACCGATAGTTATCTGAACTATCAGTAGTCTCACCCGAGATAATGCCGGGGGTCATCGAATGGCAGACTAGGCTCTCACGATGATCTTCGGGATTCGAGTATACGGTCTTATACGTTGAATCCCGATGCTTTCGTTACTCGGGCTATGAGGTCACACACATAACAATTACCGAAGATACTTTCGAGTAGTGACCCGAAAGTGAATAAGGGATTTGATCCATATTGAGGAATTTCGGTTCGATCGAGATCGTGTCCCGACCGAACCGATGGTGCGCCCGGAATTAGTTCCGGACGCACTATTTAGGGTTTATGTATATATATATGTGAGATATATATTTATATATTATCATTTATTGAAATGATTTAATTAATTAATGAATTAATTAAACAAGATATGATTTAATTAATTAATTAAGATTAATTAACTAATCTCATCATTATGAGGAGTTGACATCTTGGTGGCTACTTTATGCCTTGGGAAGGCTTTGTATCCCTTGGGAAGAACTCTTGTAAGAGCATCTTCCATGGACCAAGAGGCATTAACCATATGGATGGTTAATGTGTTTGTTTGGTGTGCAATATGTTTCATCATCCATTCTATATCATAAGATGATATTGAATGTGAAGAAATCAATCTAAGTCTTGCATATCTCTTGCTAGAGAACACAAGAACACAAACAAACACACTTCATCTTCAACCCCAACCCTCTAGCAAAACTCTAAGTGTAGAGTATAGAACTAGTTCTATCATTTTGCTATAGTAGTAAAGACTACATACTCCTCAATAACACACACTAGTCCAAGTGTGTCTTATTGCTATCTAAGGTATTGGTGTGGACTATTTCATAGTAGTTTCATATCACCTTGGTGATAGACATTTCTTCAAGGAGAAAGCAAAGGAGCAAGGTGTGGGGATAAGCGCTTAAAGATTGACATAGCTTCCGCTCACGCTTCAAAGGTATAACTTTGTAGCACTACTCTTTTATATGTTATTTGTAGCATATTCACACTACCTTTAAACATATACTTCTATGAGCTAGTTTCATTGTGTAAGTTCTAACGATCAATGAATTAGGGTTGTATGACATATGAACTATTGTATTTCATTGTGTCTTGCAACCCCATGATAATCTACAGTGGTATCAGAGCTATATTACACGTTTAACATGTTCTAGAAGTGTTTAAAGTAGTACCATATAGTATATATGTCGATATATGAACCATAGCCAAAGTTTCGTCTTCGGAACCCTCCCATCGTGACCTTCATCGTGAGTTGTGAACTCACGAGGTATACGATATGCATGAGTATATTAATTTCAAGTATGCAAATCCAATATATTGAATTGAATATGCATACTGGAATTGCATAATTAGCATATTGAATTCAATATGCATACTGGAATTGCATAATTAGTATACTAAATTCAATATGCATACTGGAATTGCAAATTCAATATATTGAATTCAATATGCATACTAGCATATTCCGACGATGGTAAGGAAGGTGCCTAGTATTCGGTTTTTTTTGTGGGTGACTTAGAGATTGTTTTCATTCCGGAAATAATCTTATAAGTCCAAAACATTCTTTGAGAAGTTTAAAATAGTTTAAAATTAGCATGCATGTCAAAGTGTTGATTTTATCCTAGCGGTACTAATTAAATTGTTTAATTGAGTATCGAAAGGAAGTTTGTGGTTTGAGTTATTATGAATTTCAAACCTTAAACTTATGCTAAGTCTCTTTGAATGTAATTGGGTTATTAGTTCAAAATGTTGAACTTATGGTAAAACTTCCGATAATTGGCTTATGTTAATTGTTGGACAACTAAAGGTTATGATATGCATATATGACTATGATTCACATTATTTGAATGTGAGTATGTGTGTGAGTTGTGTGTTGCTTGTGTGTTTTATTTCATTCCTAGCATGTTTATGTGTTTTATGTATAATGTGTTATACATATATAAACTGTAGTCTGAATGGAATGGGGATTTGATATGGCCTAGTATTTATTCGAAATACAGTCTGCGTACTGTCCTTGATATTGAAATACGACGCATGTGTCGTTTTAAATTATTGTATCGTTATTTCTTTTTCGCGGCGCATGTGCCATTTAATGCGAAAGTTGATTATGTAACAAGACATGAAGAGACGGACTTGGAGCATGGCGATGTCCAAGAAGACGGAGACCAAGGACTTAGTTTAGAACTAGTTAGACTAGTTTTATTTAATGTCTTTTAGGCCATATCACGTCCCTTTAAAGTGTTTATTATTCATGCCATGTTTCATGCTTACATACATTTTCTTGAAGTATATGTATACCTTATGTGATATGCATGAAATGTGGATTACATGTTTAATCTAAACCCCTCCACGTAATAATTAAGTGTTTGTCAAACCTAAGTTCAAAGTTGTCAAACTTTCCTACGTTTCGGGTGGATCATCCCTAGATGGGCACTTTGATTCATAGGAATAGGAGGCAATGGGATTACATGCGCTACAGGTTAGCCCATCGAACCGGCAAATGTAATCCATCCCTTTATGGTGAACTAAGGTTGCTTAAAACGTGGCTACAGGTTAGCCCATCGAACCGGCCCGTTTGGCAAAGGAAGTCTATAGTGTCTTAAAACGACTAGTGATAGACGCCAAGAGTCATATATAATCATTGGATGATTGATATATGATAGTCTAGTAGAACTTACCCATGGATTGGACTATGAGGATGATTGCGTGTGCCGCTCATACCCAAGTCCGTGGGGTCTTGGTATACTTGTACACTTCGAGGGGTTGTTGGTACTCGTATTATTATTTCAAGCATGCTTTACTTGTATCGTATGTTTTACATATAAATTAAACTGAATGTCGTTTCATACTCGCATGTTTTAGATGGCAACTGCTAAGAAATCAACTTCAAATTCACTCCGATCTACACTTGAGAAGTGTAAACTCAATGGCAATAACTTCAACGACTGGTCTCGTAACTTGAGAATTGTTCTCAAGCACGAGAGAGTCGAATATGTTCTTAAGGAAGAACTTCCTCCACCACCCGGAGATAATGCCGATGAGCTAGAACGTAGTGCATATGATGTACACGTGGATGATGCATTGGATGTCCAATGTCTTATGCTAGCCAACATGGAACCAAATCTTTAGATTCAGTTCGAAAATGTGGCAGCATATGACATGTACTGCAGACTGGAAGAGATGTTCCAGAAGCGGGCAAGAAATGAGCGGTACGAAGCTGTTTGTGCCCTCATGGATTGCAAACTATCCAATGGTCAACATGCCAGTCCTCATGTTCTCAAGATGATTGGGATCATCGAGAGACTTGAGTCTTTGGGAACTCAGTTTTCCAAGGATTTGGCTGTTGACATAATCCTCCGTTCCCTTCCTGACAAATTTGGTAACTTTGTCATGAACTTCAACATGCATGACTTCGATAAATCGTTATCGGAGTTGCATAACATGATCAGCACGGCTGATACTGCGTTGAAGTGTGGGAAGAGCTCTACCCCTACTCCCTCTGTTCTGATGATTCAGAACAAGAAGGCCTTTAAGAAAGGCAAGGGGAAATGGAAGGGAAAGGCCAAGACTGGATCTATCAAAACAGTCAAGGCCCAGACTTCCAAAACTCCGGCTAAAGGTCCTAAGGGGACTGACCAGTGTCATTATTGTAATACACCTGGTCACTGGAAGAGGAACTGCAAGAAGTACCTCGAAGACAAGAAGAGTGGGACTCTTCCGGCAGGTATATTCGTTATTGAAGCTTTTATCACCTCTAATAACTCTACTTGGGTACTTGACTCAGGATGTGGTTCTCATATTTGTCGAAATATGCAGGTACTGCAGGACAGTAGAGCCCTTCGGAAGAGAGAGGTGGACTTGCGGGTGGGCAATGGAGCAAAGGTTGCTGCAGTTGCCGTGGGCAAGATAGATTTAAAACTACCATCCGGGATGGTCTTAGTTTTAAATAATGTATATTGTATTCCCGCTATTTCTAGAAATATTATTTCCATATCTGTTTTGAACAATTATGGTTTTACCATCCTTATGGAAAGAAATATGTGTTCTATTAATCGTGATGGTTTACTTTATGCAAAAGCTTCAAACCAAAATGGCCTTTTCATACTAGATGAGGATCATGAGGTATATAACGTAAATATTAAAAGGAACAAGCCTAACGACTTGAATCCTACCTACCTATGGCATTGCAGACTTGGTCATATAAATGAAAATCGCATCAAGAAACTCCACGAAAGTGGAATTATTGAGTCACTTGATTTGAATCATATGACCAATGCGAATCATGCCTTTTAGGCAAGATGACCAAATCGCCTTTCAGTGGAACGAGTGAAAGGGCAAGTGATTTATTGGGGATAATACATACCGATGTATGTGGTCCAATGAACACTCCTGCAAGAGGTGGTTTTCCCTACTTCATTACCTTCACGGATGACCTTAGCCGTTATGGCTATGTCTATCTAATGAAGCACAAGAGTGAAGCCTTTGAAAAGTTCAAAGAATTCCAAAATGAAGTAGAGAATCAACTCGGCAAGACTATTAAGACTCTTCGATCCGATCGAGGAGGCGAATATATGAGCCACGAGTTTGACGCTCATCTTAGAGATTGTGGAATTGTTTCACAACTCACACCGGCCGGAACACCACAACATAATGGTGTGTCCGAAAGGAGGAATCGCACTCTGTTAGACAGTTTGCGATCCATGATGAGTCGAACCGACCTACATGTCAGCTTCTGGGGTTACGCGTTGCAAACTGCCGCACTTACCTTAAATAATTGTCCAACCAAGTCAGCTGAGAAAGTACCATATGAGATGTGGTTTGGGAAACGTCCCAAGATTAGCTTCCTCAGGGTTTGGGGTTGCTTGGCCTACGTCAAGAAATTGAACGTAGACAAGCTAGGCCCAAAGGCTGACTTGTGCCATTTCATTGGTTATCCAAAGGAAACCAAAGGGTATTATTTCTACCTTAAGCCAGAAAATAAGATTTTCGTGGCTAGGACAGCACATTTCCTTGAGAAAGAGTTCTTATCAGGAAATGTCAGAAATACGGTACAACTTGAAGAAGTTCAAGATGATGAGCCGAATGAGTTAATGAACTCATTCGACACGTTTAATGAGCAAGTTGAGTTGTCGAACTCAAGAAACTCATTGAATGAGAGAGATGGGTTATTGAACCCAAGTGTCTCATCAAATGAGCAAATCGAGTTAACGAACTCGGCAGGCTCACTTCAGGAAGTAGATCCTCCATTCATGATGGATCCTATCTTGGACCCTAGATCTACGGTAGATGAAACTCCTGAAGAAGTACCGACCCTTAGGAAATCCAGTAGGACTCGTCATGTTCCCGATAGATGGTATGGGGAATCCTTCTTGATAGAAGACGACGAGCCTTATACTTATGGAGCCGCAATGAAAGGGCCAGATAGCGAGTCATGGCTTGAAGCCATGAAATCCGAGATAGACTCTATGTACCAGAATGATGTCTGGACATTGGTTCACTTACCCGAAGGTGCTAGACCTATCGAGTGTAAGTGGGTCTTTAAGAAAAAGCTTGATAAAGATGGAAATGTCCATGTTTACAAGGCTAGACTAGTGGCGAAGGGTTTCAAACAAATTCATGGTATTGACTATGATGAAACCTACTCACCGGTAGTCATGTTCAAGTCTATTCGGATCCTCTTAGCCATTGCCGCATATTATGACTATGAGATATGGCAAATGGATGTAAAGACCGCTTTCCTTAATGGAAACCTTGAGGAGGATGTGTACATGACACAACCTCCAGGCTTTACATGTCCGAAAGGACCTAAGAAGGTATGTAAGCTTCAGAGATCCATTTATGGACTCAAGCAAGCTTCTCGCAGTTGGAACCTCCGATTCGATGAAGCAATTAAAGAATTTGGCTTCATTCAGAATGAGGAGGATGCTTGTGTATACAAGAAGGTAAGTGGGAGCCACATTGCATTCATAGTCCTGTATGTAGATGACATACTGATCATTGGAAACAACAAACCGCTCCTTGAGTCAGTCAAGAGATGGTTGTGTAAGTGTTTCTCAATGAAGGACTTAGGAGAGGCGCAGTATATCCTTGGAATCAAGATATATCGAGATCGAGCCAATAGGTTGATTGGCCTGAGACAGGACACTTATATTGATAAGGTTCTGAGACGATTCGATATGATCGATTCCAAAAAGGGAATACTGCCTATGACAACTGGCACTATTCTCGGCAAAAGTCAGTGCCCCACCACTGACGTCGAGAAGGAGAACATGAGTAGAGTCTCGTATGCTTCAGCCATAGGATCTATCATGTATGCCATGTTGTGCACTAGACCAGACGTATCGTACGCTCTGAGTCTGACCAGCCGATATCAAGCGAATCCAGGCAACAGCCATTGGACCGCTGTGAAATCTATCCTTAAGTACTTGAGAAGGACTAAGGATATGTTTCTGGTATATGGCGGAGATGAGGAGTTGATTGCGAAAGGTTTCACCGATGCCAGTTTCCAAACCGATCGAGACGATTTTCGTTCTCAAACCGGGTTTGTATTCTGCCTGAACGGTGGAGCCATCTGTTGGAAGAGTTCCAAGCAGGACACAGTTGCAGATTCTACTACGGAGGCCGAGTACATTGCAGCTTCTGAAGCAGCCAAGGAGGCATGTTGGCTTAAGAAGTTTATGACTGAGCTTGGGGTAGTTCCTAGCGCTAATGGTCCAATTGAGTTGTTATGTGATAACACTGGAGCCATAGCACAGGCTAAGGAACCTAGGGCTCATCATAAGTCCAAGCATGTCCTTAGGAAGTATCACCTCGTCCGAGAAATGTTCCAGAGAGGTGACATCAAGGTATCCAAAGTGGATACAGACGACAACGCAGCTGATCCCTTGACTAAACCGTTACCTCAGACTAAACATGAGTTCCATACTTCAGTTATTGGACTTAGGCTTAGGTCCGAGTGGTCTTAGTCTTAGTGGGAGCTTTATTTCAGTTTATTTGTTTTATATGTATGAAGTATACTTTTGTAAAACTCTTGTTGTTGAATAAAAGTATTACTTCTTGTTTATTGATTGACTATTCTTCTATAGCACTTGAATAAACAATTGTGTATTTAATCATAGTTGTATGATAAATATTTTAGTTCCCATGTAATCACGAGTTCTTGAAGAGGAGCCAATAAGTGTATTGGCTAAGGAACCCTTTCTTCAAGATAAGAACTATGGTGATTACATTGTCCCTAGTAGTGTGTCCCGGCGTTTTGGGAACAGACACAACCAAACTAGTGTGTAATGATTCGTTTGACTTTGTTTCTTAAGACAAAAGGATGGTCCAAATCATTACATGGGTTCATTGTCAAGAGAGTCTTGACATGGTACTGGACAGTGACCGTTGTGAAATTATAGAAGAGATCTTGTGTCCTATGTTTCACACGAGCCATATGATAGAGGTTCTGAGACCTACATGCATATCATTCTCATGCTACGTGAGCATGAGGCTTTGACTACTTCCGGACCCATCCGTTACTGGTGGTAATGGGGTATGTTGGGTCTTATGTGAATGTAGTGGTGAGATGATCGGTGATGCATTGGTAGGGTCTTTGTCCACCCTGGCATACAGGGAAGGTTTTTCCTGGCCACTCGGAGAGTGAGTCTCACTAATGAATTCACCCGTTATGAATGGGAGTGAGACTATCTCGTGTTCCGAGAAATTATGTCATAGGAGTTGGCGACACGCTTTCTTGCTTTAGCCTATGACGAAAACCGAGGACAAAGGGAATCATGTGACAAGGATGCAAATGTACATCCAAGACATTGGTAATAGTCCAAGGGCAAGTGGGAGTGTTGGAAATTGATGTGTCAATTTCCTCAATTAGTGCCCGTGAACTATATCATCTATATATACGGTTCAACAACCGATAGTTATCTGAACTATCAGTAGTCTCACCCGAGATAATGCCGGGGGTCATCGAATGGCAGACTAGGCTCTCACGATGATCTTCGGGATTCGAGTATACGGTCTTATACGTTGAATCCCGATGCTTTCGTTACTCGGGCTATGAGGTCACACACATAACAATTACCGAAGATACTTTCGAGTAGTGACCCGAAAGTGAATAAGGGATTTGATCCATATTGAGGAATTTCGGTTCGATCGAGATCGTGTCCCGACCGAACCGATGGTGCGCCCAGAATTAGTTCCGGACGCACTATTTAGGGTTTATGTATATATATATGTGAGATATATATTTATATATTATCATTTATTGAAATGATTTAATTGATTAATGAATTAATTAAACAAGATATGATTTAATTAATTAATTAAGATTAATTAACTAATCTCATCATTATGAGGAGTTGACATCTTGGTGGCTACTTTATGCCTTGGGAAGGCTTTGTATCCCTTGGGAAGAACTCTTGTAAGAGCATCTTCCATGGACCAAGAGGCATTAACCATATGGATGGTTAATGTGTTTGTTTGGTGTGCAATATGTTTCATCATCCATTCTATATCATAAGATGATATTGAATGTGAAGAAATCAATCTAAGTCTTGCATATCTCTTGCTAGAGAACACAAGAACACAAACAAACACACTTCATCTTCAACCCCAACCCTCTAGCAAAACTCTAAGTGTAGAGTATAGAACTAGTTCTATCATTTTGCTATAGTAGTAAAGACTACATACTCCTCAATAACACACACTAGTCCAAGTGTGTCTTATTGCTATCTAAGGTATTGGTGTGGACTATTTCATAGTAGTTTCATATCACCTTGGTGATAGACATTTCTTCAAGGAGAAAGCAAAGGAGCAAGGTGTGGGGATAAGCGCTTAAAGATTGACATAGCTTCCGCTCACGCTTCAAAGGTATAACTTTGTAGCACTACTCTTTTATATGTTATTTGTAGCATATTCACACTACCTTTAAACATATACTTCTATGAGCTAGTTTCATTGTGTAAGTTCTAACGATCAATGAATTAGGGTTGTATGACATATGAACTATTGTATTTCATTGTGTCTTGCAACCCCATGATAATCTACAATATATATTAAATTATACATTGAATAATTGTGTTTATATATATTATATTTATTATGTATATACATATAATTTTATATATTAAATATATATATTAAATATAATTATATATACTAAATACATATGACAATATTAAATATATATGATATATATTATGTATATAGTGACTAACAACATCTATATAAATAAAAGAATATAAGTCGGACCAGATATCATATTTAGAAATAAAATAACATTAATGTTTTCCAAGTGTGAGGTCGTATTTAATATATATATATTTATAGTTATTTTATATAATTATATTTATATAAATAATACATATCATATATATAAACATAATCATACGTAATATAGATATATATATATATAAACATAATTTTAATATATATAATTATATTTAATATATATAGTTATATTTCATGACTAAGGGCCTGTTTGTTAAATTTTTTCAGCACTTAAAATTAATGTATTAAGTACTTATTTAATTAAGTCTGTTTGTTAATAGAAAAAATTAAGTACTGAATATAATCAGATCTGAATGAAATCCTTAACAAAAAATTAAGTCAAAATTTGCTACTTATTTTTCTCCTCTTAATGACTTAATCCCACAATTCTTTGAAAACCCCAGTTTGTCCTTCCTTAATTATTCCAAACTCATACATTCTTATTCAAATCAAATTCAATTATTATTATTATTATTATTATTATTGCTATTGCTAATTTCCTTCGTTATATTCTTATTCTTCTTCTTATTATTAAGATTACTATTATTATTATTATTATTAAATATTAATAATAATTATTATTATTATCATCTTCATCATCATTATTATTATTATTATTATTACCATTACAATAATAATAATTATTATTGTTACTATTATTATTATTATTATTATAATCATCATTATTCTCACTATTGTTATTATTATTATATTTGCTTGTTGACTTTTTATAATTTACTGAATGACATTAATGATTTTGTTATAATTTTATTAATTGATGACTCATAATATTATGTGAATAATAATATTATATTTATGCATATTACAATGTACTTTATAATATTTATACATAAGGAAGTGTGGTGGGGATGAATTTGTCAATACAACATAACTTGAGTAATTTTCAGTGAACGGTTATCAAACACTTAAATTTTTCAGTATTCAGATTCAGTTTTCATTCAGATTCAGACATTCAGTATTCAGTCACTTGTTGTCAGACTTCAGACTTCAGATTCAGACATTCAGTTTTAACAAACAGGCCCTAAGTGGGATTCATTTTGAAACATAAGTAATGGAATGGAACACTTTAAAACACAAGTAATTGACTGGAAACATTTAGCAAACATAGGTGAGGTGATGGAATGGATAGAAAACATACTAGCGTGTAAACTTACTAAAATGCCCCCAAAAAAAGTCACATGACATGTTTAACGTTTTGTTAACGGAAAGGGTGATGGACTAGAAACTTTTGAAACATAAGTGATGGAATGGAACCTTTTAAAACACAGGTGATTGACTGGAAACATTTAGCAAACATAGGTGATTGCTGCTGTCGTTAGCCCATTTTGTTATCAATATTTCAAATAATTAAGGTTTATGTAATTTATTAATGTGCCAAATATAACAATATATTCATTTCTATTAAAAATAATTTTTTCTTTTTTCATTTTGTCTTAAGGAGCCGAGAATAAAAAGGAGTAGAGCCGGATAATTTCACTACCCGACTCGTTATCATAAGGAGTCGGATAGGGGTACTAAAGTAGGGTGGGGTACTCCACTAACCGAACCGACTCGACTCATTTCCAACACTAATAATCAACGAGGATATTTTAAAACATAAGTGATCGATACAACCCTAACAAATCCCCTAACTAAATCAAACGAACAAATGATTGGTACATTGGAATCTTCTGCCTTGTACCACCACTTGTTTTTCCTAGAACCAAGTAAATCCCTATGATATTTTCGAAACTTTGTTGTCCTAAATAAGACATGTAGGCGGGACGTCTTTCTTGATTGTGGAATTGTATTTGTCTCAGTTATTTCAGTTACCAGACAAACCACTTTAGTTTCAATCAAGAATTACTTTTTTGCTTACCTAAGCTCAATCTACACTTATATAGTAAACATTTTCTTTCTGTAGGAAATTCATTTGTTTCTACATCATTTTTGCTCTTCTCGTAAAACTCTTCAAAGGGTTCATTTTATTCAAAAAAATGGTTGCATCAGTTTTGGGAAATGCTTTGTCTGTCTCACCTTCGTTTGCATTCAATACAAAGCATAATCCTCAGCCAGGAGTGAAGCTTAGGTGTTTGGCAAGTAATAATTTGAATGTGGTGTCAGAAGATTTCCAGAGATTTAATGGTGTTTCTTCTGTTTCTGGGAAGGAATCACTTAGTCCCGAATTCGGTTCCGGAAACGGGAATTCGGGATCAGTTGGGAGGGATAAAACAGAGGAGGGTGTTGAGCAGAAGCTGGAAGTTTTGTGGGATGATGGATATGGGACAGAAAGTGTGAAGGACTATCTTGATTTAGCTAGTGATATAATTAAGCCTGATGGTGGACCTCCAAGGTGGTTTACTCCACTCTCATGTGGTCCTCCATTGAAAGATTCACCCCTTCTCTTTTTCTTGCCAGGTAATTGTTATGCGATGATTCGACTTTGGTTTTGTAAGAAAAAATTGATGTTGTATTCAGGTTTCTGCTTTAATGTGTTTATCATAACTTGGTTGAAATTAACTAGGCCTCGTCTGTCGTAAAAGTGATGCTTAGAGAGGTTGAAATGATTTGTGTAGGGATGGATGGTCTTGGAATGGGCCTCATTTTGCACCACAAAGCTTTGGGGAAGTGAGTATCGAGTACCTTAATTCGATTATCTTCTTTTAGTATTTTTTGATCAACTTGATGCACTGGTGACACTAACTCCACTGAACAAACTAATATTGCAAATCTTGTATGCAGAGTGTTTCGAGTCTGGTGCATGCATATTCCGGTGTATGATCGTACACCATTCGAAGGTAATATCCATCTGCCTGAATTCATCAATCAAGCAAGGGTTGTTGAAACCAATGTCATTGACGTAAAATGCTAGTGTGTGCTTTTTGCAATGTAATGCTAGCGTGTATGGAAAAGGTGAACATATGTATAATTTTGGAGAAGGAGTTGAGTCTTTAACTTTTGAGCAGTAACTATTACTTTCGATTAAAATTAGCAGGTGGTAATTCAAAGTTTTCTTCCCAATAGCAGGCGCGAACGAGTGACAAATACTTTTAGTCTAGGCTGAGCAGGAATAGGGGTTACATATGCTTGTATATGAACTCGATTGGTTGTAGAGTTAATGTGTTCAGTTTATAAGTGATCCCTTAGAGTTTTGATGATAACTTGTGTTCCCTTTAACGTCCAGTAACTGTTATGTGGCTTCACACCGATCAAAGGATTCCAGGAAGGCATTTGACATGTTAAAAGTGTAGTTGCAGATGCAAGGGTTCTTTGTCTTACCAAACAATGAAAACTAATTACGAGTACAGAGAGGCTATATAATTTTATATCACACTGATCTGCTGATCAGCGACAAGGGTTCTGTTAAGGAGTATATAATATTTTTTTAAAGTTGATCACAGAATCCTTAGGTTTATTTTTAATCTCTTACAATCAAGTGGGTATAACTTTCATGGATGATCGCAGTTCTTACGACTATTTACTTCCGGAAGAAAGTATGCTAACTTAAATTCTTCTCCTTCATTACTGAAAATTTCTGATTGTTCCTCCTGAATCAAATTCTTGCACTGTTCTTCCTGAATTAGTTTTTCGTGCTTTAATTTTTGTCTCTCGCTCTTCTGTTTTTAGTTTTATCTCGACATGTATAGTGTGAAATAAGGTCTCTTGGGTCTTGAATGCGCCCAACTATGGCATACTAACTTCATCGGTTACCACGTGAGAGGAATATATTACTCTGATGAAACATGTAGTTGTACGCTCAGACTCTCTCTGTCCGTAGTTTCAATAATGACCTGTTAATACTCCTTCCTGGTTTTCTATTAAAAGTCTCTTCCATCTCCCGGCATCAATCTGATATAGGACCACCACTCATGACTCATGAGAGGACATTATACACACGTTATACTTCTTTGTCACAGTTAAGCTTGTATATACCTGTTTGCATGTGACATATGTTGTACATGATCTGTTTTATGCTTAAGTTAAATGTATATGCATGCTTGTCCCTGCTAAGCATTTCGTTTCTCTTCTGTCATAAGTACGAAGTTGTGACTATTAACCTAACAACTCATAATAATTTATTGGCGACTTTCTATGTAGAGTTGGTGGAATTTGCCGAAAGAACTATAAGGGCTGAACATGAGTTATGTCCTGAAAAGCCAATTTACCTTATTGGAGATTCATTTGGTGGATGTTTAGCACTTGCAGTTGCTGCTCGAAATCCATCCATTGACCTCGTAGCTATACTAGCTAATCCAGGTCTGCTTACATTTGGGCATATTTACTCAGAGTATGTTTATTGTTAGGTAATGTCTTCTACTGATATGATATCATCATTTCAGCAACTTCATTTGACAGGTCTCAGCTGCAACCATTTTTTCCGCTGTTGGAACTCATGCCCGATGAGCTTCATTCTACAGTCCCTTATCTACTAAGCTCTATAATGGGTATGTGTACTCTATAATGAAAAGGAAATTTTTTTTGTAAAGTGTGATTTTCTCGTGATGTCTTATATTGTATTCAAGCAATGTCTGAAAGTGATTTAGAAGATTCAGAGTTCAAAACCAAATTACTTTGGATTGTGATAAGCATGTACATCAATATGATTATATTAATATGGATGCCCGAATGAGCGGCATCAAATTGTAAACTAGTTTGCTCGTTTTTCTATTTCTAGGTGATTTGTCTTTTAAGATTGATGTCGAACACAAGTTAACAAGGGAACCATTCCATATCTGTAAAATATGTGCATTAGTTTTTTCTTAGTTGCTACAAGTCAATCTTTCTAATTTTATATTCTATCCGTCATAGGTTTTTAAATTTATGTATTGTATTTTACCATGCCAGGTGATCCAGTAAAGATGGCAATGGTAAACATTGATTCGGCTAAACCTTCAGGAGCTGTACTTGAACAACTTTCGAACAACCTAACTGGTCTTTTGCCACGCCTCTCTGTAAGTACTGGTTACATAATGATATTTTTTCAACTTAATACTGCTTCTTATAGAGCTCTATGGAAGTTCTATTAAGTACTACAAAGTCTTTCAATTCATGTTGGGTCAACTCGGAAACAGCCTCCCTGTTAGTGCAGTGGGTACGGTTGTGTACATTCCTACTCTCCGTCCTTTCTCTGCTTAGGCGGGAACCTAGTTAGTAGAAATGGTGCATGTTGTGGTGTTAAGATTTTATTATATAAGACCAATGGGTTGGAAGTCGATATGGTGCTTATCTCTTGTCTAGAAGTTATGGTAGACCATTGTCCATCTGCCGCTTTTATTTTACTATTAGGTGAGTTAAGTGTTACTATAAGTCCAGACTCAAATTACTAATTGTGTCCTCTCTTGTTGATAGATCACCTTCCTATGTCGATACTTGTTTGACTTAGGAGCAATGTTCGTTTATGTCATCATTTCTTTGCTCGCTTACATAGTCTGTTGCACATTACATGCTTGTCTAAATTTTTGTAATTTCTATAACAGCTATAAGTAATCAAGAATAACTATAATGGAATATTTCATTTCCTGGTACCCGTCTCTGTTTTAATATTCAAATATTCAATACACGTTGTAGAAAGAAATGTTACACGAAACTAATTTCAGCGTCCAATTCATCAGACTTCTCGATAGATCAGATGAATTCAACGTGTACCGCCAAATTTAGCGGTTAAGCTGTAGTGTCCCGTAGGATCTGATAAATAAATTATTTGATAATTATCAATTAAGAGAGAGTTCTTGTCCTTTATTATATGACTCTGTCACGATGGTTGTACTTTGGATTGAGAAAGGCTCAAAATTGTTCGTTCTTCGGGGCTATAAAGAGCAGGAACAATTGTTCAGGGTTAAACAAGATTAGGTAGGTTTTTTAGGAGGTCAACAGCATTCTCATGCAGGCTACTAATTCGTTTATAGTTAATTGCTTTTTCGAGTGATTTTGTACATCCTTCTATGCTCAAATCACATTGAATGTAACAACATTATACAAGGTGGTTTATTTTTATTTTTTGTTGCATGCTAAATACAGGTTAAATAGTTAGGAGTTTTGATGAACCCTATTTTCAGGTGATGGCTGATATCATACCGAGGGAATCTCTGCTGTGGAAGTTAAAACTGCTCAAGTCTGCTGCTTCTTATGTAAATGCCCGTCTGCATGCGGTTACTGCAGAAGTTCTTGTGATTGCCAGGTTAGCTCTAGAACTTCTATTCACTAATCCGTGCAGGTAAAACTTGTAAGTCAAGCTTCAAAAATTTATACAATAGTGTAGATACTCGATGGCTTGCACAATAGATCCAGAATGATTGCTAGTTTCTTCCCCTGTCAGAATGTATATATAATGTGCTTATGATAATACACTTCCGTTCCAGTGGAAACGACAACATGCTACCCAGTGAAGATGAAGCTGCAAGGCTTCTGAAATCAATAAGGAACTGCAAAGTACGGATATTTAAAGACAACGGGCATACTATATTATTGGTAGGTGAAGCATTCTTTTTCCTTCCTAATTCATCAATGTCTGTATAACTTAGTAGTGAACTTAAAAACGAACGTAAACCATTATATCTCTTCCTAAGCAAGGAACCCTATGCAAACGAAGCTAACCATTATGAGGTCAAATAGATGGTTATCAAAGTTCCATCTATGTTTTTTGATCCAATTGGTTCCAAAGAGTTCACTAATGTGAGTGTCATGATATTCTTCAGAATAAAATTTGAAAAAACAAATAGGAAATGATTAATTAGGGTACGTTTAGATTGTGATATTTGGATTTTGGAGTGGAGTTGCACAAAATGACTTTACTCTTTAGGCAATCACTATACTTCAGTTGCGACATTTGCATTTGACCCTGCATTGGACTTTAATAGTTGCTCTGTAGCTCCAAATAGTTTGCCAGAAGTTGAATTATGGAAGCATGAAGCTCAACTGTGATATCTATTAATGCAGGAAGATGGTGTTAACTTATTGACAATTATCAAAGGTACATGCACTTACCGTCGATCACGAAGGCGTGACTATGTGAAGGACTATTTACCTCCGAGTATGTCAGAATTCAAGCAAGTAGTTGACAACACGTATGAATAATTATTTAGAGCTTCTCTCTGATCATTCATTGTTTTTGCATTATGCAGTAAGTATAATAATGTTTGATGCACTTTGAAGTAATCTTTGATCTCAGAAAAAACTTCAGAGAAGGGCTGTCATGAGAGAAGAACGTGATATTTGCAACTACTTCTCTATTTCTTGAATGCTACTAAATGTTGAAATCTAACGAAGGGGTGATAATCCAGTTACTTGTAACTACGTAGTTTTGCCTATAAGTAGATGCTTCATATGTGGGTAGGATATTAAAGGTTTTTAGCAGATACAAATGCTTAGTTGAGCATGGTAGAAAATCACTGATTTTCCAATTGATATTATGTTATTTGTTCTCAAGATTACGGAATGCAAACTAACCTTGGGATAATATTTACGTGCAGATTTTTTAGGAACTTTGTTGGTCCAGTAATGTTGTCAACTTTGGCAGATGGCACAGTAGTACGAGGGCTAACGGGGGTTCCAAATGAAGGTCCAGTGCTGCTTGTTGGCTACCATATGCTGATGGGTGTAGAACTTGCTCCTCTAATTGAGGCATTCTTGCAAGAAAAGAAAATTATGGTGCGTGGTATTGCTCATCCTTCATTGTTTTCAGAAGCAGCTCTACGCGGCCCAGGGGACGTGTCCTTCTTTGATACTGTTAGATTATATGGAGGATTGCCGGTCAGCGCCAGCAACTTTTTCAAATTATTTGCAGAAAAATCTCACGTTTTGCTATATCCTGGTGGTGCTCGTGAAGCTCTGCATTTGAAGGTGTGCTTGAAATGTTTCTTTTCTCCACCCTTCTAAAATTATGGTCATTGCATATTCGTCTGTATATTTTGATCTCCCATCAAACTATGCACGTTATTCTTCTCCTAAATCCTCTTCCCCCTTAATCGTATATTAAAATCTTTTTGTTCAAACATGGTAGCTTACGTATGTTAGTATTCTTCAGGGTGAGGCATACAAGTTATTTTGGCCTGATCAACCTGAATTTGTCAGAATGGCTGCCAAATTTGAGGCTACGATTGTACCATTTGGAGTCGTTGGAGAAGATGACATTGCAGAGGTAATTGAATTCGATGTTATAAATCATGGAATCATAAGATATTAGTAAGGTTGTTTTTTGCTGTTATCTGATACTAGTTGGGGTCTTCTTTTTATTTGATTTCTAGTAATAATAGCTTTCTTTGGCTCAGTCTGTTTCTTTGAATATCTTTCCCCTGCATATATTTGCCTATCGTTTGTTATTTCTTGCATCAATGTAAATTCGTGCAATTTCGTGTTTTGCGAAAATGTGCTTGCTCAACTGTTCTTCTTTCTGCAATTTGTTTTCCTTGGATGTTAGTTCTAATTTTGTTTCCTATATGAGATGTTTGCGGTTCTCTGTAGTCTGATCTTCATCATTTGCAGTTGGTTCTTGATTACAATGATTTGATGAAAGTTCCGATACTCAGTGATCGGATAAAGAAAGATAACGAGGAAGCAACTCAACTAAGGTAATTGTTTCATAATGTAGTTGTTCGGCTATATGTAATTTCTTCGATCACGTTGATGAAAAAATGCTCTCGTATTTCCAGGGACGGCCAAGCTCTCTTTTTCCCGGGGCTTCTACCTAAAGTTCCAGGGCGCTTTTATTATATGTTTGGGAAGCCTATTGAGCTGAAAGGAAGGCAAGAAGTCAGCAAAGATAGAGAAAAAGCACAGGAGCTATACTTGGAGGTAAAATCTGAAGTTGAGAACATTTTGGCCTATTTGATCAAGAAAAGAGAGGAAGATCCCTATAGAAGTGTGGTAAACCGCGCAACCTATCGAGCGTTTTCGGCTCCGATGGATCAAGTCCCGGCGTTCGATCCATGAATTGTTTGCGAGTTGCACAGAAATGTGATAGAGGCAACTAGCTATTCCTTCATTATATACATCAGACAATTAATGTAATTATTCAATTGGCCTTTTCCTGAAATTTTGAAATTTTATTTCTCTGTTGATAATTCTGGTAAATGTAAGTTTTAGCAGTTCAACAACAAATTTATTAGATATAGGAGAAATTTTTTTTAGAATGGCAGACATGGAATACTTTTATTAATTTAGAGCATCATTTTAAATTTTTTTTGGCAAAGTAGCACTTTGGGGAGGTAAAATGATTAAATTGGCTTTAGATGTTTGATACACTTTTTTTTCTTTTCTTTCTGGCAAAAAAGTTTGATTTTGGTAGTTGTTTTGATTAAAAGATTCGGTTTTGACAAAAAAAAGGTTCAGTTTTCATAGTTTTTTGGCAAAAAAAATTGATTTTGGTAGTTGTTTGGCAAAAAGTTTTGATTTTGGTAATTGTTTTGCAAAAAAGTTCGATTTTGATAGTCGTTTTGGCAAAAATGTTCGAATTTGATAGACGTTTCAAGACAACTCTGGGGACTAGAGTCGAAGTCCAGGCATTATGTGGATTAGAGTTACATCTAGGAAGTGAAAGTTCTTTAGAGCAGTAGTCAGACAAGACGAAGTTGTTTATTTAGAGCTTACACTTCATTTCCTTATGGCTAAATTTCACAATGCCCCCTGAATTATTGCCAACTTATCAAATAAGGGACTAAACTTCTGAGTCGGTCAATGTACCTCTTAAACTTTTAAATCTATCAATTTGATCCCTGAACTATGACGAACTGGTCAATTTAGGGATTTTCACCCTAAAATTGATAGTTTTTAGGTTTAATGAAGCGTAAAATATGAATTCAATATATTATATGTATTTGAGATTAGTTTATAATATACAAAAATATAGTGGACCTCTTCTAAAATAAACTAAAAAGTATTCCTTGCTCCAATTGATTCCCACAAATGTATTCCTTATGAAATTTCCTTCGAATCAAGGTATAATTCGCTCAATTTGGTGCTATATCGAGTGAGAAATCTTGTTTTGACCCAAATCTCGTTTTGATAGCATAGTGCACGAGAAAACGCACTGTTCTTCCTCAATTCTAGCTCAAATCGGTTGATTCTTGTTGCAATCGCTTCCTAACAGCTTCTTTTTCATGAAATCTTCTTCGATTTATGGTAAAATTCGCACTATCCTGACCATTATAACTGTCTGAATTAGTCAAACTCTTGGGGCAATTTGAGTCGATTTCTACTATCTTATGATGATAAAACGTTTATTGGACTTGCATAAACTGTTAAAGTTTCTAATTGTGCCTAAAACTCGAATGGTAAGGGAGGGGTTTAAGTCGATTTATTGTTAAATTATGTGCTATATATTGACATTAATATCTAAAAACGTGTCATGGCTGAGCTGTGAACGTGGGTATGGACTGAAATTGATCGAATTGAGCATGGTTGATGATATTTGGTTCAATTTATTTGGAGTTAATAGAATATAGATGCATTGTTATCGATTTCGGGTAAGATTGTGGCTTAAACATGTTAATTAGGTGATGTTAAGGTGTACAAACTATTAGAACAGCCCTTGTACAGTGTTATAGCCTATGATTTTGAGGAGTAATAGTGCTTAGGGGTTTGCTTGATCAATGATGCTTATGACTTACATGTATGGGTGAACTTGTTGTGATTTCATGTGAAAATTGGGCTAAAAATACGATAATTGGAGGATTCAAGGGTGTTAAATAGTATAAACAGTAGTATCACGACCTTACGATGATGATGATGAGGATATATGAGTGCTTAAGTTGAAATTAAATGGATAAGCTTGAACTATAATGATTTCAGGTCGAAATAAAAGGGTATAAACGATCAAAATGTCGAAAGTGGTAAGGTTAGACACAAGGAAGGAGTAGAATGGATTAAGAACTTGATTTACACTTAATAAGGAGAAATGAGTTGATATCAGTATGAATATTGGGTTAGTATAGAAGAATTGGGCTTGAAATGTAATTATGGATAAGTTTAGGGGCTTAAGTGAAAAGATATAAAATAGAATATAAGATGTGAACTTTAGGTGCTAGAATGAATTATATAAGGGTTTAGAATAGGTAATTATGATTTATAAGGGTTAAATTAATAGTTATGTGATATAATTTGGGTTAGAATTGTAATTAAGTATAATTGGGGGTAAAAGCATAATTTCACTAGAAGTAGGGGTTTAATCTTAGAATAAGATAAGGATTGGATTTGACTTGATATGTGAATAGAATTGGGATATTTATGGAAGTTGACCTAGGGTTGACCATAGTTAACTTTGACTAAGATTTGACTGTTGACCAGTTCGTTAGTGATTTAAGTGTTGATAACTGAACCATTAAGATAATAATAATATAATAAGGAGTATGAGATGTACAACTAATATAAATTACTAAAATGAATCATAAGATATCGAGGTTGACCATGTGGGGCCAGGGGCAAAATGGTCATTTTCCGCCCAAGGGCAAAATCGTCATTTTTCCAAGTTAACGTAAAAGGCTATTCATATATGTAGTGATTAATGATGTAACTATTACGAGTGGGACGGGGTGTATTTAGAGTAGTATTTGACCTAGAATATGTATATTATATATGTCCCATTATGTGAGCGATTCCAGATCGAGACTCGGGGATATTATTTGCGTGTTGTGCTTGAGGTGAGTTCTTACTCACGTGTTGTTACTTCCTCTTATATGTGTTGCATGGTAGTGATAGTATTTATTGATTTCATTTGGTGATGTGTTGAGCATTGAGCATGAGTAGAGATCATAGGGAGAACCTACGGGTCATATGTGTGTTGTGGGTGTTGTCCTGATCCGACAACCTAGGTTTCTTACCGGCCTCCATGGTTATGGGTCCGCATGTTAGATGGTTGGGTGTGAAATGTGATGTGTGATGAGGATGAGATGGTATGAGGATGAGATGATGTGTACTCCCTGCAGGTTGAGCTAGGCAGAGTGTTGTACAATGCAAAAGTATGAATCCATGCATATAGTTTTGCATTTGATGTTGCATATCATTTATTGTCGGTGCCCTTGCCCTAGTATTTATGATGTTATTTATTATTCCGTACGGTTATGTTATGTACTTGTTGTTTTCGCATCCCGTATGTGGGGTGGTAGCCACTCGTGAGAAAGATTCACCAGATGTCGAGCTGACCCTTCGTGGACCTATTCTTTAGCAGGTTAGTGGCGTGGCAGTGTGTGTTGACCCTCATTCGGTGAATGGCGATGGTGGCATTAGGATCTCCCTCAATCGTGTGTTGTTATTTGGAGTCAATTCATTTCCGTCGTGTCATTTTGACTACTTTACCCCTGCGTGGGTTTATCAGATGTTGTTATTTTCTTTTCAATATCTTTTATGTGGAGTCGTGGTAGACACCCCGACGGAACGGTTTCATATTTTACTCAGCATGTCATTTTCATTACAACTGTTTTACTACTTTTATGTCATTTCGAATTGTTTACTTATCGAGTCATCCATCGAGTGATGACTCTAATTTCGAATTTGTTATTGAGTGTAACCTCAGGGCGGGCTCACCTGGGACGGGTCGTTACATTTTCAATAGGCAAGAATATAATGACTTTGAACAAATTTTCAATAGGCAGGTGAAATATATACATTTCGTTAATTTTAACATTAAAGTAAACACTAAGGAGTAGGATGCAACATTATAATATTTAGAAAGGATATTATACTTTTTTTAATTTTACATGAAAATAGGTTGCACGTTTTGAATGTCGTAAGGGGTACAAATTACCCCATTAATAACTAGCCTTTGTGTGAACAAAGACTGGGCACGTTATGTATCTAATTTTCATATAATCTAAATGGTTGAGTGATCTCGACTATCAAGGTTATTGATATTTTCTTGATAGTGACAATTTTATTGGAAATAGTTAAAAGAGACATAATATAGTGACAGTTTTCTTGATAGTGAATTTTATTTCAAATAACATTATTTTTTGTGAAATTATAAAATTAGTAAGATTAAGGATATCATCTATATATTTAAAATTCGTATTAAAATAGTTGACTATTATACCTAAATAATCAAAACATCAATTTGTTACTCATTCTTTATCTTTTTCATTTTTTGAGAAAATTAATCTATTCTGTTTTTGTCATTGTCATCCAACTGAATAGACAAGCGCAAGAAAATAACTTACATAATATTATAATAAATATATAGAGATTTGTAATAAGTGAATATTTGTTTCCTCTATCCAAGAAGAAATAAGTTTTGAAAATATTTTATTATTACAATATATCAAGAAATCATTGTTTGTTACCATATAAGAAACATATTATAAAAAAATTAATAATAAAAAAATAATCTAGAACGCTAGAAACAATGAATTAAGGTTTATGTAGAATGTTAATATAATCGAATGAATATATTGGTAACCTCTTTTAATTTCTTCAACACACGAAAATACCATTAGTTCATACTTAACAAAATGGTTTTTGGTAGAAGATAATAAATTATAAGAAATATCTATTGCACATGAAGTGGAGTTAAGTTTATCTACAAACATTGTAATACTATATAATATAACAATTATTATTGTTCATAAATACTGTGAATATATATTATATGTTATATTTCAAGAATATTAAGATAAAACGTATTATTTAATATATGCATGTACTTTTTGAATTCTGATTAATTAACGTGTTAGAAGATCATGTAAAAAATTATATAATTAATTTGCGAACTCCATTATTCCATGTTATGGCTTATTCAAATGACTAAATTAGCTATTCATAATTTTTCTTTGATTTTTATAAAAGTTGGTATTTTCAGTAATCATCATCCTTGTCAAGGTAAATCCATTACACTCAGAGTATTTGTCAATAAGTTGTTATTATAGAAAATTACAAGTCAATTCTACATATGTCGTGTAATCTGGTAGAATTTTATGAGATTGTTAATTATTATGAATATGGTAATTTCATCATTAAGTTTAATTACAACTGTGTTATCTGCAAATGATATTTGTATTCGATCATGTATAATGTGTTGATTGGAGTTATCCTTCCTCGATAGTGTAAAAACGTCAGATAAATCTAGAAAATAAAATAATGATGTTTTCAAAATTATGGTAGTCGTAAAGCAATGAATTCATTGAAAGATCGTACGCCAGTTTTATTTATATATTTTCAAAGAGTTATAGTTTGCCTTTCTTCGTATAGGCATCTGAATTAATAAAATCATTTCAAATAAGCACATGTTGTATTCTCCAATGTTTCAAATAGACACCTGAATTGGATCTTTTACATCTGAACTTTTGTGTTTCAATATTTTCACACTTTTTCATCATTTAAAATCTATTAAGGAGGGTAAAATAGTCAAATAACATTTATATTTAACTCAACCTCAGTATGATCTAACCCAACCTCACAATTTAACCCAACTCATTACATATATCTTCAAAAGTTCAAAGTTTCAACAACAGTAACAACCTTTAACATTCTTCTACATCTCTCCATCACAATTAGTCACACCACCACCAAAAAGATGTCCCGAAGAAAAAATAATGGTTCAATTCCAGGAAAAGATGTTAGGCAGAACCGAAGCGGAGGCGGAGGCAGGGGGTTTAGCGGCGATGGTATTCCAGCAAGCTGGGGGGGTGGTTGAGGCCTGAGTGTGAACTTTTGGGAAGTCCACCGAGAGGAAGCTCAATAACGATCTTTGACTTGCTGAACTTTATGTGAAAGTATCTATACTATATATATGTCTAAGGCCTAAATATTCCACATGCCAACTTCTATTTTTTCAATTAATTATCTATATACAAAAAACGACTCCCCTTTACAACTTTATTAAAAAGGATAGACTAAATAAAAAAATTGCAACTACTCCACTTCCACCACTTATAAAAAAGACTACCCCATTCAATCACTATGATATTTACTTAATCAAAATATTTTATTTACAATGTTCGTAATTTTAAAATGTGAATAAATATATAAAGTATCTTTTTAACATAACATGTTCTATAATTGCAAAATTCTAAGTATTGTGCATAAAACGATTTAAATGTATAGTAAAATAATTTGCAAAGGTTATACTATACCTAAATAACTGGTATCATTAATATTTGGGTTAATGGCAACAAATTGGTTGTTCTTGATTTGGAGGTGTTAAAACGATGTAATTTGTATAAATGTTAAAGGACTAACTTATCCTCATAAAAAAACTTACGAAATGTACTCAAATTTTTTTAAAACGATCCAGTGATCAAATTTACCGAAAAAAATGCAATAGAGTGATCCAATATGGGTACTTTTGGATGAGGGTGATCGAACTAGAAATATTAGATGATTTCAGTAATCTGTGGTGCCATTAACCCTTAATATTTATGCGGATAAATAATGAAAAGAAGAAGAAGAAGAATAGAAGAAGAAGAAAAAGTTAGAGTGTTGATTGGTGGTGGTGGTTAGGGCTGCTTTCGGACTAGGAGAACCGATATCCGCCCTGTACCCAGTCCGAAATTCCCGGTCCGTTTATCTACCCGGTAATATATCGGTGCGGGAATGGCTGAATGGGTAAAAATAATTAACCGGCATCTAATAAGTTAGCTGGTAAAGTACCCGATAATGTATCCAATAACATATTCGATGTTAATTTTTAGATATTATATTATTGATTTTGAACTTTTTTTGAAGGTTTTTTTTCTATTGTATATGTTTGTTATCGGATATACCCTAAAGGAATTTTATAACAATAAAACATCCAGAATCACATAATATGATATAATTTACATCGAAAATTATATATAAAACATATATATAAGGTCCGAAATATTTACCTCCTTCAATGGCAGCGAAATTTGATTAGAAACTTTGATTGGAAAATCTCCTAGCAGTCCATCGAGCACCTTACATGTGATGCCTTCACTTGGTCCACACCAAGAGCGGTTGAATCACCAAACACTATTTGCTAGAATATTTTGAGTGTAGATATGTGTTTATTTTATTGTAACAACAACAAAATATTTAGGAGAGGGAGAGAGGGGCTCGGCCCTATGGAGGATGAAGGAGATGAAAAATGAAAACCTTAGGTTTTATTTTTTCATCTCTTAGCTTATATACTCCAGGCCCGAGTTAGCCAGACTCGTTTAATGTTCAACCAAATGAGCTTGACTCGTTTAAAATCGAATTAACTCATTAAATCGATTAACTAATATTATTAATAGATTTAGTAACTTAACAAGTTACTAATGAACTTCCTCGCTAAACTGTTGAATAAATTAATAACTTAATTTATTCGGTTTAGTCCAATTAATCATTTTACATTATCAATGTAAAATCCCTCGATCGAGATTAATTGAACTTAATCAATTCTCAATTTAAATGTTTGCATTTAATTTCATACATGAAATATAATTCAACGTCATTGTATGTGTGTGACCTTCTGGGCTCAGATAATATTAGTCATATAATATTTATAATTGACCATTATAAATTATTATAACAATTATGCATGGGATCTAGCAATCTGGCCTAACCCTTAATATCATCGTGAGTTCCAATTTAGTAATTATCAATTACTATTTATTGAACACTTAGTTCGAGTAATCTCATTTAATAAAATCTAGTCAATGAATTGTTACAACAATTGTCCAGTGGTCATTATTTATAGAAATTAGTAATTATAAAATTACTGATTTCCAACATACCCACCCGATAAGTTGTCGGAACGGTACTGTCCAAAAATATATGCGATATGGTTTTCGGTCCGAACAGGGTAAGACGGTAAGCTATCGATACGGTCCCCGGAGAGTGGATACCAGGACCGAACTAGACCGGTAACAGCACTAGTGGTGGTGTTGGAGAAGAAGAATTATGATGATGATATTTTTATCAATTTTTTTATAAGGATAAATTAGTTAATTTGCGGGGAGGAGGATTCTAGCAGAGAAATTAGAGAGGGTGACAGAAGTTAAAAAGTGGAAAGAGCGGCATTCTTCTAATTTTTTCCTAAATATCATGCTGAAAATATCCAAAATGCGAACTTTTTATTCAAGACATGGTTTTGGTAAATGGATTTAGGTGAACTTTAGAAGCAAAAAATATCATTATTTTTTATGCCGATAATATGTAAAAATGGGTATTTTTCAATTGTAGCTAAGTCTAAGATTGACTTTTGGGAAGAGAAGACACTTCTAATAATTGTCTTCTTATGTGAGTGGTCAATTTGGTATTTGGTGTGAAACCAACGAGTAACAAATCTATTACCAAGCAAAGAAACGGGTATATGAAAGTAATATTATTATTATTGAACGCTTGATTCTATTATAATTACTAAGCACCTATTTATACACAATGTAGAAGATTAGATTTAGAATAAGGAATCTATGGGCTAAGCCCGATACAATTTATTTAACCTAATATCATATCTTCTACATACTAATAACGGTTAATGGCCGTAGCAATCACCTATGTTTGCTGAATGTTTCCAGTCAATCACCTGTGTTTTAAAGTGTTCCGTTCCATCACCTATGTTTCAAAAGTTTCCACTCCATCACCCATTCCGTTAACGAACCGTTAAATATGTCATGTGACTTTTTGCAGGGGCATTTTAGTCATTTTACATCCTACTATGTTTGTTATCCATTCCATCACCTCATCTATGTTTGTTAAATGTTTCCAGTCAATCACCTGTGTATTAAACTGTTCTATTTCATCACCTATGTTTTAAAATGAATCTCACTTGATCACGAGTATATATAATTATAATAAATACAATTATATATATTAAATTATACATCGAATAATATTAAGTAAAATTGTGTTTATATATATATTATATATATATGTTAAATATGATTAGATATTAAATATATATATTAAATATAATTATATATACAAAATAAACATGACAAATATTAAATATATATGATATATATTATGTATGTAGTAAGTAACTATATCTATATAAATAAAAGAATATAAGTCGGACCAGATATCAACTTAGAAATAAAATAATTTGAACACTATGTAGACTAATGTTTCCCCAAGTGTGAGATCGTATTTAATATATATATTTATAGTTATTTTATATATAATTATAATTTAATATATATAATTATATTTAATATCGATATATATAATTATATTTAATATAAGTGATGAAATGGAACACTTTAAAACACATGTGATAGAGTGGAACATTTTAAAACATAAGTGATTGACTGGAAACATCCTATAAACATGGGTGATGCATTCTAAACATTGTAGCATTTGAAATTACTAAAATGCCCTCCCCTAAATGTCATGTGCCATATACGTGACCAATTTAACGGAGCTTCAACGGAAATGTTAACGGAGTGACCAAGTGGGACTAATTTTTAAACATAGGTGATGGAATGGAACACTTTGAAACACATGTGATTGACTGGAAACATCCTATAAACAAGGGTGATGGTTCCGGCCATTTGCCGTACTAATAATATAAAACATGATTTTAGATCAAATAATTATATATGTATGTCAAAAATCATGTACTCCCTCCGTCCCTAAAAGATTGTCACATTTTGACTTTTGTTAGTCAAATATTATAAAATTTGATCATGAATTCCCATTAAACGATAAGAAATAATATAGTCTTGTGGGACCTTGTTAGATTCGTCTCAATATATATTTTTGAAACATTAACTTTTTATAATTTTTTCGCATGTAAAATAATAGATATTTATGTTTTAAATTGTGTTTTGTTGACCACCAAAAGTCAAAATGTGACAATCTTTTAGGGACGGAGGGAGTATTAGTTATGAACTTACGATGGTGCTGATGAAGATGATGAAATTGTAAGAAAATAGTGATGTTATATTTAAATAGTGATGTTATATTTTGGATTGACACTTGGAATTTTTCTTGAATTTTTCTTTAAAATGTCATATTTTTAATATGACTAATTCGCCCTTAGGTTAAGGATTATTTTGAAATCAAAATGCTGAAAAATGTGAAAATACTGAAACATGAAAGTTCCGGTGGCAAAAATCTAGTTCAGGTGCCTATTTGAAATATTGGAGAGTATAAATGCTTATTTGAAATGATTTTGTTAGTTCAAGTGCCTATTTGAAAGGTTGAAGAGAGTACATGTGCTTATTTAAAATGATTTTGTTAGTTCAACTGCCTATATGAAAAAAAATATTTATAATTTAGAAGGGATTGTAAATTGTTTTTATATAATATGAGAAAATGACACTTACATCAAGATATATTATAAGAATTTCATTTTAATAATTTTATTATAATAATAGATTTTTTTAATATGTTGTACTCCTTCCATCTCTAAAAAGATTGTTGAATTTTAAATTTTTATGACTTGAATTTTAAAATTAATACTAATTAATGTTTATATGACTTAAAATTGTTTGTGAAAACTATTACAAAAAACATTATTTCAACTTACTTTTAATATTAGTGTAAAAATCTGATACAAACCGAAATTTTGTGTATCAACTAAACTACAAAATTTCTTATTTTGAATAATTAAAATTAACTGGAACGACTTAGGGACGATATAGTATACTATATACAAGAATATATTTTCACAGTGATTAAATTTATCAATGATATTGTAAAAATATAAACTTTCATAAGAAAATAAATTGATAAAAGAGGAGTTTTTTTATTATAACATTAACGAAAAATTCTTAAATCTTGGAGCTTCTTTTTCTAGAACGGTTCTGGAATTTCAATTAAAGCATGAAAATGAATATTTTTTTGAAATTTAAGATACATGGAAGTAATATATGATATGTAAAATTAAACTAACTAAAAATAATCTTTTTTTTCAATGGTTGTTGGGATCAATTTTTATTGAACAAGATTTCAGCAACTTCTCAAGGAAAAATGATAGAACAATTTTTTGAGAAATTCAATAAAAGGTTGATTGTAAAATAAGTTTGTTATGTATTCTCAATGATTAAACAACACATATGATATCGAAAACTCGCCCATTTCATGCTCTATTTTAAATTCCGAAACCATTTCGTAAAAAGAAGCTCCAGACTTTAAGAAATTTCCTTAACATGTCACGTTAATATTTTTGTTATAAGTATCTTTATGTATTATTTTTCGTGTTCTACGTTATTTGAGGGTTAATGGCAAAAGACATCACACATGTTTTCCAAATGGTTCCAGTCGATCACTTATGATATAAAATGTTCGAGTCGATCACATATGTTTCAAAAGTTTCCAGTCGATCACCTATTCCGTGTGACTTGCATGCGACTTTTTTTCGGGAGTATTTTTAGTAATTTCACACGCTACTATGTTTGCCAATGGTAGAAACACTTACATATATTTGCTAAATGTTTCCAATCAATCACCAATGTTTAAAGTGTTCCATTTTATCACCTATATTTCAAAATGTATCCCACTTGGTAACTTTGTTAACATTTCTGTCGAACCCATATTAAATCGATCACATGCTTGGCACATGACACTTAGTACTCCGTATTACTTTATTTTGAATTAATTAGTTATTTATGTCTATATTGTTAATACGACATAATGTACATAATATATATTATATATATTTAATATATAATTATATTCAATTTAGATACATATACAATTATATTTAATATATATAATTGTAGTTAATATAGTTAATATAATTAATATATATCTATATTAATTATCATATATAATTATATTTAAAGTGTTTCATTCCATCACCTATATAATTATAACTATATTTAATATATATCTATATTAAATATATATGATAGTTAACATAATTATATATATCTATGATAAATTTAAATATGATAGTTAATGTAGACAAATATATACATGATAGTTAATATATATTATGTATATACATATAATTATACATATCTATATTAAATCTAATTATATACATCTATATTAAATATAATTATATATTAATTATATAGATAAACTTTAAATATATCTGATATATATTATGTACATTATGTCGTAAGTAACTACATTGATATAAATAGCTAATCAATTAAAAATAAAGTAATACGGATGACTAGTAAATGTCATGTGCCAAGCATGTGACCGATTTAACCAGGGTTCGACGGAAATGTTAACGGAGTTACCAAGTGGGATAAATAGATAGATATAGATAGCTATTGATTTTAATATTTGGTAATTGTATTAATATTTAATATGATAGCATCATATTTTCATATTTATGAGTTGTGAACTTATCGAGTTTATTTGTTGTTATTAATATCGAAAATTTAATATGGGATAATGAAGAATATTATACGTGTTCCGTTCGTTGTTCATCACTGTTAAAATGCACATCCCACATCCGAAGTCGGTGTCCTCCCGGGTCAATATATAAGATCCTGGGCTACTCCCCCTAATCATGGTATCATGAGCCAGCCCGAATTATTGAGGCACGTGTGACCCCGCCGATATTGTTCCGGCAATTAATACCGGCGTGAAAAAATTCCGCCGACGATTGGGTTACACGTGAGGGGAGTGTTAATATGCACACCCACATCGGATACCGGTGTCCTCCCGGGTCAATATATGTTAGGCTAATGGGCAACCCTAGCCCATAAACTCATAAAGTACATTAGGGTTAAGTTATATTCACCTATAAATATAGGTGATCTCTATATTGTATGTACAACAACAACAACGATTCTCAATAAAATATCTCCCTCTATATTTCTACATGGTATCCGAGCCTATCGATTCTTGAGGCCTAAATACACATTCCGCTGCCCGGTGGGTTTCTACTATGTAATACTCACCGGCGGGATTTTGTTGATTTTTTATTTCTTTTTTTTTTTCTTACAATATTTGTTGAAAATATTGTTTTATTGAAATTTACTACTATATTCTTGTTGCAAACTCATGGATATTTAGACAAATTACCATGAGTTTGAGGGAGGGAGGGAGATATGATTATCGACAATGGGAGTATCCCATTGAAAAAAAAAAGAAGAAGAAAAATAAATTGATTTATTCTACTTCGAGTTGAAGTGGAATTTTGAACAAGATCTGACAGGTTCGAAAAGGATGGCGTTCCTGGCAGTTACCGATTGGCGAATTACGCATGGTCTGGCGAGTCTTATACGCATGGTCTGGCGAGTCCTATACGCTTTGTCTGGCGAGTCCGATACGCATTGTCTGGCGAGTCCTATACGCATTGATATGACCGGGTTCGAAAAGAATGGCGTTCCTGACAGTTATTGATTGGCGAATTACGCATTGTCTGGCGAGTCCGATACGCATGGTCTGGCGAGTCCTATACGCAGAGATCTGACAGGTTCGAAAAGGATGGCGTTCCTGGCAGTTACCGATTGGCGAATTACGCATGGTCTGGCGAGTCCTATACGCATGGTCTGGCGAGTCCTATACGCAGTGATCTGACAGGTCCGAAAAGGATGGCGTTCCTGACAGTTATTGATTGGCGATACGCGTTGTCTGGCGAATCCGACACGCACTGATCACGGATCCGGCTTGATCCAATTTTTTTTTTTTTATGATTATTGTTGATGTATTGCAAACTCATGGAAATTCTATCAAATTACCATGAGTTTGAGGGAGGGTGTTAGGCTAATGGGCAACCCTAGCCCATAAACTCATAAAGTACATTAGGGTTAAGTTATATTCACCTATAAATATAGGTGATCTCTATATTGTATGTACAACAACAACAACAACGATTCTCAATAAAATATCTCCCTCTATATTTCTACAATATATAAGATCTTGGGCTACTCCCTCTATTGCCAAGGCACGTGTAACCCCGCCGATGTTGTTCCGGCAAACTATACCGGCGATGAAAATTCCGCCGATGATTGGGTTACACGTGAGAGGGAGTGTTAAGATGCACATCCCACATCCGAAGTCGGTGTCCTCCCGGGTCAATATATAAGATCGTGGGTTACTCCCCCTATTACCAATTGATTTTAGAATGGAACCCCAGAAACTCTTAACAATCACATATTGAATATAGGAGTCTTAAGGAATATGAGATATGTATGGCGTAATATTTTATATAGTGCTATCGACCTCTCAATATAGATGATTAACATAATTTAACCCGACCCGACTTATCCATTGGATCGATAAAGTAAAATGGAAGTGACTAACGTACTTCAATTAGTAGGGAGGCTTTGGTTGAGTTGTGAACTTTTAGTTCAATATAGTTCGTTGTTTTTTTATTTTAATTGGTAAGTTTAAATTGATCATTAATCAATTATCTAATATAAATTATTTAACAAGGATATTCTCATCCAGTAAAAAAGAAAAAATGTTTAACCCAACTCGTACTTTATAAATGATCTAACGTAAACTACTTAACAAAGATATACTCGTCCAGTACAAAAGAAAGAAACGCTTAATCCAACTCATACTTTTATATACTTTTAATGATTTATTAATGAAATGTCCTAAGACCTCCTCTTTCCTTTTGAGATTCGAATCGGAACACACTGCCACTTCCCTCAGTTGGTTTGGGTGGCAAAGCCCGGATAAATAAATCACACGCTAAGGCTCCGGGGAGAGGGAGGCTAAGTGAAATAATATACTGGGAGAGTGGGACGAATCTACCTGGCCAAGGTCCCTGTTTTTTGGTTCCCATTGGGTTTACCGAAAAAAATATCTTTTTGAATTTTATTAGTGAACTCGCATATTTAATTATTACAAATTTTGCCTCAAAATCTAATTATATGTGCAATTCCGATTTTGCCCTTACCTCAATTCACTTTTTTGGCGAAAAAAATACTTTAGGGGGCAGAACGAAAAAAATAGGGGGTAAATTGAAAAGATAAATCGTTCAGGGGGTAAATTGAAAAGATAAATCATTCAGAGGTAAATTGAAAGCGTCTCAATACCTTGGGGGGCCAAAAGAAAATAAGCCTTTAAAAATCAGCGATCCCGACTAATTAAGTCGAAAAAGCAGCCTTCTTTATTTTAGTAGATGAGGGTTTAGGCGTGAGCATAATGTTACCGACTTCCTTAATAAGTTCTATTTGTGGGACACACTCATAGGAAATAACCATACATATATATGAGTAAAAGTCAATGATATTTTTTGCAATATGCTGATTTTTTAAGTTGACATTTTTATCTTTTTATATTATATTTTGAGTGACAATTATATTATATATTATTGAAGTCACAATTAATAATTTTATGAAAATATTTCTGAAGGCAAATCCGATATTATCAAAGGTTGATATGAAAAAGTTTATAGGGAAAAGCATATATTAGAGCAAGGATACAAATTAATTGATTATCAAAGGCTATTACAGAAAAGTCAACTAAAATAAATTTTGTGTAGCATTTACTATAGATACAAAGAGAAAAATAAGATATAAAAATTCATTTTTGTAAGGAAGTTAAACTCCCACATAGGTGTAAATATCCCCTTAGTTAGGCAGATGATAAGGACCACTGGACAGGAAACCGAAAGCAACACCTGCAATGTTTAATAGAAATATTGGCTCTACAAGAATTCAGACATGCGATGTCGAGATATCTCCATTTCAATTAAGTTGCCACTTATCACATAAAGCTATAATGCTTGGCTTAAAAAACATTCATTCAAATAATTGATGAATACTGAAACCAGCCATTTTAGGTTAGAATGAAAATTAAAGTAATTTATGGGCTCAATGAAATTGAGTAAGACTAATTTGCTGATCTGTTATACGCACACCCAAATAGTGATTTTGGATGTGAAATTACAATTATACCTCCCCTATTTGTAAGTGTAGCAATTGAGGGACTTCACGTAAGGGCAAAAAAGTAAATTCGCCCTTAAAAACACTGTTTTGATATGTGCATAGTGTTGCCCCTAATTTGGTACTACCTACTTATCATTAGGCTATAGTGCTCGGCATATAAAACATTCATTCAAATAATTGATAAATACTGAAACCAGCCATTTTAGGTTAGAATGAAAATTAAAGTAATTTATGGGCTCAATGAAATTAAGTAAGACTAATTTGCTGATCCGTTATACGCACACCCAAATAGTGATTTTGGATGTGAAATTACAATTATACCTCCCCTATTTGTAAGTGTAGCAATTGAGGGACTTCACGTAAGGGCAAAAAAGTAAATTCTCCCTTAAAACACTGTTTTGATATGTGCATAGTGTTGCCCCTAATTTGGTACTACCTACTTATCATTAGGCTATAGTGCTCGGCATATAAAACATTCATTCAAATAATTGATAAATACTGAAACCAGTCATTTTAGGTTAGAATGAAAATTAAAGTAATTTATGGGCTCAAATGAAATTAAGTAAGACTAATTTGATATGACCTACTAGTATAATTAGGTTGTGCTACTCAAATAGCCCACCTTTGGTAGGTGAAGACTTAGGCCTTGGAAGAGTAGGTGAAGGAATCCTTTTGCATATCATCATATCATTATGAAATAGAAGTAGGTGAAGAAACGAACAAGTACTTCGAACTTCGAACTAATTAATTAGTACAGTAATAATGGTAATCGACAAAATAATCCACCTCGAAGTAATTACCTTTAATTAATATATGCTCCCTTAATTTCATAAAAGACATAATTCTTTTTTATCTTTTAGAGTAGGTGAACGTTTAAAAATTCAAAATACTTTCCAACTTTGTTTTGTTTTTGACATTAATGATTATTTTTTCTTGAAAAATATTTTTTATATTAAAAGTAATGATATATAGGGTATGCTAGTAATTTTTCATAACACTCAATTAACATATTTTTTGTTAAATGATCAAGTATAAAATACTTCCTCCGTTTTTATTAGTTATCATTATGTAGCCTGAATTTTTTGTTCTTATATTGTCATTCTAGCATTATTAAGTGTAATTTTACATTTTTAATGTACTTTTCGTTTACTTTTTCTATTGAGGTATCAACCATCCAATGATATGATGATAATCAATTGTCATTTTACATTTCAATGTATTTTTTGACTACTTATACTTTTTTTTAATCCATGTACAAATGACTAGATAACCGCTAAAAACGAACGGAGTCATATTCAATAGAAGAGCATATTTTATGCTCCCTAATGAAGTAATACTCACTCTAATTAAAAAAGAATTATTATTATTATTATGAAAATTCACAAAAAAAAATATTATTATGCAAGTACTTTTAGAACTAGTTTTATTGATGGAATTTTTATATTTTTGAACTGAAAATAGAAATAAAAAAACAATTAAAATTGGACAAAATAATTAAAGACTCCATCCATGGCATTGTATTAGGTGTGTTTCATTTTGCACACACATTTAAGAGAATTTAAATCCATGTTATAATCACAATCTTCAATCCAGTTTTTTGAGCTATTATAGAAATCAATCTAGTTTTTTGCACACTTTTAAGAGAATCTAAATTCATATTATAATCACAATCTTCAATCCAGTTTTTTCAGCTATTATAGAAATCAATCTAGTTTTTTGCACACATATTTAAGAGACCTTAAATTCTTGTCATTATCCATAATTAACATGAATTGTATTAAATATAATTTTCGATTACTTTTTGTTTTTCTTAAACACATGTAAAAATGAATGGATGATGTATTTTGCTTTGGTGGTAGAGTTATATTAGGGGCGAAGCTATTCTTGTTTGTGCCTGTTGAGTCGAACAAGCATTCTTTTTAAAATAAAAAAATTACTACCTCCATCCCCTTTTATAATATCCATTTACTTTTTTACGGTCTTCGGGACACGATTTAAAACTTAAATATCTTTAATTTTACATGTGTAAAAATTATAAGAACTTGATATTTCAAAAATATATATTGAGAGAATTCTAACAAGATCCAATATGATTATATTATTTGTTATCGATTAATAAAAATTTATTGTCAAAATTTTCAAAATTTGACTCAAAAAGTCAAAATGGTCCTATAAAAAAGGGATGGAGAATGTACTACAAATTATCATTTCAATTTATATTTAAATAAATTTAATTGTTTTGAATACCCTTCAAAATTTTGCGGATTTCAAACATGCACTTTGAAACACCTAGATTCGTTACTGCTATACCGAAGTAGTTGGTGGTAAACATTGTTGGATATACATGCATTTATGTGGATCCCCAATTGGCATTAGTTTACAAAATGAATCTCAAAAATTCTTTATAAATATGGTCCATGAATACATAATTTGAGGAACACAATACAAAAAACTGTATTCTTCACTTTCACTTATAGTAGCTATGGAGATGAAGCAAGCCCAAGAATGGAAAATCGCCCAAAATGTCAACGTTAGCGTTGACCTCATTTCTGCAGCCAAACTTCAGCTTAAGTTCCTTGCAGCTGTTGACCAAAACTCTTGGCTATATGAAGATGTAAATGCTCTTCAAAGAGCTATCAATAGGTATCTTGATCTTACCACTTTATCCGTTTTTCGTGGATCGTCTGTAAATTTGAAATTCATCACTTCTGATTTGGTTAAGATCCGATACGAGCAAATGTCAACATCATTAATATAGTTTGTTTAGATTGAAGCAGAGGTGGGTCAACTATTCTGCACTTATTACATCTGCTACTTATGTGTAATGATGTTTATGTTGTTAGGTACAACTCATGTTGGTTGCCAATGTTGGCAAAACATACTGAGTCCCCGTTATTCGAAGGGCCATTGGTCGTTCCTCTGGATTGCGAATGGGTCTGGCATTGCCACAGGCTTAATCCGGTACGTTTCTTAAAGCAATGCACGAATAAATATGTTTTCTAACCTTCTCTTTAACGTGTCTTGGTACTTGTCGCCTTGTTGGGATTCTGCATATCGATTACTTTGAACTAAAACAAGACTTGTTGGTGAGGTATTACCTTTGTGTGTTTATCATGTATATTTCCGGTTTCAGATTACCTACAAGTCGGACTGTGAAAAGTTGTTCGGGATGATCCTGGACAACAAAAACGTGGTGTCTTCTGTTCAAGAGGTTCCCGAGAAGGAGACCGAAGAAGCGTGGAAGAACTTGTACCCAAATGTACCTTATGTTTTGGATCAAAATGTTGCTGAGAGTGACAACAATGTGGAAAAGGTTACTGAAGACAAAAAATTTACCGAATATGATCTGGTATCTGCTGTTCAAAGGCAGACTTCATTCTTTTATCAGGTATATAGATCATAATCACTAATTTTTTATATGACATGATGCCAAAATTCGAAACATTTATAGTTATACGCCTTCCTGTTCGTTGAATTAATTGTCTGCAGAATAGTATAATAAGGTTTGCAATATGGAAGATTTAATAAGTAGCTTACCCTTGTAATAGTTGTATAGATCATAATCACTAATGTTTTGTTATAACATGATGCCATAATTCGAAACATTTATAGTTATACGCCTTCCTGCTCGTTGAATTAATTGTCTGCAGAATAGTATAATAAAGTTCGAAATATGGAATATTTTATAAGTAGCTTACCCTTGTATAGTTGTATTAGTGTTTAGCTACCTTCTCAGATCTTAGAAGTAACTTATGCAGGTTTCACGGCCTCATATGAGCAATGATCAATATCTCGAAGGAGCAGTGGCAAGATACAAAGCATTTTTGCATCTAACCAAGAGAAACATCGAGAGGAGAATCAGAATCCCCTTAGTCCCAACTTACGACATTGATCTCATCTGGCATACTCACCAATTAGATCCAGTGTCATATTGCAAGGACCTTGTAAATCTTATAGGCAAGATTTTGGGGCATGATGATACTGACTCGGATAGAACAAAAGGGCAGAAGCTGGATGTTGGACTTTCAGGAACAATTAACTGTTGGGCGCGGATGTATGGTCGTAGGTACTATAGGGCAGGGGCCATGTATAGAGGTGCCGCCCCTGCATCAAGCACTGAAAAGAAGCTTATAGCTTCGAGTGAAGAAAAGGAAGTTAAGCCTTCCCAAGAATTGAAAATAATGGAGGTAACTAACACGAAATCTACCTCATTTCGAAATCACCTCAAACTTTGATATTGGGTATTCGATATTTCAATTGCATACTTAATTTTATTATGTTGGATGGAACTTTCTCAGATCATGGTCGAAGTTGTGAACGTTAAAGACGTGCCAGAGGAACATAAAGGGAAGAAACTTTTCATCTCAATTACTAAGCCGAAACCTGATGTTTTTTTCCATGGTAATAGAAAACTACCAATATTATCTGAATCTGAGGAGAAACAGCTAGCTATATTCCAGTGTCAACCAACTGGACAATTGCTACTTCAACTGATGGCTGAGTCACTTCCTAGCAAAGAATCATCACAACCAAGTAATCAAACTCTGGGTTCGTGTAGCATCTCTATTGAGGAACTTCTAATCAAAGCATCAGGTCTAATGATGGAGAAGTGGATAGAGTTCATGCCTTCCACAAAAACTGAGAGCGCTAAGGCTACTTCTTTACGTGTGGCTATCTCAGTAACTCCACCAACTCCTGCTCCTTTCTCCCACCTGGTTCGTCTTGCAGCTTGTCTTTGTGCCAAAGCATGCGGTGCTTGTGCTACTGCTGGAGCTTGTGCCACTGCAGGCGCTTGTGCCACAGCCGGATCTTGTGCCACTGCAGGCGCTTGTGCCACTGCTGGAGCTTGTGCCACTGCTGGAGCTTGTGCCACTGCTGGAGCCTGTGCCACTGCAGGTGCCTGTGCCACTGCTGGAGCTTGTGCTACTGCGGGAGCTTGTGCCACGGCTGGAGCTTGTGCCACGGCTGGAGCTTGTGCCACTGCAGGCGCATGTGCCACTGCTGGAGCTTGTGCTACTGCGGGAGCTTGTGCCACGGCTGGAGCTTGTGCTACTGCAGGAAGTTGTGCTACTGCTGGGGCTTGTGCTACTGCTGGGGCTTGTGCCACTGCCGGAGCTTGTGCCACTGCAGGTGCTTGTGCCACTGCCGGAGCTTGTGCCACTGCAGGCGCTTGTGCCACTGCCGGAGCTTGTGCCACTGCAGGTGCTTGTGCCACTGCCGGAGCTTGTGCCACTGCCGGCGCTTGTGCCACTGCTGGAGCTTGTGCCACAGCAGGCGCTTGTGCCACCGCAGGAGCTTGTGCCACTGCAGGCGCTTGTGCCACTGCAGGCGCTTGTGCCACTGCAGGCGCTTGTGCCACTGCTGGAGCTTGTGCTACTGCAGGAGCTTGTGCTACTGCCGGAGCTTGTGCCACTGCCGGAGCTTGCGCCACAGCAGGCGCTTGTGCCACTGCCGGAGCTTGCGCCACAGCAGGCGCTTGTGCCACTGCCGGAGCTTGCGCCACAGCAGGTGCTTGTGCCACTGCGTTTCCTATGGGCGAAGGGAAAGAAATTGATGCTAAAGTTGATGCTGGTACTTATTTCACCGATGTTGGTTGCGCCGAAGGAGACAAGAATCTTTTTTCTGAAAGCAGTTTGAGCATTGCATGTGTTTAATCATTACATCTTTCGTTTTTAGATTGTGTAAACTGCCAGAGATGGTTCTCTTCGAAATCTCGGTTTCTCTTTTTTCCGTCCTTGTTTAAAGAAAGCAGTGTGCTTTCTTTGAATTGTTCCAAATAAATAAGGCAGTCCAAATTTGTAATTTCAACTTCATTAATATATCATCACTTCTATTATTGCTTCCTCTGTTTTCATCATAGTGTTTCAAAAAATGTAGTAAACATTTACTATTATTTTAAATACTAGTGAAACTGATCCTATAATACCTCCTAATTTCACTAGTAGTGCATGAGGGCACATATTATATGGTTGCATGAGTGAAGTTTACTTCCCTTGAGTGGGCTTTAAAGGAAGGTATCTATCACCGCATTATCACCTCGTACCGGATGGTGGAATGAGTGCTCAATATATATAACGAGCACGTAAAATGAGAACTCGATATATATAACGAGCGTATGGTATAAGTGACCGATATATATAACCATCGCACAGAGTTCAATTTGGTGAAAAGATTGGGTGCATCAATACTTCCATGCATCAGGTGCATCAGGTACCCATTTAAAGGTTTCACGTGGGTACTGTACCCACTTGAAACTTCATCATTGGTACTTGTACCCAAATTGTACTATAACAATGGTACAATACCACATATTTATCAATCCAAAATAAATATGTGGTATTGTACCATTGTTATAGTACAATTTGGGTACAAGTACCAATGATGAAGTTTTAAGTGGGTACAGTACCCACATAAAACCTTTAAATGGGTACCTGATGCACCGGGTGCACCGAATTATTGATGCACCGGATCCGGACTCTCAATTTGACCCATATATATATGTATAGAATGCACACTTTACTTTTGAACTTGTTATATATATATATATATATCAAGCACTTATTCCATACGCTCACGATACCGCCCGTTCAATGGTTAATTTGGGAAGCCAAAGATAATTAAATATGAGAAACAAATAATCAACACAAGCTAGAAATATGAAACATAAACATCTTTGATTACAAACAAAGCTGTTTCATCTTTTGAATGTGGAAAGATCAACCTATAATGTTAAGATGCACATGCCATTGTCGGAAGTCGGGTCCTCCGCGTCAATATATAAGATTTTAGGCTCTTAACATATAAATAGAATGGAGGGATCACAGCAACATTCATCCACCAAGAAGCAACAACATAAAGCTGCAAGGCTGCCATATATATACAAAATATGTTAGTTTGCAATTGCATATTGGAAATAAATGAGATATCTACAAAACAAAGAAAAAAAAAAGTGTAAATTAGTAGAAATGATATATACCAGCCCTCAAGAAAACCAGGCTCTCTTCTGGGTGGAGGAGCAGGAGCATAGTACTGTGGTGGTGCCATTACTGGTGGCCCTTGGTAGTATCCTAATTCATTAATAAATTAATTACTCTTAACATCAACATTTTATAATATTTGACACCACATAAGACATGAAGATCAACTATCCGAGGTGGTCAAATTGAGAGAATAGATGAGTTTTTGACTTGAAGATCATGAGTTTGATTGATCCAACACTTTTTTTATCGAATTTGTCGCACCAGATTCGACCAGTGTAATTTACATGGATAGTAAGGTTTGCAGGCTATTAGAGCAGTTTGAGTCTACTCAATGCATACTCGACGAGTAACGGTTGCGAGTTCCCATGACAAAAGACATGAAAATAAAATGGCTAAAATTTTATATAGACGCCTCAATTACGACGAATATTTGATAGAATCACGTAAAGGTATTAATATTTCAAATAGGCACATTGGTGAATTTGATGAGAAGAATTAGAGTGATTGATTGGCCTATTTAAGAAAGGAATTCTTTGATGATTAATCAGATCAATTGACACGCCCATTGGAAAGATTATAACGATTGTATTAACGAGTTAATTCGCCCCGATTGCAAATCGGTGGAATTACATAGGGCAAATGATCAGGATGATCATCTATGTTTGGCTAGGGTCATTGTTGAGTACGCATATTTCAAATGGTCCTGGTTGATCACTTATGTTTCTAAATCTATCTCAGTTGATATTTTAGACCTAAAATATATATATATATATTTTGGTGTAAATTAGTGATGAGGTGAGTATCGAACACAGGACCTTCTGGTCACTGGCAAGAGCATTTTCCATTAGCCTATTCGATTAACTCTAGACCTAAAATATGTTAATTATCACCTAATTACCTCACGTAACCTGCACATGTCATTTTCCAGGGGCAATTTAGTCATTTCAAGTCACTTACAACAAGAAACAACCACCAGTGTTTGGTATCTCTATGTATTTGAATATTCTTAAATGTAGTCTTTATTAGAAGTATAGTGTTTGAGTAAATTTAGCATCAAATTCACCCCACCATTAACTATTAACTACTTCATTTATGAATTTCCTTCAATTTTGTTTGAAACATAAGTGATCAACCGGACCCTCAACCCAAACATAAGTTCCCCTTAGAATGTAACAATTCACAACAGATTCGGTTAAAAGTAAAATAATATTGACTTATCCTAATAACATAATGTTTAAGTTATGTAACATTATAACTATTTAACTTTTTTTTTGTAAATTAGCGATGAGGTGAGTATCGAACCAGGACCTTCCTATCACTGGCAAGAGCCTTTTCCACTAGGCTATTTGATTAACTCCATTATAACTATTTAACTTAATAATTGAATTTCAATTTAGTAATTATGCTTTGAATAACATAAATATTAGTTGTAAATTTAAATTAATTCATTTAATGTTGAACTTTTATTTGAGACTTACTTATATGGTAATATTTTTTATTCTTTTAGCATAATGGGTAATAATATAAATAACGTTTAAGTTTTTTTTAATGGTTGCAGAATCATAGATTTTTATTAGGATGCCTTACCAGGACTCGAACCCTGGACCTCCAATTGTAGAGGTTGGGTCGATGACCACTATGCCAAGACCACGAGTTAAATAACGTTATAGTAAAACCCTAAAAATTATTCGTATTCATTATTCATTGTTTTACAATAATTAGTTTATACATTTTATTATGAAGTTTAAACTTAATTATGCATATTTATTTAGTAGATAATTGAACCATTTGAAGCATATGTGATCAACCAGAACCCCTACCCAAACATAGCTGAGCATCTCGGTCATTTGCCCAATTACATATTACAATCCTTCCTTGTTGGTCAAGATCAAGCTACACTTTCTAAAGAGGAACTCTCGGTTCTTAAAAGATTATCCGAAACAGAATTCAACAAGAAGCATCATTTAGTTTGAGAGTACAAAGCAATTTAGTGTGGTAGCTTCGAGTCTTTGTTCATTTGCTCTTAACTATTTATCACATAGTTGTATCTCTGCAATATAACAATCTTGAGTTGTTTTATTTCATTGCACTCTTTTTTTTTATTTTTAAAAAGGGTTACCCTTTGATTTTATTAATACGAATAATCCATTACAATCATCAAATATTAGTACAATTCGAAAACTCGTAAATTCAAAGAAAGAGGCGACTAGCATCAAACTAGTGAGAGAAATTCTTCTCTCTGACCACTTCCTTGCTAGCAAGAGGGCTCGAACCCGAGACCTCCGCTAAAGGTGTCAGCATGCTTGCCACTAGAGCAAGATGTCTTGACTTATTTCATTGCACTCTGTAGTGTTGACATTGGGAGGATGTTAACAGAGAGAGGAATTCCAAAGTAGGAATACTAGTCGAAAAGCTTTGAGTAGTGCAATGAAGAATGTGGGTATTTGTATAAGTTTTATCTTGTAATATCTTTTCATATATCGGATTTTTTTGTTGGACAGACTGCTCCCAGACATAAGTGCTTTCGTGACATTGAACCAAATTATTATTGTGAACGTTTTCACTTTCAGTTCTATGTTGTTGTTAAATTATTCCAAATGTTGATGACAGTTAGATTCATCAAATCTACTATAGTCTATAGTGATGAGGCTCACAATTTCACATATTCATATACCTACACGAAAGGTTAAAAATTTAGATGATTCTATGACATGTTTGCATAAGTTTAAATAACTATACGAAGTTTAGCCAAATAAACTAAAAGCCTACATACTTGAGATCTGGCCTCCTAGAATATTGCAAAACATATACTCCCTCAATTCCAATTTAATTGACGTTTTGGGAATTCGTGTCAAACTTTGACTATAAATTACTTTATATTCATTAGTCCAAAAAATATATAATTGATATAATTGAATTCGTTTTTCAAAATACTTTCATAATATTATTTTTTGTAATTTTATAAAATGTAAATATAAAGTAATTGATGATTGAAGTTGTGTTTCGAAAAGCGTGAAGTCAAATATTTTGGAACGGAGGGAGTATTAGGGAGTAAAGTAAAAACAAAATTACTAACTAGGAGTATATAATATACTTAGAACAAAGTATATATGTGGCTCAATTAACCACCCATTGGAAATAATTCTTAAACTTAATTTGAGATTTAGGCAAATTTATCATCTCATCAATAGTATATGTAATGAATTTAAGTAATAGTTCTTATTGAAATAAATCTCACCCAATTTAGACTATATATATGTAAATATCTTGTTTATAATTTAATAGTCCAACTTTCAAATTTTAAAATTTGGATTATAATATATATATATATATATATTTTGTAAGTTGGAAGTTTATAATTTTCAACTATATATAATATAGTAACAGTTTTGATGCACCAATAATATAAATTATTTAATTCTAAATTTAGATAAAAGAAGAAATTAAGAGGAAATATATGTACCTTGGGGAGGGTAAGGATAAGCATATTTGGGAGGTTCGTTCATCTTGCTTTCGTATTTTTTGTTCTAGAGAGCAAAATAAAATCAGTAGTAGCTCCTAAAGCATACTGACTTTTAATTTATTCACAACTCAAAGTTATTAATAGGGCCTAGGGAATTAATTATTTTAAGCACGAATGACCTCATTGACTCATCTCCTATAACAACTTCACAAACTCGATTTTTAAAATAATCTATTGATTTTTAATTAGATTGTAATACTTTTAGTTGTGTCCTCATCTAATTTTCTTTTCAATGAAATTTTCACAAACTTGATTTTTAATAAAATAGGTATTTAATAAAAAATTAAATTTGGAATTCATTTAAATTTCATGAACTTTAAGTTAGTTTCCCCCAAACTTTTAAAGTCGGGTTAGTTGCCCTTGAACTACCCGAACTGGTCATTATGGAGATTTTCCTCTTAAAAATACATATTTGAAGTTTTAGTGAAAGACAAAATAAGAATTCAACATATAATAATGGGCATTTATTGGCTTTTCAATTTTTAGACATTGGCTTATTATTTTTAGACAAAATAAGAATTTAACGTATAATACGATAAAAAAGCACAATCATTCTAATCTAATAATTTTTGTTTTATTATAAAAATTACTCCCTCCGTCCCTAAATGATTGTCACATTTTGACTTTTCATGGTCAACAAAACAAGAATTGAAACGTAAATATCTCTTATTCTACATGCGAGAAAATTATAAAAATTTGATATTTCAAAAACATATATTGAGACGAATCTAACAAGATCCCACAAGACTATATTATTTTTTATCGTTTGATGAGAATTTGTGATCAAATTTTGTAATATTTGACCACCAAAAGTCAAAATGTGACAATCTTTTAGGGACGGAGAGAGTATTAGATTAGAATGATTGTGTTCTTTATCATACTCCACTGTTTATCAATTTCAATATGCTTTTTCATTATATTTCTTATTTTATCATTAATAAAAGTAATAGATGTTTATTGACTTTTAATTTTTAGACTTTGGCTTTAAAATCATCTTAATGTTATCTCCAATTTAAATGAGAGTAAGAGAATAATATTTAATATCCTTAATAAAATAAATTATCTCGATTATTAAGAAAACTTACAATAATTGAGAAGCTAGTAATTAGCATATAAACGTTCATAATTCAAATGCTAAGTGCTCAACAGCACATATTGTAGATCCCCGCACTATTTGTCTTTACGTTGGAGAAAACTTATAAAGAAAAGGTAGATAATATCAATTTGTTTCAAACTTTTCTACTCTTTTTTGGCTTTTTTGTATGTCCTTCAGTCCTTATTGTTGAGCCTCAGTTTCATTTAACTAATGTCATACTAACTCCATTTGCCCATAAATTATTTTAGTTGTAAACAAAAACTAAGGCAAAAGAGTCGACCAACTATTAAAATCGAATTTTTTGCAAAAGTAACTATTAAAATCGAACATTTTTTCGAAACAATTATCAGAATCTAAACTTTTTGCCAAACAACTATTAAAATCGGAGAAAAAATCGATGAAAATCAAATATTTTTCGCAAAACAACTATCAAAATAGGGGAAAAAACAAAAAGAAGAACCCGAAAAAAATTAAAAAAAAATTGGGAAAAAAGGATTCCTTTAGGTTTAGAGGGGTAGTTTAGTTATTTCATTAGTTATTTGTGCTATTCGTTACACAATGTAAAAATGTGCTCTAAGTTTATAAAAAAGCTCCAAAGGTGCCAAATATAAATATTAAATGTTAAATTGACCCCGGTCAACGCCAAACTGAAGGTCCAACACAAGGAGTCGCGCACTTGGTTCGGTTTGCGAGCTCCGTGGTTGGATTGATAGTCGGAATGATATATTACGTTAAACGAAATACGGGTAATTGGTTGATGGGTGCTAAAGCCTTTTATCCTAAAAAAATAAATGTATGCATATAGTTAGTTTGTACAATTCAATCATCTTATCTTTAATATATCATTTGTGATTAATTAATATATAACATTTCTAAATTATATTATTTTTCATCTTAATTAAACTTAAATTTATTGTGTAAAATAACTTAAATATAATGTGCAAAAATGAAGGTCAATATTGTTTGATGATATTAGTGGATAGATATTATACAAAGTGTTAGTGCAGTGATTGGCTGAAGTTTTTCATTCGAGACCAACTTTTATAACATCTGGTTATGAACAGTATATGAAGATAAATGATAAAATGATTGGGGTACAAGTATTAGAATAGAAGGAAGTTCCAATCCATGCTTGTCTAAAATTTAATAACTTTCATGTTATTTTATTCTAAAATTTAAAATAACAACATTTAAGGTACAACTCAAAATAACAACATTTAATATACAAAACCCCAATTTTATTCTGTAAACAAAAATCAAGAATACAACTAAAAAATTACATGACATTTAAGTGTGAAACATATGACACATTAATACACAAACAAAACAAGGAAACACTTTATGAGTTCATTACCGCCAATCGGGGTCAGAAACTGAAAATAAACATAAGGGTTCGAATCTGACGTTAAAGAAGTATGGAGGAAGAGAATCGGCAGATCGAACTGTAGAAGTAGAGAATCGACGATGAGAAATTTAGGCAAGAAATTAGACGACGTTTAACAATGAGAACCACGAAAACAAATTAGGTTTAGGGAGCTAGAGGAGGTATTTATGTTATGTATAAAATGGACATGGACATGGACTTATGAAGTATCATATCATTTAGTTCATTTATATGGACATGGCTTAATTATGGAGTAGATCAGTAGAGTATTACATTGACCAAACACATTCATAATCGGATCGAACTATTTTGTAGCGTTCGGTTCAATTCGTTGAACGTCTACGTTTAGCATTTGGGTTCATTTTTGTGCGTGTGCATCTAGCCGCGAATTGAACCTTTTCGAGTCGAATAATGCGAATCGAGTCGAACTTTTTATGTTTGCTCACAGGTCTAGGAATGCCTATAAAGGCTAGTTTAGAGAGTATATAATGTGGGGCATTCAAGTAAGACCCTTCTCGGAAAACTTTTCTTATAGAAGATTCTTCCCTTGAACAAGCAGCATCCCAGACGTTGATGCTTCTACGACACTAAACTATGTTAACATCTGTTTTTTTTTTTTTTGTAAATTAGCGATGATGTGAATTTCAAACCCAGAACCTTTTGGTCACTAGCAATAGCCTTTTTTACTAAGATATTCGGTTAACTATATTAACATCTTGTATATTGGTTTTATCTACCTTCTGGTCCCTCATTAATGCCTCTTTAATTGAGCCATAAATGTTATCTACCTTTCGGTTGTGGGATGTCATGGTCCAGCTCTATCTGGATGGCCCAGTTAGCTTAACAATTGGTCTATTTAATTGAGGACATATTTTTTGTAGGGGTGTGTAGACGTGGCTAACGAACTGGGCCGGACGGTCCCGGCCCACTAAAGGTCAAACCGGACGGCCCCTGTATCGAGTTCGACGGGTCCAGAGCCCTTAACGAACCTGGGCCCGTCCGTTAAGGGATTAAGGGATTATTGGACTCCTGTTCGGTTCGAGGCCCCTGTTCGGGGGCCTAACGTGCCACGTTATGGTTCAACGTGGGCACGTTGAACCAGTTGTTAATTATTATATTTTGGCCCCAACGTCCCCATGTTGGGTGACCAACGTGGGCACGTTTAGACCAGAAAGAAGCCAATTTTCTTAATTCACTTAATTTAATCTAAGAACCTTATAATTCACAAGCACCCCCACCCCCACCTACATATGATATGGATGATGAAGAAACACATGAATGAGTGTGTTTTTTTAGTTTTTTTATGAACTTTATTTGAATGTTTGAATTGTAACTTAAGTTTGAATGATTCTCAAATTTATGATTATGTTTTGGATGATCATGTGAATTGTGATGTGTTTGAATTGATATTTGAATTCATTATGAATTATGTTTTCGATGAGTGTGTATTGAATGGTGGTAGAGATTGATATGTTTTAGACGTTTGAAATATTTTCATGAATTGCTTTGGATGAGTATGTTTTGGATGATCATGTGAATCTTAATGTTTGAATTGCTTTGTAGAGATTGATATTTGATCATGAATTGCTTTGTAGAGATTATAAACTGGTTTTTAGCATCTGCTTCTGCTGATATAACGTGGCCATGTTGAAATCAACGTCCCCACATTGATTCTACATTAATGTGGCCACGTTGTTAGGGGCCTCGAACTAGGCCCGGGCCGAATTTGAGGTGAGCTCGAACCGGGCCCGGGCCTGGGCTCAATACCTAAGCCCCTGTCCGCCCCACCACTAAACGGACCAGAGGCCGTTTATGGGCCTGGTGGGCCGGGCCGGGCTTGAACTGGACTAATGGTCCGGGCTCTCGGACCGTCCGTTAGCCACCCCTAGGGGTGTGCTTGGTCCTGTTTCGGACAGAAAAAGAAACTGAACAGACATCATCGAATCTACGGCATATAGAACTGAAATTGGTTTGGTTTTAAACGGTTCCGTTCCAGGTCGGTGCAGGTTCGATTTCAGTTCTGGGCCGGTTCTGGGCCTCATGTTTTATACCTAAATTTGAGCCCACTTTCGGCCTTGAAATTTTGGGTCTGTTTGTTCCTAGCTAATATTATTATTCATTTTGGACTCAAAACTAAATGTAGTTAGTATTGTTTTTATATTAAATTTAACATAATTAAGTTGCAAAAATACATCTACTCTATATAAGTTTAACGAGCTCCTTTTAAAACTAATTTCGAAATTCGTATACACATTCGTCACACAGTACCACTTTTTAAATATATATATATATATATATGCATATATTATTAGTTTAAAGCATATTCACTTAGCTATTATTATATCATACTAACAATGAACAATGTTGAATCCTCTCGCTAATTATCCTTTACTAAGCTTAATTTTTTCTACATAAAATTAGTCATCGGTTCAGTTTTTATCGGTTCTCCTATAAGCGGAACCGCATTGGTTCATTTCTCTCTAAGGTGGAACCGAACTCGGTTTGGTTTCAATTGGTTCCAACAAAACTAGTTCTTTTCGGTTCGGTTCCGATTCGGCTCGGCTTGTTTCGATTTTCCTTTACACCCATAATTTTTTGCATCAAACAAGTGGAGCTCCTTTGGGTCGGACCCTGGGTCTAGTCTGGTGGCCCAGTTACCAATTTAATATAATTGGAAAGCTTTCAAATTTCCGTCGCTCTCCTCCTAGAACTAGAACCCTTACAACTCGCCCTCTACCACGAAGATGAAATTAGTCGGTTTAAAAACTTTAGCCTGGATACCAAGGTGTTCCACGAGGCCCAACAATATCCTTAGATAGCACTAGACATGGCAAACGAACCGGGCCCAAAAAGATAAAACAAAAAAACAAAACGTGAAAATGAATTGGTTATATCACAAAAGGAGCTTTTAAAGAATTCTTTTCTAAAAGTATTTCTATAGTTAGTGATCAATTAAATGAAAATTTGAGGGAAGAAAATGCCGTCTGAAGTAATGAAAATGTACGTAAAAGGTCTTACAAAAAGGGACTTCCTATCCTCGACCGCCCTTGACTAGACTTTTCTATAATGTCCCTGTTACAGTATCATCTCGATAATTGACTTACAACATCATCCCGATGTTTGACTACAACATCATTCCGATGATTGACTCATAGTATCCCTACTTAGACTTCAACCTATGACTACATCAGCTCGATGTGACAGACTCTTATGTGTGTAATGTCCGTCAAACAACTCAGGGTTCAATCAGTTAAGAGCAAAAATAATGCTCTTAATAAAACCGACCTAGCCTTTAAAGGACTACATGGTTATGCTCTATATTTTCGGATATTCTTCACTCTGTACGAGCTCAGCTTTATATAGGTTGGTAGAGTAGCCTCCAAATTGGAAGAATATGGAAGTAATTGATCTTGAATATATTCTTCCTTTTCGGTTTATGCTTTGATGTCAATCTTAGATCTTTCCTCTTAAGCTTCAATCAAATCCTCAATTACTTCGTGACACAATATTTTTTCAGTCAAGTCACCCATGAATCACGGATTTAACAAATCAGAAACCTTCCTTAATCGTCTTGTGAAACAAGCTGCGACTTTTCATCCAACTGGTCTACCACCTGGTCCGTCAATTGGCACTTCGTACAAACACCTGCCTTTTCTAGAATAAGGAACTTTCCATTCTTGACATAGGATTTGCGATTGTTTCCACCTTGGCTCAGATCACATATTTAATCAAATCATTTCCTAAATCAACCGAATCAATCTTGACATCTTCTGCTCTAAGAAATATATATATATATATATATATATATATATATATATATATATATATATATATATATATATATATATATATATATATATTAAGTAAAACGATTTTATTGAAAGCAAACAGGAAATACAGGAGTACAGGCCAGCTAATGTCTAAGAATATCCAAACTAACCCCCCAATTAAGACATAAGTTCCAATTAGCTCGACTCCTAACTATACCCTCCCAACCATTTACACAACTACGAATGGAATGAAAACAACTACTAATTACATGGTTAATTTCCAGAGCTTCACCCTCAAAAATAAACTTGTTGCGAGCCATCCAAATATGATATATTGCCGCGCTCCCACAAAGTGTTCGAAGCCGACTCTTAAACGACTTCCCGGTGCCTCTTTCTACCATCCAGTTTCGCTCTTCACTCCAGCTCCTCGGAGTGTGGTACTCCCCAAGGTACAACAACAATTTTCGCCACAAGGCTGCTGAGAATGGACACTGAAAAAACAAGTGTTGCTCTGTCTCCCTACTCACACCACATAGAACGCACTCATCATTAGCCACCACACCCCAGCTACACAATCTAACCTTCGTAGCGAGTCTACCGGAGCAGGCCAGCCATTCAATAAAGCCAAACCGCGGAACTTGCCCCTTGAACCAAACCAGCTTCCACCAGTTAACATGATCCTCTTTATGTCGAATTTGATCCCAAACCTTTGCGTTAGTATGCTCATTGTGCCCAAACCATATAACCTGATCAGCCCTCGCACTAAGACAAGGAGGCAGCCCCTGCACCAGCCTTAAACAATCATTATTCAGCCTACTACTTTGCCGAAGCGCCAAGCGACCTTTGAACCCAGCTACACTCTCACAAGGAGTGATATTCAGCCTTCTCACACTGCTACTAGACATGAACTCTATCGGCGCCCCTGCACTATGCCAAGCATCATATAAACAGTTGGTTGTCATTCCATTATGTACAATTACCTTCACATGTGGTCTGATGAGAGACCTAAGCCCAAGCAACTTCCTCCAACTATCCGTACTCCTAGGCTGAACACCCCAAACACTTTGACCCTTGAGCCTAAAGGTGTGCACCCACTTAACCCATAAAGCCTCTTTGCGACTGGAGATATTCCATAGGTGTTTAGCCATGCATACTTCATTCCACACTCGAATATCCTTTATACCCAACCCCCCTTCCTCTTTCTTGAGGGTCACTGTCTTCCAAGCTACCTTAGGGGCGTACCTTTCACTTGCTTTTGCCTTCCATAAGTAGGATTTTATTAGCTTCTCAAGCTCTCTGTGTTGGAAATTGATGTATCAATTTCCTCAATTAGTGCCCGTGAACTATATCATCTATATATACGGTTCAACAACCGATAGTTATCTGAACTATCAGTAGTCTCACCCGAGATAATGCCGGGGGTCATCGAATGGTAGACTAGGCTCTCACGATGATCTTCGGGATTCGTGTATACGGTCTTATACGTTGAATCCCGATGCCTTCGTTACTCGGGCTATGAGGTCACACACGTAACAATTACCGAAGATACTTTCGAGTAGTGACCCGAAAGTGAATAAGGGATTTGATCCATATTGAGGAATTTCGGTTCGATCGAGATCGTGTCCCGACCGAACCGATGGTGCGCCCGGAATTGGTTCCGGACACACCATATGGGGTTTATGTATATATATATATATGTGAGATATATATATATATATATTATCATTTATTGAAATGATTTAATTAATTAATTAATTAATTAAATAAGATATGATTTAATTAATTAATTAAGATTAATTAATTCCATCATCATGAATGGTTGACATCTTGGTGGCTACTTTATGCCTTGGGAAGGCTTTGTAAATCTTGGGAAGAACTCTTGTAAGAGAATCTTCCATGGACCAAGAGGCATTAACCATATGGATGGTTAATGTGTTTGTTTAGTGTATAATGTGTTTCATCATCCATTCTATATCATAAGATGATATAGAATGGGTAGAGAATCAAGCTAAGTATCACACAACTCTTGTTAGAGAACAAAAACAAACACACACACTTCATCTTCAAACCCTCTAGCAAAACTCTAAGTGTTAGAGTATAGAAATTGTTCTATAGTTTGCTATAGTAGTTAGACTACACACTCCTCAATAACACACACTAGTCCAAGTGTGTCTTATTGCTATCTAAGGTATTGGTGTGGACTATTTCATAGTAGTTCCATATCACCTTGGTGATAGAAATTTCTTCAAGAAGAAAGCAAGGAGCAAGGTGTGGGGATAAGCACTTGAAGATCATATCGCTTCCGCTCACGCTTCAAAGGTATATCTTTGTAGCCACACTCTTTGATTATGTTAGATGTAGCATATTCACACTATCTTTAAACATATACTTCTATGAGCTAGTTCTATTGTGTAAGTTCTAACGATCAACGAATTAGGGTTTTCTAGACATATGAACTATCGTAGTTCATTGTGTCTTGCAACCCCGGGATATTCCAACATGGTATCATGAGCTATATTACACGTTTAACATGTTCTAGAAGTGTTTAAAGTAGTACCATATAGTATATATGTCGATATATGAACCGTAGCCGATTTTCGTATTCGGAAAACCCTCCCCGACAAAACCTACGTTCCGCGTGAGTCCAGGCAAGCCAAGGACACGGCTCCACAGGAACGCGTACCCTCGGCTTTCCCTAGATACGGAACGCCTTGGCCCTAAGCCTGGTTCGGCCCCCCTGGACGCGTCCATGCACGTCCAAAGTCATTTGATGATTTCGAAACAAAACGAATCGATTAAGTCCAAAGTCATTTGATGATTATGGACGTTTTCGGTTTGTTATGGGTGATTTAGAGATTGTTTTGGAAATAATCTTATAAGTCCAAAACATTCTTTGAGAAGTTTAAAAATAGTTTAAAATTAGCATGTATGTCAAAGTGTTGATTTTATCCTATTGGTACTAATTAAATTGTTTAATTGAGTATCGAAAGGAAGTTTGTGGTTTGAGTTATTATGAATTTCAAACCTTAAACTTATGCTAAGTGTCTTTGAGTGTAATTAGGTTATTAGTTCAAAATGTTGAAGTTATGGTAAAACTTCCGATAATTGGCTATGTTAGTTGTTGGACAACTAAAGGTTATGATATGCATATATGACTATGATTCACATTATTTGAATGTGAGTATGTGTGTGAGTTGTGTGTTGCTTGTGTGTTTTATTCCATTCCTAGCATGTTTATGTGTTTTATGTATAATGTGTTATACATATATAAACTGTAGTCTGAATGGAATGGGGATTTGATATGGCCTAGTATTTATTCGAAATACAGTCTGCGTACTGTCCTTGATATTGAAATACGACGCATGTGTCGTTTTAAATTATTGTATTGTTATTTCTTTTTCGCGGCGCATGTGCCATTTAATGCGAAAGTTGATTATGTAACAAGACATGAAGAGATAGACTTGGAGCATGGCGATGTCCAAGAAGACGGAGACCAAGGACTTAGTTTAGAACTAGTTAGACTAGTTTTATTTAATGTCTTTTAGGCCATATCACGTCCCTTTAAAGTGTTTATTATTCATGCCATGTTTCATGCTTACATATATTTTCTTGAAGTATATGTATACCTTATGTGATATGCATGAAATGTGGATTACATGTTTAATCTAAACCCCTCCACGTAATAATTAAGTGTTTGCCAAACCTAAGTTCAAAGTTGTCAAACTTTCCTACGTTTCGGGTGGATCATCCCTAGATGGGCACTTTGATTCATAGGAATAGGAGGCAATGGGATTACATGCGCTACAGGTTAGCCCATCGAACCGGCAAATGTAATCCATCCCTTTATGGTGAACTAAGGTTGCTTAAAACGTGGCTACAGGTTAGCCCATCGAACCGGCCCGTTTCGCAAAGGAAGTCTATAGTGTCTTAAAACGACTAGTGATAGACGCCAAGAGTCATATATAATCATTAGATGATTGATATATGATAGTCTAGTAGAACTTACCCATGGATTGGACTATGAGGATGATTGCGTGTGCCGCTCATACCCAAGTCCGTGGGGTCTTGGTATACTTGTACACTTCGAGGGGTTGTTGGTACTCGTATTATTGTTTCAAGCATGCTTTACTTGTATCGTATGTTTTACATATAAATTAAACTGAACGTCGTTTCATACTCGCATGTTTTAAATGGCAACTACTAAGAAATCAACTTCAAACTCACTCCGATCTACACTTGAGAAGTGTAAACTCAATGGGAATAACTTCAACGACTGGTCTCGTAACTTGAGAATCGTTCTCAAGCACGAGAGAGTTGAATATGTTCTTAAGGAAGAACTTCCTCCTCCACCCCATGAGGATGCCGATGAACTAGAACATGGTGCATATGATGTACACGTGGACGATGCATTGGATGTCCAATGTCTCATGCTGGCCAACATGGAACCGAATCTTCAGATTCAGTTCGAAAATGTGGCAGCATATGACATGTACTGCAGACTGGAACAAATGTTCCAGAAGCGGGCAAGAAATGAGCGGTACGAAGCTGTTTGTGCCCTCATGGATTGCAAACTATCCAATGGTCAACAGGCCAGTCCTCATGTATGATGATTCAGAACAAGAAGGCCTTTAAGAAAGGCAAGGGGAAATGGAAGGGAAAGGCCAAGACTGGATCTACTAAAACAGTCAAGGCCCTGACTTCCAAAACTCCGGCTAAAGGTCCTAAGGGGACTGACCAGTGTCATTATTGTAATACACCTGGTCACTGGAAGAGGAACTGCAAGAAGTACCTCGAAGACAAGAAGAGTGGGACTCTTCCGGCAGGTATATTCGTTATTGAAGCTTTTATCACCTCTAATAACTCTACTTGGGTACTTGACTCAGGATGTGGTTCTCATATTTGTCGAAATATGCAGGTACGGCAGGACAGTAGAGCTCTTCGGAAGGGAGAGGTGGACTTGCGGGTGGGCAATGGAGCAAAGGTTGCTACAGTTGCCGTGGGCAAGATAGATTTAAAACTACCATCCGGGATGGTCTTAGTTTTAAATAATGTATATTGTATTCCCGCTATTTCTAGAAATATTATTTCCATATCTGTTTTGAACAATGATGGTTTTACCATCCTTATGGAAATAAATATGTGTTCTATTAATCGCGATGGTTTACTTTATACAAAAGCTTCAAACCAAAATGGCCTTTTTCATACTAGATGAGGATCATGAGGTATATAACGTAAATATTAAAAGGAACAAGCCTAACGACTTGAATCCTACCTACCTATGGCATTGCAGACTTGGTCTTATAAATGAAAATCGCATCAAGAAACTCCACGAAAGTGGAATTATTGAATCACTTGATTTTGAATCATATGACCAATGCGAATCATGCCTTTTAGGCAAGATGACCAAATCACCTTTCACTGGAACGAGTGAAAGGGCAAGTGATTTATTAGGGGATAATACATACCGATGTATGTGGTCCAATGAACACTCTTGCAAGAGGTGGTTTTCCCTACTTCATTACCTTCACGGATGACCTTAGCCGTTATGGCTATGTCTATCTAATGAAGCACAAGAGTGAAGCCTTTGAAAAGTTCAAAGAATTCCAAAATGAAGTAGAGAATCAACTCGGCAAGACTATTAAGACTCTTCGATCCGATCGAGGAGGCAAATATATGAGCCACGAGTCTGACGCTCATCTTAGAGATTGTGGAATTGTTTCACAACTCACACCGGCCGGAACACCACAACATAATGGTGTGTCCGAAAGGAGGAATCGCACTCTGTTAGACAGTTTGCGATCCATGATGAGTTGAACCGACCTACATGTCTGCTTCTGGGGTTACGCGTTGCAAACTGCCGCACTTACCTTAAATAATTGTCCAACCAAGTCAGCTGAGAAAGTACCATATGAGATGTGGTTTGGGAAACGTCCCAAGATTAGCTTTCTCAGGGTTTGGGGTTGTTTGGCCTACGTCAAGAAATTGAACGTAGACAAGCTAGGCCCAAAGGCTGACTTGTGCCATTTCATTAGTTATCCAAAGGAAACCAAAGGGTATTATTTCTACCTTAAGCCAGAAAATAAGATTTTCGTGGCTAGGACAGCGCAATTCCTTGAGAAAGAGTTCTTATCAGGAAATGTCAGAGATACGGTACAACTTGAAGAAGTTCAAGATGATGAGCCAAATGAGTTAATGAACTCATTCGACACGTTTAATGAGCAAGTTGAGTTATCAAACTCAAGAAACTCATTGAATAGGAGAGTTGGGTTATTGAACTCAAGGGTCTCATCAAATGAGCAAGTCGAGTTAACGAACTCGGCAGGCTCACTTCAGGAAGTAGATCCTCCATTCCTGGTGGATCCTATCTTGGACCTTAGATCCACGGTAGATGAAACTCCTGAAGAAGTACCTACCCTTAGGAAATCTAATAGGACTCGTCATGTTCCCGATAGATGGTATGGGGAATCCTTCTTGATAGAAGACGACGAGCCTTATACTTATGGAGCCGCAATGAAAGGGCCAGATAGCGAGTCATGGCTTGAAGCCATGAAATCCGAGATAGACTCTATGTACCAGAATGATGTCTTGACATTGGTTCACTTACCCGAAGGTGCTAGACCTATCGAGTGTAAGTGGGTCTTTAAGAAAAAGCTTGATAAAGATGGAAATGTCCATGTTTACAAGGCTAGACTAGTGGCGAAGGGTTTCAAACAAATTCATGGTATTGACTATGATGAAACCTACTCACCGGTAGTCATGTTCAAGTCTATTCGGATCCTCTTAGCCATTTCCGCATATTATGACTATGAGATATGGCAAATGGATGTAAAGACCGTTTTCCTTAATGGAAACCTTGAGGAGGATGTGTACATGACACAACCTCCAGGCTTTACATGTCCGTAAGGACCTAAGAAGGTATGTAAGCTTCAGAGATCCATTTATGGACTCAAGCAAGCTTCTCGCAGTTGGAACCTCCGATTCGATGAAGCAATTAAAGAATTTGGCTTCATTCAGAATGAGGAGGATGCTTGTGTATACAAGAAGGTAAGTGGGAGCCACATTGCATTTATAGTCCTGTATGTAGATGACATACTGATCATTGGAAACAACAAACCACTCCTTGAGTCAGTCAAGAGATGGTTGTTTAAGTGTTTCTCAATGAAGGACTTAGGAGAGGCGCAGTATATCCTTGGAATCAAGATATATCGAGATCGAGCCAATAGGTTGATTGGCCTGAGACAGGACACTTATATTGATAAGGTTCTGAGACGATTCGATATGATCGATTCCAAAAAGGGAATACTGCCTATGACAATTGGCACCATTCTCGGCAAAAGTCAGTGCCCCACCACTGACGTCGAGAAGGAGAACATGAGTAGAGTCCCGTATGCCTCAGCCATAGGTGTTGGAATATCCCGGGGTTGCAAGACACAATGAACTACGATAGTTCATATGTCTAGAAAACCCTAATTCGTTGATCGTTAGAATTTACACAATGAAACTAGCTCATAGAAGTATATGTTCAAAGGTAGTGTGAATATGCTACAATTAACATATAAAAGAGTAGTGCTACAAAGTTATACCTTTGAAGCGTGAGCGGAAGCTTTGTAAATCTTTAAGCGCTTATCCCCACACCTTGCTCCTTTGCTTTCTCCTTGAAGAAATGTCTATCACCAAGGTGATATGAAACTACTATGAAATAGTCCACACCAATACCTTAGATAGCAATAAGACACACTTGGACTAGTGTGTGTTATTGAGAAGTGTGTAGTCTAACTACTATAGCAAACTATAGAACAATTTCTATACTCTAACACTTAGAGTTTTGCTAGAGGGTTTGAAGATGAAGTGTGTGTGTTTGTTTTTGTTCTCTAACAAGAGTTGTGTGTGTTTTTTTAGCTTGATTCTCTACCCATTCTATATCATCTTATGATATAGAATGGATGATGAAACACATTATACACTAAACAAACACATTAACCATCCATATGGTTAATGCCTCTTGGTCCATGGAAGATTCTCTTACAAGAGTTCTTCCCAAGACTTACAAAGCCTTCCCAAGGCATAAAGTAGCCACCAAGATGTCAACCATTCATGATGATGGAATTAATTAATCTTAATTAATTAATTAAATCATATCTTATTTAATTAATTCATTAATTAATTAAATCATTTCAATAAATGATATTATATATATATATATCTCACATATATATATACATAAACCCCAAATGGTGTGTCCGGAACCAATTCCGGGCGCACCATCGGTTCGGTCGGGACACGATCTCGATCGAACCTAAATTCCTCAATATGGATCAAATCCCTTATTCACTTTCGGGTCACTACTCGAAAGTATCTTCGGTAATTGTTACGTGTGTGACCTCATAGCCCGAGTAACGAAGGCATCGGGATTCAACGTATAAGACCGTATACACGAATCCCGAAGATCATCGTGAGAGCCTAGTCTACCATTCGATGACCCCCGGCATTATCTCGGGTGAGACTACTGATAGTTCAGATAACTATCGGTTGTTGAACCGTATATATAGATGATATAGTTCACGGGCACTAATTGAGGAAATTGACACATCAATTTCCAACACTCCCACTTGCCCTTGGACTATTACCAATGTCTTGGATGTACACTTGCATCCTTGTCACATGATTCCCTTTGTCCTCGGTTTTCGTCATAGGCTAAAGCAAGAAAGCGTGTCGCCAACTCCTATGACATAATTTCTCGGAACACGAGATAGTCTCACTCCCGTTCATAACGGGTGAATTCATAAGTAAGACTCACTCTCCGAGTGGCCAGAAAAACCTTCCCTGTATACCAGGGTGGACAAAGACCCTACCAATGCATCACCGATCATCTCACCACTACATTCACATAAGACCCAACGTACCCCATTACCACCAGTAACGGATGGGTCCGGAAGTAGTCAAAGCCTCATGCTCACGTAGCATGAGAATGATATGCATGTAGGTCTTAGAACCTCTATCATATGGCTCGTGTGAAATATAGGACACAAGATCTCTTCTATAATTTCACAACGGTCACTGTCCTGTACCATGTCAAGACTCTCTTGACAATGAACCCATGTAATGATTTGGACCATCCTTTTGACTTAAGAAACAAAGTCAAACGAATCATTACACACTAGTTTGGTTGTGTCCGTTCCCAAAACGCCGGGACATACCACTAGGGACAATGTAATCACCATAGTTCTTGTCTTGAAAAAGGGGTTCCTTAGCCAATACACTTATTGGCTCCTCTTCAAGAACTCGTGATTACATGGGAATTAAAATATTTATCATACAACTATGATTAAATATTCAATTATTTATTCAAGTGCTATAGAAGAATAGGCAATCAATAAACAAGAAGTAATACTTTTATTCAACAATAAGAGTTTTACAAAAGTATACTTCATACATACAAAACAAATAAACTGAAATAAAGCTCCCACTAAGACTAAGACCACTCGGACCTAAGCCTAAGTCCAATAGCTGAAGTATGGAACTCATGTTTACTCTGAGGTAATGGTTTAGTCAAGGGATCAGCTGCGTTGTCGTCTGTATCCACTTTGGATACCTTGATGTCACCTCTCTGGAACATTTCTCGGACGAGGTGATACTTCCTAAGGACATGCTTGGACTTATGATGAGCCCTGGGTTCCTTAGCCTGTGCTATGGCTCCAGTGTTATCACATAACAACTTAATTGGACCATCAGCGCTAGGAACTACCCCAAGCTCAGTCATAAACTTCTTAAGCCAACATGCCTCCTTGGCTGCTTCAGAAGCTGCAATGTACTCGGCCTCCGTAGTAGAATCTGCAACTGTGTCCTGCATGGAACTCTTCCAACAGATGGCTCCACCGTTCAGGCAGAATACAAACCCGGTCTGAGAACGAAAATCGTCTCGATCGGTTTGGAAACTGGCATCGGTGAAACCTTTTGCAATCAACTCCTCATCTCCGCCATATACCAGAAACATATCCTTAGTCCTTCTCAAGTACTTAAGGATAGATTTCACAGCGGTCCAATGGCTGTTGCCTGGATTCGCTTGATATCGGCTGGTCAGACTCAGAGCGTACGATACGTTTGGTCTAGTGCACAACATGGCATACATGATAGATCCTATGGCTGAAGCATACGGGACTCTACTCATGTTCTCCTTCTCGACGTCAGTGGTGGGGCACTGACTTTTGCCGAGAATAGTACCAGTTGTGATAGGCAGTATTCCCTTTTTGGAATCGATCATATCGAATCGTCTCAGAACCTTATCAATATAAGTGTCCTGTCTCAGGCCAATCAACCTATTGGCTCGATCTCGATATATCTTGATTCCAAGAATATACTGCGCCTCTCCTAAGTCCTTCATTGAGAAACACTTACACAACCATCTCTTGACTGACTCAAGGAGCGGTTTGTTGTTTCCAATGATCAGTATGTCATCTACATACAGGACTATAAATGCAATGTGGCTCCCACTTACCTTCTTGTATACACAAGCATCCTCCTCATTCTGAATGAAGCCAAATTCTTTAATTGCTTCATCGAATCGGAGGTTCCAACTGCGAGAAGCTTGCTTGAGTCCATAAATGGATCTCTGAAGCTTACATACCTTCTTAGGTCCTTTCGGACATGTAAAGCCTGGAGGTTGTGTCATGTACACATCCTCCTCAAGGTTTCCATTAAGGAAAGCGGTCTTTACATCCATTTGCCATATCTCATAGTCATAATATGCGGCAATGGCTAAGAGGATCCGAATAGACTTGAACATGACTACCGGTGAGTAGGTTTCATCATAGTCAATACCATGAATTTGTTTGAAACCCTTCGCCACTAGTCTAGCCTTGTAAACATGGACATTTCCATCTTTATCAAGCTTTTTCTTAAAGACCCACTTACACTCGATAGGTCTAGCACCTTCGGGTAAGTGAACCAATGTCCAGACATCGTTCTGGTACATAGAGTCTATCTCGGATTTCATGGCTTCAAGCCATGACTCGCTATCTGGCCCTTTCATTGCGGCTCCATAAGTATAAGGCTCGTCGTCTTCTATCAAGAAGGATTCCCCATACCATCTATCGGGAACATGACGAGTCCTATTGGATTTCCTAAGGGTCGGTACTTCTTCAGGAGTTTCATCTACCGTGGATCTAGGGTCCAAGATAGGATCCACCATGAATGGAGGATCCACTTCCTGAAGTGAGCCTGCCGAGTTCGTTAACTCGACTTGCTCATTTGATGAGACCCTTGAGTTCAATAACCCAACTCTCCTATTCAATGAGTTTCTTGAGTTCGATAACTCAACTTGCTCATTAAACGTGTCGAATGAGTTCATTAACTCATTTGGCTCATCATCTTGAACTTCTTCAAGTTGTACCGTATCTCTGACATTTCCTGATAAGAACTCTTTCTCAAGGAAATGCGCTGTCCTAGCCACGAAAATCTTATTTTCTGGCTTAAGGTAGAAATAATACCCTTTGGTTTCCTTTGGATAACCAATGAAATGACACAAGTCAGCCTTTGGGCCTAGCTTGTCTACGTTCAATTTCTTGACGTAGGCCAAGCAACCCCAAACCCTGAGAAAGCTAATCTTGGGACGTTTCCCAAACCACATCTCATATGGTACTTTCTCAGCTGACTTGGTTGGACAATTATTTAAGGTAAGTGCGGCAGTTTGCAACGCGTAACCCCAGAAGCTGACATGTAGGTCGGTTCGACTCATCATGGATCGCAAACTGTCTAACAGAGTGCGATTCCTCCTTTCGGACACACCATTATGTTGTGGTGTTCCGGCCGGTGTGAGTTGTGAAACAATTCCACAATCTCTAAGATGAGCGTCAAACTCGTGGCTCATATATTCGCCTCCTCGATCGGATCGAAGAGTCTTAATAGTCTTGCCGAGTTGATTCTCTACTTCATTTTGGAATTCTTTGAACTTTTCAAAGGCTTCACTCTTGTGCTTCATTAGATAGACATAGCCATAACGGCTAAGGTCATCCGTGAAGGTAATGAAGTAGGGAAAACCACCTCTTGCAGGAGTGTTCATTGGACCACATACATCGGTATGTATTATCCCCAATAAATCACTTGCTCTTTCACTCGTTCCAGTGAAAGGCGATTTGGTCATCTTGCCTAAAAGGCATGATTCGCATTGGTCATATGATTCAAAATCAAGTGACTCAATAATTCCACTTTCGTGGAGTTTCTTGATGCGATTTTCATTTATATGACCAAGTCTGCAATGCCATAGGTAGGTAGGATTCAAGTCGTTAGGCTTGTTCCTTTTAATATTTACGTTATATACCTCATAGTCCTCATCTAGTATGAAAAGGCCATTTTGGTTTGAAGCTTTTGCATAAAGTAAACCATCACGATTAATAGAACACATATTTCTTTCCATAAGGATGGTAAAACCATCATTGTTCAAAACAGATATGGAAATAATATTTCTAGAAATAGCGGGAATACAATATACATTATTTAAAACTAAGACCATCCCGGATGGTAGTTTTAAATCTATCTTGCCCACGGCAACTGCAGAAACCTTTGCTCCATTGCCTACCCGCAAGTCCACCTCTCCCTTCCGAAGGGCTCTACTGTCATGTAGTACCTGCATATTTCGACAAATATGAGAACCACATCCTGAGTCAAGTACCCAAGTAGAGTTATTGGAGGTGATGAAAGCTTCAATAACGAATATACCTGCCGGAAGCTTAAGAGTCCCACTCTTCTTGTCTTCGAGGTACTTCTTGCAGTTCCTCTTCCAGTGACCAGGTGTATTACAATAATGACACTGGTCAGTCCCCTTAGGACCTTTAGCCGGAGTTTTCGAAGTCTGGGCCTTGACTGTTTTGATAGATCCAGTCTTGGCCTTTCCCTTCCATTTCCCCTTGCCTTTCTTAAAGGCCTTCTTGTTCTGAATCATCAGAACAGAGGGAGTAGGGGTAGAGCTCTTCCCACACTTCAACGCAGTATCAGCCGTGCTGATCATGTTATGTAACTCCGATAACGATTTATCGAAGTCATGCATGTTGAAGTTCATGACAAAGTTACCAAACTTGTCAGGAAGGGAACGGAGGATTATGTCAACGGCCAAATCCTTGGAAAACTGAGTTCCCAAAGACTCAAGTCTCTCGATGATCCCAATCATCTTGAGAACATGAGGACTGGCCTGTTGACCATTGGATAGTTTGCAATCCATGAGGGCACAAACAGCTTCGTACCTCTCATTTCTTGCCCGCTTCTGGAACATCTCTTCCAGTCTGCAGTACATGTCATATGCTGCCACATTTTCGAACTGAATCTGAAGATTCGGTTCCATGTTGGCTAGCATAAGACATTGGACATCCAATGCATCATCCACGTGTACATCATATGCACTACGTTCTAGCTCATCGGCATTATCTCCGGGTGGTGGAGGAAGTTCTTCCTTAAGAACATACTCGACTCTCTCGTGCTTGAGAACGATTCTCAAGTTACGAGACCAGTCGTTGAAGTTATTGCCATTGAGTTTACACTTCTCAAGTGTAGATCGGAGTGAATTTGAAGTTGATTTCTTAGCAGTTGCCATCTAAAACATGCGAGTATGAAACGACGTTCAGTTTAATTTATATGTAAAACATACAATACAAGTAAAGCATGCTTGAAACAATAATACGAGTACCAACAACCCCTCGAAGTGTACAAGTATACCAAGACCCCACGGACTTGGGTATGAGCGGCACACGCAATCATCCTCATAGTCCAATCCATGGGTAAGTTCTACTAGACTATCATATATCAATCATCCAATGATTATATATGACTCTTGGCGTCTATCACTAGTCGTTTTAAGACACTATAGACTTCCTTTGCCAAACGGGCCGGTTCGATGGGCTAACCTGTAGCCACGTTTTAAGCAACCTTAGTTCACCATAAAGGGATGGATTACATTTGCCGGTTCGATGGGCTAACCTGTAGCGCATGTAATCCCATTGCCTCCTATTCCTATGAATCAAAGTGCCCATCTAGGGATGATCCACCCGAAACGTAGGAAAGTTTGACAACTTTGAACTTAGGTTTGGCAAACACTTAATTATTACGTGGAGGGGTTTAGATTAAACATGTAATCCACATTTCATGCATATCACATAAGGTATACATATACTTCAAGAAAATATATGTAAGCATGAAACATGGCATGAATAATAAACACTTTAAAGGGACGTGATATGGCCTAAAAGACATTAAATAAAACTAGTCTAACTAGTTCTAAACTAAGTCCTTGGTCTCCGTCTTCTTGGACATCGCCATGCTCCAAGTCCGTCTCTTCATGTCTTGTTACATAATCAACTTTCGCATTAAATGGCACATGCGCCGCGAAAAAGAAATAACAATACAATAATTTAAAACGACACATGCGTCGTATTTCAATATCAAGGACAGTACGCAGACTGTATTTCGAATAAATACTAGGCCATATCAAATCCCCATTCCATTCAGACTACAGTTTATATATGTATAACACATTATACATAAAACACATAAACATACTAGGAATGGAATAAAACACACAAGCAACACACAACTCACACACATACTCACATTCAAATAATGTGAATCATAGTCATATATGCATATCATAACCTTTAGTTGTCCAACAACTAACATAGCCAATTATCGGAAGTTTTACCATAAGTTCAACATTTTGAACTAATAACCCAATTACATTCAAAGAGACTTAGCATAAGTTATATTTGTTAAGGTTTGAAATTCATAATAACTCAAACCTCAAACTTCCTTTCGATACACAATTAATCAATTTAATTAGTACCGATAGGATAAAATCAAAGTGCTCCCACTTACCTCCACAAGACTCGCCATAAGACGATCTTATGTTGGAAGAGCTAGACTTTGACATACATGCTAATTTTAAACTATTTTAAACTTCTCAAAGAATGTTTTGGACTTATAAGATTATTTCCAAAACAATCTCTAAATCACCCATAACAAACCGAAAACGTCCATAATCATCAAATGACTTTGGACTTAATCGATTTGTTTTGTTTCGAAATCATCAAATGACTTTGGACGTGCATGGACGCGTCCAGGGGGGCCGAACCAGGCTTCGGGTCAAGTCGTTCCTTATCCAAGGAAAGCCGAGGGTGCGCGATCCAGTGGAGCCGTGTCCTTGGCTTGCCTGGACTCACGCGAAACTTAGGTTTTGTCGGGGAGGGTTTTCCGAATACGAAAATCGGCTACGGTTCATATATCGCCATATATACTATATGGTACTACTTTAAACACTTCTAGAACATGTTAAACGTGTAATATAGCTCATGATACCATGTTGGAATATCCCGGGGTTGCAAGACACAATGAACTACGATAGTTCATATGTCTAGAAAACCCTAATTCGTTGATCGTTAGAATTTACACAATGAAACTAGCTCATAGAAGTATATGTTCAAAGGTAGTGTGAATATGCTACAATTAACATATAAAAGAGTAGTGCTACAAAGTTATACCTTTGAAGCGTGAGCGGAAGCTTTGTAAATCTTTAAGCGCTTATCCCCACACCTTGCTCCTTTGCTTTCTCCTTGAAGAAATGTCTATCACCAAGGTGATATGAAACTACTATGAAATAGTCCACACCAATACCTTAGATAGCAATAAGACACACTTGGACTAGTGTGTGTTATTGAGAAGTGTGTAGTCTAACTACTATAGCAAACTATAGAACAATTTCTATACTCTAACACTTAGAGTTTTGCTAGAGGGTTTGAAGATGAAGTGTGTGTGTTTGTTTTTGTTCTCTAACAAGAGTTGTGTGTGTTTTTTTAGCTTGATTCTCTACCCATTCTATATCATCTTATGATATAGAATGGATGATGAAACACATTATACACTAAACAAACACATTAACCATCCATATGGTTAATGCCTCTTGGTCCATGGAAGATTCTCTTACAAGAGTTCTTCCCAAGACTTACAAAGCCTTCCCAAGGCATAAAGTAGCCACCAAGATGTCAACCATTCATGATGATGGAATTAATTAATCTTAATTAATTAATTAAATCATATCTTATTTAATTAATTCATTAATTAATTAAATCATTTCAATAAATGATAATATATATATATATATATCTCACATATATATATACATAAACCCCAAATGGTGTGTCCGGAACCAATTCCGGGCGCACCATCGGTTCGGTCGGGACACGATCTCGATCGAACCTAAATTCCTCAATATGGATCAAATCCCTTATTCACTTTCGGGTCACTACTCGAAAGTATCTTCGGTAATTGTTACGTGTGTGACCTCATAGCCCGAGTAACGAAGGCATCGGGATTCAACGTATAAGACCGTATACACGAATCCCGAAGATCATCGTGAGAGCCTAGTCTACCATTCGATGACCCCCGGCATTATCTCGGGTGAGACTACTGATAGTTCAGATAACTATCGGTTGTTGAACCGTATATATAGATGATATAGTTCACGGGCACTAATTGAGGAAATTGACACATCAATTTCCAACAATAGGATCTATCATGTATGCCATGTTGTGCACTAGACCAGACGTATCGTACGCTCTGAGTCTGACCAGCCGATATCAAGCGAATCCAGGTAACAGCCATTGGACCGCTGTGAAATCTATCCTTAAGTACTTGAGAAGGACTAAGGATATGTTTCTGGTATATGGCGGAAATGAGGAGTTGATTGCAAAATGTTTCACCGATGCCAGTTTCCAAACCGATCGAGACGATTTTCGTTCTCAGACCGGGTTTGTATTCTGCCTGAACGGTGGAGCCATCTGTTGGAAGAGTTCCAAGCAGGACACAGTTGCAGATTCTACTACGGAGACCGAGTACATTGCAGCTTCTGAAGCAGCCAAGGAGGCATGTTGGCTTAAGAAGTTTATGACTGAGCTTGGGGTAGTTCCTAGCGCTGATGGTCCAATTGAGTTGTTATGTGATAACACTGGAGCCATAGCACAGGCTAAGGAACCCAGGGCTCATCATAAGTCCAAGCATGTCCTTAGGAAGTATCACCTCGTCCGAGAAATGTTCCAGAGAGGTGACATCAAGGTATCCAAAGTGGATACAGACGACAACGCAGCTGATCCCTTGACTAAACCGTTACCTCAGACTAAACATGAGTTCCATACTTCAGCTATTGGACTTAGGCTTAGGTCCGAGTGGTCTTAGTCTTAGTGAGAGCTTTATTTCAGTTTATTTGTTTTGTATGATGAAGTATACTTTTGTAAAACTCTTGTTGTTGAATAAAAGTATTACTTCTTGTTTATTGATTGACTATTCTTGAAAAGGAGTCAATAAGTGTATTGGCTAAGGAACCCTTTCTTCAAGACAAGAACTTTGGTGATTACATTGTCCCTAGTGGTGTGTCCCGGCGTTTTGGGAACGGACACAACCAAACTAGTGTGTAATGATTCGTTTGACTTTGTTTCTTAAGTCAAAAGGATGGTCCAAATCATTACATGGGTTCATTGTCAAGAGAGTCTTGACATGGTACGGAACAGTGACCGTTGTGAAATTATAGAAGAGATCTTGTGTCCTATGTTTCACACGAGCCATATGATAGAGGTTCTGAGACCTACATGCATATCATTCTCATGCTACGTGAGCATGAGGCTTTGACTACTTCCGGACCCATACGTTACTGGTGGTAATGGGGTATGTTGGGTCTTATGTGAATGTAGTGGTGAGATGATCGGTGATGCATTGGTAGGGTCTTTGTCCACCCTGGCATACAGGGAAGGTTTTTTCCTGGCCACTCGGAGAGTGAGTCTGACTAATGAATTCACCCGTTATGAACGGGAGTGAGACTATCTCGTGTTCCGAGAAATTATGTCATAGGAGTTGGCGACACGCTTTCTTGCTTTAGCCTATGACGAAAACCGAGGACAAAGGGAATCATGTGACAAGGATGCAAATGTACATCCAAGACATTGGTAATAGTCCAAGGGCAAGTGGGAGTGTTGGAAATTGATGTGTCAATTTCCTCAATTAGTGCCCGTGAACTATATCATCTATATATACGGTTCAACAACCGATATTTATCTGAACTATCAGTAGTCTCACCAGAGATAATGTCGGGGGTCATCGAATGGCAGACTAGGCTCTCACGATGATCTTCGGGATTCGAGTATACGGTCTTATGCGTTGAATCCCGATGCTTTCGTTACTCGGGCTATGAGGTCACACACATAACAATTACCGAAGATACTTTCGAGTAGTGACCCGAAAGTGAATAAGGGATTTGATCCATATTGAGGAATTTTGGTTCGATCGAGATCGTGTCCCCACCGAACCGATGGTGCGCTCGGGATTAGTTCCGGACGCACTATTTAGGGTTTATCTATACATATATATGTGAGATATATATTTATATATTATTATTTATTGAAATGATTTAATTAATTAATGAATTAATTAAACAAGATATGATTTAATTAATTAATTAAGATTAATTAACTAATCTCATCATTATGAGGAGTTGACATCTTGGTGGCTACTTTATGCCTTGGGAAGGCTTTGTATCCCTTGGGAAGAAATCTTGTAAGAGTATCTTCCATGGACCAAGAGGCATTAACCATATGGATGGTTAATGTGTTTGTTTAGTGTGCAACATGTTTCATCATCCATTCTATATCATAAGATGATATTGAATGTGAAGACATCAATCTAAGTCTTGTATATCTCTTGCTAGAGAACACAAGAACACAAACAAACACACTTCATCTTCAACCTCAACCCTCTAGCAAAACTCTAAGTGTAGAGTGTAGAACTAGTTCTACATTTTTGCTATAGTAGTAAAGACTACATACTCCTCAATAACACACACTAGTCCAAGTGTGTCTTATTACTATCTAAGGTATTGGTGTGGACTATTTCATAGTAGTTTCATATCACCTTGGTGATAGACATTTCTCCAAGAGAAAACAAAGGAGCAAGGTGTGGGGATAAGCGCTTAAAGATTGACATAGCTTCCACTCACGCTTCAAAGGTATATCTTTGTAGCACTACTCTTTTATATGTTATTTGTAGCATATTCACACTACCTTTAAACATATACTTCTATGAGCTAGTTTCATTGTGTAAGTTCTAACGATCAATGAATTAGGGTTGTATGACATATGAACTATTGTATTTCATTGTGTCTTGCAACCCCATGATAATCTACACTCACTCATCTTGACATGCCTACCTCTTCGCGTTCTCAGGCCCCCCACGATGATGAGTAATATGTCCTCGGGAGGTCTCCCTTTTTGTTGATAATAAAGGGGGAGAATTTTATGATGTTTTTATGCCTTTATGTTTTATGAATTCTCTATGTGGTGTTATTATTTGTCTATTTTATGACTCATGTTTTATTTATGGATTTATTACTTGTGCTTCATTAATTGTATATGTTATGCGAAGGAGAACTCTTTATTATTTATCTCCTTAAGTAATTTGTTATCATCAAAAAGGGGGAGTTTGTTGATTGAAAAATCGACATACTCTTATGTTTTGACGATAACAAATTACACGTGATCTAACATCGTTTGTCGCATAGATCCAGCATTTATTATACGTTGACTCACAAAGGATGAAGGCGAAATTCAAATCCGAGATAAAGACAAAGACGTGAAGATTCATTTATTTTCGTAATTAAGACTTTGTACGAATTCACGAGTTGTCACTCTTGATTAGACAATATAAGGTGTTAATGATTTTTAATATTTTCCTATAACTAAAAAGAAATGAATTTTTGGTCTAAAATTAAGTGTGGAGTTTTTGGTACAATATTTTGTGTTTGAAACTCGAAATATAGTCGAAATTGAATGATATATCTTTGTGATATAAAGAGGTCAATTAATGCTATATTTCTTGATTCAAATATATCCTAAAAGATTTTGAAAAATCGTTTTTAAGTTGATATAACACTATAGGAACTTGATAGGAACTTGACCATGTCCCTACTCAAGTTCCGAAGTGGAAGGATCGCGGAAATACCGTAAACGGTACTTGGGTCGGAGGTTGCTAAGTCCCGACTCAAGTACCTACTAGCCTCGTACCTGTTTACGGAGGTTGGTCGGAACTTGGTAAAGTACCGACTCAACCACCGACCGGTCTCGTAGCTGTTTACGGGACTTGATCGGTACTTGATGAAGTACCGACCAAGGTCCAACTGCGTATCCAATATGACCGTTGGAGTGAATCGGGACTTGATCGGTACTTAGTGAAGTACCGACCAAGGTCCGATGACTAGGGTTATGTATCAACTATAAAAAGCCCACACTTGTTCATTTGAATATCATCCCTCACCTTTCTCAATTCTAAACATCTTGAGATAAATTGCGCACAACTTTAGCACGCTATATTGCCAAGATCTAAGAGGGATAACTTGAGTGTTCATTGCTTGATTCTTGTAATCTTTAAATTATTATTAGTTCAATCGAAATCCTGAGAGTGTGTTCTTGGGTTCCTGATAAGGTTATTAGGAGATCTGAAATCCTGAAGGTGTTTTGGGTATCTAGTTAAGGGTAGCTAGAAGTTGTTGATTGCTTGTATCAAACATTGGAAGCATTCCATTTTTACTAGTGATCATTACCGAAATCCGGAGGTTAGAAAGCCGACGGTCGAGCAGTAGGGGAACCGAAGCTCGCTAAAATCTCTGAGCATTTCTATCCCTTAACTATTTACTTTATTACGTCTATATTATACTTCAGTATCGTTCAAGTTTTATCGCTATATTATATTCCGTTTTAATTATATCTCAATTATATTAATATAGTGAGCATCTACTTTTGTCGTATTTTTACATAAATCGAAAAAGTATCAATACGTGTAGTAATCCTTATTCACCCCCCCCCCCCCTCTAAGGATCACGTATTACTTAACAAGTCTCATTTGTTAATCAGTTAGCTTGTTCTCTCTCTCTCTCTTGTAACTGATTAGTGCCACGTGGTCTGTAAGATTAGTTAGTTGATTGATGAGCTGGAAAGTTAGTTATTGTAATCCTCTCTATCTATATATACCATAGCCAAGTGTATCAATCAACAATAACAGAAAATGAGAAAATATCTTTCTCCCATATTCTTCTCTCCTCTATTCAATTGAATCTCAAGCTTAGCATACTAAATTCATGGCAAATAGTGAAGGAATTCACATGGTATCAGAGCCTATGGAAGGCGATCCAGCTCCATACTCAGCTCCGCATGAGCAAGCTTTCTTCACAAAACCTCAAGCTGCTTCAATGGTGGATTTGCAGAATCCAACACAAGCAAATGTTTTTCTTCATTCTGATCCTCTTTAGCTTCATCATTCTGATCATCCTAGTTACATCCTCTCCACACAGCTGTTGAATTCCAACAATTATCATTCATGGCGTCGATCTGTGGAGATCTCTTTGCTTGCAAAAAATAAGATCGGATTCATCACTGGAGATCTCTCAAGACCAGAGGATCCACAGCTTGCTGCTGTTGGAATTATGAGATGTTTGACACGTCATAATTAGTGCCCATTGAACAATTTGATTGTTCGAAGTGATTACTTATTTAAGGTTAAGTTCATACGTATATTATTTGTTTGACAATAATATACGAGCTGGGAATGAATTCGAAATACATTAGGGGTCTTGATGGTTTTACTAGGACCCGCTCATGATTTATATGATAGTAAAATACTTGTCGATATTTTATTAACATATGACTAATGTTATTTCGATCCTAGAAGGTCACACACAAACAATGCGCTTGATTTTCAATACGATTGAAACTTCCGGGTTAAAAGTGTAAACGTCAAAGAATAAAGGGGAGGAAATTCCAAAGTGGAATTTCCACCCCATTAACCGTCCAAAAATGATGCATAAGAATGCATTTGACTTTTTGAATTCAAATGCACTAATGCTAGTCTTGAATGGGAGCTTGAAAAAAGGGGAGGTTACATATGGATGTTAATGTGATTAACACCATATTAAGACCACATTTGATGACAATGTTTTTCATCCTTTTGTACACTTTGTAAGACAAGGAAAAAATAGCAAAAGAAAAATACTCCCTCCTTCCTCTAGTTTTTGGCCAAAAATATACACACAAACCAAGAGAAGAAATCGTTTTTCTCTTGGTTCATTCTTGACATATACGCTTCAAGCTCTAGTTGCTTCAAGGGAGGAATCAATCACGCATTGGTGTGGACTAACTAGAGAGAGGAACGGACGTTGCTCTTCCGCTACGCACTCGATCACGCTCGAAGAGGTATACTCGAAACTCGTAGTTAAATGTGAATTTAGAACTTTGTATTCGATCGTTTATACGTTTTTGTATAATTTGATATGCAAAACATGTATAAAATCACAACAGTGGCATCATGAGCCCGGTACATATGTTCTAATTCACTTTAAATGTCTTGAAATTTGATTTCATGAATTATAATATCATATGTGTATGTTTTGATATCATCAATTAAGGTTGTTGTGCATTATGTGTATTGTGCAATTATGTAATTGTTAAGGCCTGTAAATATTTTTCTAAAATTCTGTAAAAATATGTTTCGAACAGTAGACAAAATTTCGAGACCACTGTAATTTTTCTGGAATTGTTTCGATTTGTTAAGTGCTCGAAATAAATGTTTGAAACAGCCATATGTTCATCCGAACGGATTTGATATACCTTTCGTTTGAACAGTTTTAAGTGCTGTATATATTTTTATAGAATTCTGGAAAAATATTATTCAAACAGTACATTGAATTTCGAGTTTACTGTAATTTTTCTGGAATTGTTTCGATTTGTTAAGTGCTCGAAATAAATGTTTGAAACAGCCATATGTTCATTCGAACGGATTTGATATACCCTTCGTTTGAACAGTTTTAAAGGCTGTATATATTTTTATAAAATTCTGGAAAAATATAAATAAAATATTAGAGTCAATTTCGAGTTTACTGAAATTTTTCTGGAATTTTTTGGATTTCTTAAGTGCTCGAAATTGACATTTGAACAGTCATATGTTCACCCGAACGGATTTGATATACCATTCGGTTGAACAGTGTTTTAACGGCTGTATATATTTTTCTAAAATTCTGAAAAAATATAAATCAAATACTAGAATGATTTTCGAGTCTACTGTAATTTTTCTGGATTTATTTGGATTTATTAAGTGCTCGAAAATGATTTTTGAATAGCCATGTGTTCATCCGAAAAAGTTCGGAACACTATTCGGATGAACAGTGTTTTTCGGATGAACAGTGATTCCGATTTCACTGTTCACGAAACACTGTTCACGACTGTTCACATAATTAAAATGGTCCTAAAATTGTTTTGGATTTTGTTTTATTAATTATTGTGAATATTTTGGCTATTCTAGTATTTTGACTTTTGATTGTCAGAAGAAAATTAATTAAATTATTATAACTTGTATGATAATTTGATTAGATTTTAATGTTACAATATTTTAATTAATAGCACTAATATGATTAGTTGTTAATTTTATTTATATTGGTTATAAATAATATTAAATGCTTATTAATTAAAATTAAAGGCCTTAATTAATTATGTAAAACCTATGAGTTATTGATTTGGTTGTTACATTTGATGTACAATTTATTACATATATGTGTTATAATTGTGTGTACCTTATTTGACATCCTTACATGTTTTAATTGACTTAATTCATGTATTATATATATTTTGATATATTGGATGTTTTATTTTCATTGTGAATGAATGTTGGGATAAGTGATATGATCTGGTTTTTGAAATACAGTCTGCGTACTGTCTTTTATATGACGACTTGTGTCAAAAAGAAATATAGCCTGCGTGCTATTTTATGACGACTTGTGTCACTTTTATTTTATTATTTATTACATTGACCTGCGTGTCAATTATTTATCACCACGTGTGATTGTAATCAATAGAAGACGAAGCCACCGAAGGAACTGAAGGAGGACTGAAGACTTAGTTTAGAATTAAGTCTAGTTTTCTTTTCGGTTTTTAGATCATATCACTAATCCCATTTATTTGCGTTATAATTCTTAATTTTCATGCTCATATGATATATATTCTTGCTTGAGTGAATGTATATATGCATGTATGATCATGATTATATATTTATAACTAATCCTACCTTAAGTCAAGTAATTTGCCATACCTGACCCTAAAGTCGGAATAAGACATACGTATGCATGGACCTGCCAGATTGGCAGACATGACATGTCCTATGACTTGATCCCGATGGAATAATCGAATGATTTCCGATTCAGAATCGGGCTTCGATTGTTCATTCTGACTTTCGTCAGTAGGCTCAGGTTACTTGAACAGTGATTCCCATAATCAGATTTGGGCCTGTTGGCAAAAGTTGTCACCAATGCAATCTTGTAAGATTTTTGGTGACACCGAGAATTATGCCCGGCATAAATGGTGATCATTCACCTACTCACATGATTGGTAGTCGAAATGTTGCGTGCTGCCGTTCGATTATTAATTATCTGAGTTCTCGGATACATTGTGTATTTTAGTAGGATTATGAACACATTGTATGAGTTCAAATATTTTGATATTTTGAATTATCACTATGACATGCTTATCTGAGTTATTTATTCGCCTTTTACCGCTGTAGTTATCATGTCTACGAACGATAAAAACTCTAAGTCTCTCCGCTCCGCTTTGGAGAAATGCAAACTTAATGGTGCTAATTTCCATGACTGGGCTCGCAACTTGAGAATTATTCTCAAGTCTGAGAGAACAGATTATGTGCTCACCACCAAACTTCCTGAGGTCGTTCCCACCGATGAGAATGAGTATTATGTCTATGAACAGCACATGAATGATGCTACAGATGTCCAGTGCTTAATGTTGGCCAACATGGAATCGAATCTTCAGATTCAATTCGAAGAGGTCAACGCTTACGATATGTACCGCCAGCTGGAAAATTTGTTCCAGCGGGAGGCACGCAATGAGAGATACGATACTGTTTGTGCTCTTGTTGACTGTAAGCTAGGCAATGGACAGCCAGCAAGTCCCCATGTCATCAAGATGATAGGGTTGGTCGAAAGACTGGCCTCATTGGGGGCACCCGTCTCTAAGGAGATGTCTGTGGATATCATTCTTAGGTCGCTGCCTGATTCCTTCAGTGGTTTTGTGTTGAACTTTAACATGCACCAATATGACAAGACGTTGTCTGAACTGCATGGTATGATCAACAATGCTGAACAAAACATTAAGAAGGCAAAAGGCACTTCTTCCTCTGTTCTGACCATTCAGAACAAGAAACAGTTCAAGAGGAAGAAAGGTGCCAAAGGCAAGACTAAGGTTGCCCCCCGTGCAACAGCTCCTACTCAAAAGGCATCCAAGAAGGATGCCAAAAGGGAAGACAAGTGTCATTATTGCGGAATAATTGGCCATTGGAAGAGAAACTGCAAGAAGTACCTGGCAGACAAGAAGAGTGGTTTGACCACTACTACTCCGCCAACAGGTATTCATGTTATAACTGATTTACCTTCTGATTCTAATTCTTGGGTGTTAGACACTGGATGTGGTACTCATATTTGTCGAAATATGCAGCACCTGCAGAATAGAAGGAAGCTCACAAGGGATGAAGTGGACCTACGAGTAGGCAATGGTGCAAAAGTTGTAGCTCTTGCTGTAGGAACACTGTCTTTAAATTTACCATCTGGATATTGTATTGTTTTGAATAATGTATTCTATGTTCCTACTTTATGTAGGAACATTATATCAATTTCCTTATTAAATTTGGATGGTTTTTCCGTTACTATTGATAAAAGTGGTTGTTTTATCTCTAAAAATGGAAATGTTTATTGTACTGTATCCCTGCAGAGTGGTCTCTATATCTTGGAAACAAGTGTAGAAACTTATAACATCAGTATGAAAAGGAACAAGCCCAATGACTTGAACCCGACATACTTATGGCATTGCAGACTCGGTCATATAAGTGACAAACGCATTAAAGAGCTCCATGACAATGGAATTCTTACGTCATCTGGTTTTGAATCTTATGACAAATGCGAGTCATGTCTTTTAGGAAAGATGACCAAGTCACCTTTCACTGGTACGAGTGAAAGGGCAAGTGATTTATTGGGAATCATACATACTGATATATGTGGCCCAATGAACACGCCCGCTAGAGGAGGTTTTCCATACTTCATTACCTTCACCGATGACTTCAGCAGATATGGTTACGTATATCTGTTGAAACATAAGAGTGAAGCCTTTGAAAAGTTCAAAGAATTTCAGAAAGAAGTAGAAAACCAACTCGGCAGGACAATCAAGATTCTTCGCTCCGACAGGGGAGGAGAATACTTGAGCCATGACTTCTTGCAACACCTAAGAGAATGTGGTATTGTATCACAACTCACACCTGCTGGTACACCACAACACAATGGTGTCTCCGAAAGGAGAAATCGAACCTTATTAGATATGGTTCGATCAATGATGAGCACATCAGAACTCCCAACTAGTTTTTGGGGTTATGCATTGGAAACTGCCGCTTCCACACTAAACAAATGTCCAACCAAATCAGCACCTAAGACCCCACATGAGATGTGGTTTGGGACTCTTCCCAAACTAGGGTACTTGAGGATTTGGGGATCCGAGGCCTATGTTAAGAAAGTTAACAAAGATAAGCTTGGACCTAAATCCGACAAGTGTTACTTCATTGGTTATCCTAAGGAAACCAAGGGATATTACTTTTATCTCAAACCCGAAAATAAGATTTTCGTGGCTCGTAATGGAACTTTCCTTGAGAAAGAATACATTACAAAGAGATATAAGAGTAATGAGACTCTTGAAATTGTTCAAGAGGGTGATGTAGCAGGTACTAGTACCTTAGCTGAATCACCTCAGGAGGTGGACCCTTCTTATGAAGAAGAGGTTCAACTCGATCCACGGGAAACCGTAGACGAGCCTGCTGATACTCAAAACATCCCTCGGAGATCCGAAAGGTCCCGTCAGGAACCCGATAGATGGTATGGGGAATTTTTCCTGATTGAAAGCGGGGAACCCTCAACTTATGAGGAAGCCATGAAACAACCTGATGCTGATGAATGGCTCCTAGCCATGCAATCCGAGATGGAATCAATGTACCATAATAAAGTATGGACATTGATTGATTTGCCGAGGGGTGATAGACCCATCGAATGCAAATGGGTATTTAAACGAAAGCTTGATAAAGATGGAAATGTCCATGTTTATAAGGCTCGACTTGTGGCTAAAGGTTTCAAACAGATTCATGGTATCGACTGTGATGAAACTTTTTCTCCAGTCGTTAAGTTTAAATCCATTCGGATTATCTTAGCCATTGCCGCATACTACGATTATGAAATTTGGCAAATGGATGTGAAGATAGCTTTCCTTAACGGGAAACTAGAAGAGGATGTGTACATGACACAACCTCCTGGATTCACAAGCTCGAAAGAGCCTAAGAAAGTATGCAAACTTCAAAGATCTATTTATGGTCTGAAGCAAGCATCTAGGAGTTGGAATCTTCGCTTCAATGAATCAATCAAAGAGTTTGGATTCATTCGATGTGAAGAAGATTCTTGTGTATACAAGAAGGTTAGTGGGAGCAACATTGCATTTGTCGTGCTATATGTAGACGACATTCTTCTCATAGGAAACGACATACCCATGCTTGAATCAGTCAAGGCATGGTTGTGCAAATGTTTCTCTATGAAAGACCTAGGAGAGGCTCAGTACATTCTTGGAATTAAGATCCATAGGGAACGATCTAAGAGACTCATTGGACTGAGTCAAAACACTTATATTGATAAGGTATTACTTAGATTCCATATGGAAAATTCCAAGAAAGGTAATCTCCCTATGAGACATGGCATTTCTATTAGTCGTGCTGACAGTCCCACAGACAGCATCGAAATAGAGAAGATGAACAAGATCCCTTATGCCTCAGCCATAGGATCTATCATGTATGCCATGCTTTGTACACGACCTGACGTTTCTTACGCTTTGAGTGTAACAAGTCGTTATCAATCGTGTCCAGGACAAGAGCACTGGAAGGCCGTAAAGGCCGTTCTTAAGTATTTGAGAAATACTAAAGACATGTGTCTTGTCTATGGGGGAGATAAAGAGTTACAGGTTGTAGGCTACACCGATGCGAGCTTTCAAACCGACAAAGATGATTCTAGATCTCAGTCTGGTTATGTGTTTTGCATCAATGGTGGCGCAGTGTCTTGGTGCAGTAGCAAGCAAGGCACTGTGGCTGATTCTACGACAGAGGCAGAATATGTTGCAGCATCTGAAGCTGCAAAGGAAGCATGTTGGATCAAGAAGTTTGTGAGTGAGCTTGGTGTTGTACCTAGCATTGACGAGCCAGTAGTGTTATACTGTGATAACACTGGTGCGATTGCTCAAGCCAAGGAACCAAGATCACATCACCGCTCCAAGCATGTGCTCAGAAAGTATCACATCATTCGTGACATCACGGAACGAGGCGATGTGAGTGTATGCAAGATACATACAGACGATAACCTGGCCGACCCATTGACCAAACCTTTGCCTCAGAGCAAACATGACAAGCACGTATCTGGTGCAGGACTTAAATATATGCTTGAATGGCGTTAGGGTTTAGTGGGAGCTGTATTGTCTGTATTTTGTCATAGTTTAGTCCTGATAAGATTATGTTGAATAATTGATTCAAATATATGTATGTTTATTTTCAGTTTTACTGTCTTTCATACATATATCTTTATTTTGATTCCATTGTTATCCATGGCTTCTAGAGAGGTCTTTGGGGTTGAGGATCCCAAATGAGAAACCCTCTACTAAGCCTAGAAGCAAGGGGATAACTTATCTCTGATCAAATGTTCACTGATTGGAATCGAACATTGTAATGATCAGCATGCACATGATTGTCTTGGTCACGTTTCTTAGACAAGAAAGGGAGTAAGTGTACTCTAGTCATGTACATGGGTATATATCTTGGAACTAGTCCAAGCTATGATACTGGATTCGACCGCCATGAGAACTTAGAAGATGACATATCTGTGTCCTAAGTGTTTCTCATCGAACTTATGTTAAATGGTGATTCTTAGACCTGTATGGCAGGAATGCGTTAGCATGAGACTTGCGTGTCTTGACTATGTAAATCGTCTCCTGTAGAAGGGAGGCTATAAAGGCATATGTTGGGCATACTTGGAACATGTTGGTACATTGGTTGTACATCAGAGGGGATTCGCACAAATCGGTTATGTCGATTGATTCATAAAATCTCGGTAGATTAATGGTGATTAAGATGGCCATCTCCAGTAGCAGTACTGGGTATCACATTAATTCTATGTATCCGAGACAGTACAGGTGCAAGAGTATGGTGACACATATCTTACCATAGCTTGACTGTGAGAATCGCGATGCGAAAGAATCACTTCACAAGTAATCGTCCAAGGGCAAGTGGGAGTGTTGGAATTATGAGATGTTTGACACGTCATAATCAGTGCCCATTGAACAATTTGATTGTTCGAAGTGATTACTTATTTAAGGTTAAGTTCATACGTATATTATTTGTTTGACAATAATATACGAGCTGGGAATGAATTCGAAATACATTAGGGGTCTTGATGGTTTTACTAGGACCCGCTCATGATTTATATGATAGTAAAATACTTGTCGATATTTTATTAACATATGACTAATGTTATTTCGATCCTAGAAGGTCACACACAAACAATGCGCTTGATTTTCAATACGATTGAAACTTCCGGGTTAAAAGTGTAAACGTCAAAGAATAAAGGGGAGGAAATTCCAAAGTGGAATTTCCACCCCATTAACCGTCCAAAAATGATGCATAAGAATGCATTTGACTTTTTGAATTCAAATGCACTAATGCTAGTCTTGAATGGGAGCTTGAAAAAAGGGGAGGTTACATATGGATGTTAATGTGATTAACACCATATTAAGACCACATTTGATGACAATGTTTTTCATCCTTTTGTACACTTTGTAAGACAAGGAAAAAATAGCAAAAGAAAAATACTCCCTCCTTCCTCTAGTTTTTGGCCGAAAATATACACACAAACCAAGAGAAGAAATCGTTTTTCTCTTGGTTCATTCTTGACATATACGCTTCAAGCTCTAGTTGCTTCAAGGGAGGAATCAATCACGCATTGGTGTGGACTAACTAGAGAGAGGAACGGACGTTGCTCTTCCGCTACGCACTCGATCACGCTCGAAGAGGTATACTCGAAACTCGTAGTTAAATGTGAATTTAGAACTTTGTATTCGATCGTTTATACGTTTTTGTATAATTTGATATGCAAAACATGTATAAAATCACAACAGCTGCACAGTGGGATAGGTGTAATGGGATGGTCATTGCCTGGTTGCTACACTCTGTTGAGAAAGAGATAGTCGAGAGTGTGCTTTATTGTGATACAACAACAAAGATATGGAGTCAACTGCCAAGACGATATTCTCAATCAAATCAGGCTCGCATTTTTCAATTGCAAGAGGAGTTAGCACTCCGTTCTCAAGGGAATCAGTCTGTGTCAGCCTATTTCACTCACTCACATAAATTATGGGATGAGTATAGCATGATGTTAAGGTTTTCAGATGATTCTCCAATTACAGTTCATCAATTGATTACTAATCAGCGTATTATGCAGCTATTGATGGGCTTAAATGAGTCATACACAGCTGTGAGGGTGCAATTCTCATGATGAGGCCATTTCCCTCAATTGATGACATTATTCAGATGTTGTTGCATGAGGAAATGCAGAGAGACATAAGCAATGTGCCTTCAATTGGAAATGATGCATCTGCTTTTTTCACTCATAGGAATATGAACACTGGTAGAGGCCGAGGCTTCTATGGAAGAGGTCGATCATATAACAACAATCATGAGCCATACAATAACTATCAGCAGAAGTCTAGGTTCTTTTGTGATCATTGCAAGGTCACAGGGCACAGTGTTCAAAGATGCTTCAAACTCCATGGTTATCCTCCTAACAACAACATAAAGCTTGTTGGATTTGCTGGTGACAAATCTACTGAAGAGGAGAAAGTTTTCTCAGAGGATCAGTTTAACAAAATTGTGCAAATGTTCAAAGGTGCTCATATCTCTGAAGGTTCCAGTGGCAATTCTCAAGCACTAATGGCAGGTAATGATCTTAAAGTTCTTCATCATTACACATTTCACAGCTGGATCCTTGATAGTGGAGCAACAGATCATATTTCCCCTCATTTAGCCATTTTTCATTCATACACTGTTGTCTCCAAACCTACTTTTATTGCTATACCTAATGGAGCACAACTACCTATTTTGCATGTTGGAACTGTTCACATGAACAATGGTTTGATATTGCATAATGTGCTTCATATTCCTTCTTTTAAATATAATCTACTTTTTATTCATAAACTGGTAGTTGATATGTCCTGTGATGTGCTATTTACTGTTTATAATTGTGTCCTTCAGGGCCCTTCTCTGAAGGTTCCTTTGGTGCTTGGTAGATATTCCCAGGGCTTGTATATGCTGGACATTGCTACTTCTCCAGATGCACTGCAAAATGAGTTTTCTAGGTCTTTAATTAGTCATGTTAATTCTGCTTCTAATAATTCAGCTGTAAATGATGTTGTAGATATGTCTGCTGATACTTTTGTAATTGTTTGTTCTGATGATATGAAAGTTTGTTCTTGCAAATTTTTGCCTCATTCTGATTGTCTCCTTTGGCACTATAGGTTAGGCCACTTACCATTAGATCAAATCAAACACATTACTGGCATTCCTAGTCCTCATTTCAAGAGTTTAGACATTATATGTCAAATCTGTCCTAAAGCTAAACAATCTAGAAAGTCTTTTCCTCAAAGTTCCTCCCAGTCCATTGCTCTTTTTGACTTAATCCATATAGATACTTGGGGTCCCTACAAAGATCATACTCATAATGGTTTCAAGTCATTTCTGACAATTGTGGATGATTATTCTAGGTTAACATGGACACATCTCATAGCATTCAAATCCAATGCTTTTACTGTCTTGCAGGCTTTTGTCTCCTATGTCAAAACTCAGTTTTACACCACCATTAAAGCCATTAGAAGTGACAATGCCTTAGAATTCTGCAGTAAACAAGCTTTAGCTTTCTATTCCTCACCTGGCATAGTCCATCAGACAAGTTGTGTGTATTCCCCTCAACAAAATGGCATTGTAGAGAGGAAACACAAACACCTCCTTGAGACTGTTAGATCACTTCTATTCCAATCCAATTTGCCAATAAAATTCTGGGGGGAATGTTTGTTAACTGCAACATACTTAATAAACAGGTTCCCCCTTCCATCCTTACAAAATAAGTCACCATTTAAGAGGTTATTTTCTAAGTCTCCTTCTTATGATCATCTTAGAGCTTTTGCTTGTCTTGCCTTTGCTTCCACTACTAAGGCAGGTCGCACTAAGTTTGATTCCATAGCACATCCTTGCATATTCATTGGTTACCCTTTTCCTAAGAAAGCATACAAACTATATGATCTTACATCTAAGACTATCATATACTCTAGGGATGTTGTCTTTCATGAGTCATGTTTCCCTTTCCATAACACCACTCTACCAAATCAATCTCCATTTCTTGTTGTTCCTGATGATTTTCCCTTATCCATCTTCTATCCTACTCAGCATGTGTAATACCCGGGCAGAGTGGGTGATGTGATATGTTTGATATGATTTGATTGGTACTACTCATACCATCAAGATGTATCTTCTTTTCGGTAGCCCAACTCAGAAGAACTCCAATGTTAAACGTGCTTGACCTGGGGTAATTCTAGGATGGGTGACCCACTGGGAAGTGTCCCCGTGAGCACGTGAGTGAGGACAAAACGTGCTGGAAAGACCCGTGATGGTTTGTGAGGCCAGTCCATCAAATCAAATAACGTTCCGACCCGGTTGGAGGGCGGGGCGTTACAAATGGTATCAGAGCGGAGCCGTCCGGATTTCTGAGATGAGTCTCACACGGATGGTACGGTCCTGGATGCATGTGGACGTGGGTGTGGATCTGGGTGGGCTCAACGAGGGCGTTGAGTGTTTAAGTGGGGGAGATTGTAATACCCGGGCAGAGTGGGTGATGTGATATGTTTGATATGATTTGATTGGTACTACTCATACCATCAAGATGTATCTTCTTTTCGGTAGCCCAACTCAGAAGAACTCCAATGTTAAACGTGCTTGACCTGGGGTAATTCTAGGATGGGTGACCCACTGGGAAGTGTCCCCGTGAGCACGTGAGTGAGGACAAAACGTGCTGGAAAGACCCGTGATGGTTTGTGAGGCCAGTCCATCAAATCAAATAACGTTCCGACCCGGTTGGAGGGCGGGGCGTTACAGCATGTGTCTACTGATGTCTCACCTTTCCAACCTGTGTCACCACCTTCATTTCATTCTACTGCCATGTCTTTTGACTCTGTGTCCTCTGATAGTTCATTCATGGCAGATTCTTCTTCTCTTCCTCCTCCTAGTACTGTTATTTCTACTTCACATGTTCCTCTTAGGAGATCCACTAGAGCAATTCATTTGCCTGTTCATTTGCAGGATTATCATTGTTATGTTGTTAACAATTGTTTTGGGAATATTAATCATTGTACTACTTTCTCTGTTTTATCCCATGCTTTTGTTACCCCTATTCTTACCATCACAAAATCAACTACTTTTAAACAAGCCTCCAAGAATCCTAGGTGGATTGTCTAAGGAAATAGAAGCTTTAACTGCTAATGGTACTTGGGAGTTGGTTTCTTTGCCTCTAGGGAAGAAGATTGTGGTTTCCGAATGGGTGTAAAAAGTTAAACTAAAGTCAGATGGATCAATTGAGAGATTCAAAGCAAGATTGGTGGCTAAAGGTTTCATTCAACAATAAGGAATTGACTACTATGAGACCTTCAGCCCTGTAATGAAAATGTCCACCATCAGATGTGTACTGTCTGTTGCTGCTCATTTCAAATGGTCTCTTGCTCAACTAGACATAAACAATGCCTTCCTCCACGGAGATCTCCAGGAGGAAGTGTTTATGCAGCCACCTGAGGGCATGAATATTCCTGTTGGCACTGTTTGCAAGCTCAAGAAAAGCTTGTATGGTCTTAAACAGGCCAGCAGGCAGTGGTTTTCAAAGCTGAACTCTTCCTTGCTATAATTAGGCTTTGTTCAGTCCAAAAATGACTACAGTTTGTACATCAAACACAGCTCCATAGGTGTAGTATTGGTAGCAGTCTATGTGGATGATATCATGGTCACAAGTTCTGATCAGGAAGCCATTCTTGCTCTCAAAGCTCATCTTCATCATCAGTTTATTATCAAGGATCTGGGAGATCTACATTATTTTCTTGGTTTTGAAATCACCAAATTAGATTATGGCATCTCAATGCATCAATGCAAATTTGCCACTGAATTAGTTGCTACCAGTGGTCTTGACTTGCCTCACCACGGATCAAGAAGACACTTAACTCCATTGCCAGTTCATACAAAGCTTTTGCCTGATGATGGGTTGCCTATTCCCAACCCAGAGTATTACAGATCCATGGTTGGTAAGCTAAATTTTTTTACCAATACCAGACCTGATCTCTCATTCTCAGTCAGACCCTAAGTCAGTTTCTTCAACATCCTTGCCAAAGACATCTTGAGGCTCTTCATCATCTGATTTCTTATGTGGCTAACACCATTGGTCAAGGAATCTTGCTCAAAGGCTCAGATCAACTTATGCTCCAGGCCTACTCAGACTCTGACTGGGTTGCTTGCCCTTCCACAAGAAGGTCTGTGACTGGGTATTTAGTTACTCTTGGTGGTTCTCCCATTTGTAACTAACTTTCCAACTCATCAATCAACTAACTAATCCTACAGACCACGTGGCACTAATTAGTTACAAGAGAGAGAGAGAGAGAGAGAGAGAGAGAGCAAACTAACTGATTTACAAATGAGACTATATTCAACACCCCCCCTCAAGCTGGTGGGCAAACTTGTCGAAACACACCAAGCTTGGACAGTAAGCGCTGATGCTGTGGAGAAGGCAAACTCTTAGTAAGAATGTCAGCCAACTGATCACAGACCTTCTTCTTCTCTCCTCTATTCAATTGAATCTCAAACTTAGCATACTAAATTCATGGCAAATAATGAAGGAATTCACAATACTTCCCAGTTCTCACTTTACACAAAAATTCTCAAAAACTCTTCTGTATCTCAAAATTCCCTCCTAAAATAATCAGAATCAACAAAATATTGTGCAGTAACAACTAAGGCTGTGACTAAAAGTAAAAAGTTCGATTCGTCTCGCATTATTCGGCTAAAAAAGTTCGGCTCGTGGTTCGGTATGCGTTGACAAATACCAAACCAAACTGTAAAATTCAAGGTTTGGGGAACCATACCAACCAGTTCGATTTAGTTCGGCTCGCATGTTAATAGAGAGTGTTTCCTTATTTATACTCTAAAGTCCAGACTTGAGAGATCTAAGCTATTTAAATCATAAAAATCACTTCCACTTCATATGTCACCTGCTCAAATATCCAATCACATCGAACATTGTTGCCAACCAAACCGAACTTGTTCGCAAATAGTTTGGTCTAGTTCGACCCCTGCGGACCAAACTCAAACATAGTTACATTCAGTATATTTGATTCCGTTTACAGCCATAACAACGAGATACTCTGGTTTTTCACATTATATCAAATTTTATTGCAATGTTTTTCTTAAAAAGTTGTGTATTTGAAGTTTTAAGCATAAATTAGGATTTGGACTCTTGATTTACATTTACGTTATAATAATTGATTAGATGATCATATTTGTTGTATAATTCAGACTACATAGATTTAAGCATGCTCGATTACTCCAAACCAACAAAAGTCGACTCCATGTGCTCACCTACAGAATAACGAAATTTGTATTTAGCCCTCAAGAATCCATGGACTTTAATAATACCATGTAAAAGTATAAAATAAGATATTTTATTGATAATTGTTATTTTGAACACATCATAGAAGACCTATAATGTATATAACTAAAACCTAATAATATTAGGTTGGACCTTTATTAAACATGGCCTAATAATATATTGCTGTAGATGGGGATGAAATCAGAATGAAAATAAAGGAGAGCCAACTTTGAGAAAAATGAAATGAGGAGGGGGAAAAATAAATAAAAAATGGTTAAAGCACCGAAAAAATTAGAAAATATGTCAAAAATGAAACCTATAGTGGCTTTGAGTCCAAGACGTCAACCTTTTAAAGGAAGAAACTAATCAACTAAGCCACATTTTCACTTGTTTTAACTACATTTTCTATAATATATATCAAAAATTTAAAAAAATCGCATAATAAAGAACAATACCGAAAAATCTAGAAAGAGTCGATGCCCCATTCCTGGTTGATCCCTACCTCATTGTAGATATTTCTCCATACCATAATCTTATACCGTCTTCACCTATCCCAATTATATATTTGTTAACACTACAATTATTGTAACATTACAAAAACAAAATAATTAGCCAACTAGAATATAACCTAACAAAAAAGTCTTAAACTAGTGGAAAAAAAAGGAGCAAAAATGCTCTCTAGCAAGTTAACTCTTGCTTTCTTCTAGTGTCTCATAAACACGTCTCTTTTTTCTTTTCTTCCTCTATCCTCTTTTTCTTCTTTCTTTTCTCATTCCATATTTTTTTCTTTCCTTCATTTTTGCTTCCATCGACAGTTTTTTCACTGTTTTTCTTCAAAATTTCAACAATATTAACATTATGAGAGGAAATATTCAATTTTCAATTAAGAGTCAAAGAATGCTCTCTAAGACGGACTCCCGAAAGAGAAGAGGATCCAGTGAGCAACTCCATCGACTGCAAAAATACGGTGGTCGCCGGGACAAAGCTTCCCAAAATTACTCTGTTTGCAAAGCAATCAGCTTCCATACTTGTCCAATTTCACTTTCTCTCAACAAAAGTAGTTTCACTATCACAAAACAACCCCCCAAGAACAAAGTCCGGGCAAAATTGGGGATTTCGGTAGCCCTAACCATCCCAAAGTCAAAATTGATGATTCAAATTGATGCTTACAAAACATCTTCTCACGGGCGAACTCCTTCCCACATGCGAGCTCCCCAATCTTTCGGTTCTCTTCGCGGAAACCCAAAACCGAAGTTTCATCTAACAATTTGCTGATCAATTACTCGCAAGGTAATAATCAACATGTTTGTTTCTACAATAGTATTATTGATTTCTGGAGCATGACGTTTGCCGATGACATGATGGAAATAGATCATTTGGGTTCAATTGATGTTTTGACATGTTCTAAACCTTTGGATGTTTGCTCTAATTACACTGTTGGGTCTCCAAATTCTCTCAAGAGGAAATGGGTAGAGATAACTTCTCCAAATATATTTGAAGTTCCTTATTGTGCTAAGATTAAAAAACGTAAGATGCTTGATCAGACTATGGTTCTTCCAGATATCACTCAATCTCTTCAATCAAACCGAGCAAGAGGTACATGTCCTGATTTCCTTGATTCATATTATGAGGGAATACTTTCCAGGAGTCCTCCTAAGCGATTACAATTTGATTGGTCTGTCGCTTGCTGTGATAGAATGTTCCCACCTAGCTTAGATCATCTTGTGGTGTCACAAGATGTCGGAAATCCGTTCGAACAGTCTCTTGAAAATTTTCAGTATCATCCTCACGGTATAGTGAGCTCTAGAAGAGAGGTTTATATGCTTACTTGCAAGGGTTGGAAGGTTTTCGATCCGGGGCCTCCTTTAAGTGGTATTAAGGATCAGAGGTGTGTTGATGAGGAATTAATTTTGAGGGAGCAAATTGTTATCATCTTGCCATTAGCTTTATATTGCTTTTGCACTCAAACAGTGGCAGCGGCAACTGTTGTGAACTTTGGGCTTGTCACTTCAAGTTCTGAAGGTCTGTTAGTTGTCTCATCTTCTAGCATTGTTGGTTTATACATGAGCATGTATTTGAATGTTGTCAAGTTAAGTGATCCGGAGGATGGATCAAAGCGAGTGCTTGAGACTATTGCCAATGGTATACCTGTTGGTATGATTTCGACAGAGTTTTTTCCGAATGTTTTTTAAAGTCAACCACGTTGCCTGGATGATATGGTTAATAGCGTGGATATTTGTTCGTTGGACCAATAATTGTTTTCACAAAGTTATGGAAACACTCTTTGATCATGATTATGTAGAAGATGTTTCTGTTTCGTCTGTTGAGGACGATTGTTATCAATTGGAGCTTACTTTCAAGCACCTTGTTATCAAGGATTCTGTCAGAACACAGAAACGGGTTTGGGAGATTCATAGTTTGTTCAAAGGGAGTTTGGAATCAATGCCGAAGAAAGCGAAGAACGATGGAGACTTCAGCCAGCTTGTGTCTCAACATCATCACTTCAAGAAGCTCGGTAATCTCTTTACTCCTCAGACTAACGAATTAGTTAATATTATGGATGATTATGCTTGTGCTCAATGTCATTTAAATTGTCTAAAAAAATTACTGGTGGTTGTTTTCGTTCTTAGTAGACTCTCTACTAAAATGTTTGTTTTTTGTCGATCGATAATCGACAATCTTAAAAATTGTTGGATTTCCTTTGACACCGACCACGAGATATATGATCTCGTCTGCTCATGTCATTTAAGGTTATTCATTCCTTTTGTTCCTCTGTTTTTCGAGAACCACAGTAATTTTCTTATGCAGTTAATCAATGCTAAAGCACAAGCAGGCACCATTCATGAGTTAACTTTTCTTGTTAGTACTTTGAGAAGTATTTGGGTCACGACTAAGATCCAGACGTATGATGATGTCAATTCCATCTGCCATATCAGACTATCTTTACTTTATGTCATGTTTATTGTTTATTTTAGTATTTCTCCAACTGTTGAAGATCTTGTTGCCATAATAGCAACGTTTGATCTTTTATGTTTGTAATTTATTTGCTATCTCTATCTATCAAAAAAAAAAAAAAAAAAAAGAATATAACCTAACAGCTATACAAAATATATCAATAACCCCGCCCCTAATATACAACCATCATACAAGGGGCGAATTACGAGCTAACATGTTCGCCATAGCATATCATTTGCCATATCATATCATATCATCAGAAATCTCAATTACGATCATGATAATTGATAACGATTTTTAAGTGTACGGTTTTGCCATTCTCTCTCTTAATAACTCGTAAACTTTCTCGTACGGTGACTCTATAAGACAAATATTTAATGCTAGTCAATAGATTATAACCGACACTAGTGTGCGCCATCAATGGTTGAGATGCATATCCACATCGGAGGTTAATGTATTTCCAGGTTAATAGATAAGAGTTTGGGCTACTCCCTCTGTCAATTTATTTAGAGCGGTAATCAACTCTAACATGGTATCATGAGCCAATCACGAGTTAATAAGGCATGTGTAACCCCGCTAAGGCTGTTATTGGGCTCGGAGAACCGAGATCCGACCGGTACCCGATCCGAAAGTCTAGGTTCGTTCATCCACCCGGTAAGATAACGGTTCTGGAACGGGTAGAAAAAATTAATCAGTATCTGATAAGTTACCCGGATAAGTTACCTAGTAAAGTACCAGGGGGTATTTAATAACAAATCATATGTTAATTTTAGATGTTATATTCTTGATTTAATTTTTTTTTAAAGGTTTTTCTATTGAACTTTTTTTTAATCAGATATACCCGAAACCGGTATCTATCGGATATGTTATTAGATCAGCACCGGTCCAAAAAATATACCTGATACGGTTATCGGTCCGGACCGGGTAGAAACTGTAACCCATCGGTCCGAATCCCTGGAGAGCGAATACCCGAACTAGATAGGACTGATAACAATACTTAACTCTGCCGTTGTTATTCCGACAACTCTCTATTACCAATTGATTTTAGAGTAAAACCCATACACTCTTAACATCAACTAAAATTTGGAATCTCTAATTTTTATGACCTCCGGAGTTTTTTAGAAAAAGATGGAAGTTAGGGTTGTGGTTAATTCTCTTTCGGGGATGTGGGTGAGTTTAATTTGAAGTATTTTAGTGATACAATAGATACACCACTATTTTTCCCGCTTCTTGATTATTTAGGCCAAAAGAAAATGTTTTCTTTTTAAAAAAAAAATTAATGATGAGATCAAAAGAAAAAGTTAAGAGGATAAGATTGAAAAATAAAATGCCCGAAACAATTTAAAAAGAGAACAATAGCTCATTGGGAGAAAAATGAAAAAAAAAAAGATCTTTATATTGAAGGCATACAATCATATCTATATCTTAACAAAAATATCTTCTATTATGGTCCAAGGCAAAAGTTGGCTCCAACTTTTCAACAGACTTTACACTTTCATCAATGTTAGTTGGGACCAAATTAGTGGAATTTATTGAAAATATTGAGGAAAAACAAAAATTCCACACTTCCATATTAAATACATATTAAGCGTTTGTTTGGCAGTTAAGAAAGTGTAATCATCACATTAGCTATTTATGTGTACTTTGTATTGAGAGTATAATAAAAAGGGATATGCCTTATCTAATTAATGAATTAACGCTAACGTGTTAATCACTTCATCAATATAAAGTTCATTATTTAAGAGAGTTGAAGTTGCTGTTACTTTGCACTTTAGTTCTTACCAATTGAATTATATTCAGAAACCGTCTGTAGCGATAATTACGAGTGAAAATGTTTAGGCATGAGTTACGACAGAGAAGAGTTGTAACGACCCGCCTCGGGTCGATCGCCCCCGAGGTTGGGATCGTCAGCAACATGAACATCAGAGTCACCAATCGATGGATACAACATAAAAATGACTTTCTTTGATAAGTGAAAGAATATCCATCGTGGTGAACAAACAATCACATGAAAATATAACATCAGAAAATACAATCAAGTCTCGGGAAGTTAGTTTTGAAAAGACAACAATATTTGATAAGTCTTGAAAACACCGAAGACATTAATCGGACTGACTGCTGAGGACTCTTAGCCACCTTCGCCGCACCTTTAAGCTCTTAAGCGATCTACGGCCACTAGACTCCAAAGATGAACTCCTTATGCTTAACCGTCAATCTGGAGAAGGGGGGTGTCAGCTATAAAGCTGGTGAACACTTACCGCACAGGTGGTGTATACCACACATTTTGCCCATGAGTAAAGATAAACATGTAGAAATGGGTAGGGACAACTTACCTTTTCTTTAGCCAACAACATACTAATTAACAGAATAACAACACTACAACTTAGCAATATAAGTAACAATCACGAAAGGAATTACATAAAATTAACTCAACGTTTATACCCATAACATAGATCATACTTAGTATTGTCTCTCAACAAATATATCCATCACCACACAGCTTATATCATCTGAAAACCTGTAATATCATCTCAGTAAAATATGACATCAACTCATCAATAATAATATCAACTCATAATCCGGTTAAGGGGGCTATCATCCACTATAGTTGTGGGCATACCAACGATCCACCCTTTTAGATGGTAATCATCCAGTCATATAGCTGGGTTATACTACAATCCATCTCTACAACAACAACTCGACCTGCAGGGGAGACCCATATGCCCGTCGACATAGGAGTTTTATAATATGTGCCATCCAGTCATAGCTGGGAATATCAACATTGCACAGCGCCATCCAGTCATAGCTGGGAATATCAACATTTGCGCACCGGATTTCAATACATAAGCGCCATCCAAACAAAGCTGGGTAAAACAACATTGCGCATCGGCTATATCCACATAGTAGCACATTCATATCAACTGAACAACTCATCACTCGTTATATATATATCATTCCAACCATCATATCATCATATCAACTCAATAACTGAAAGGTCAACCATCATCTTTACAACTAATCATGTTTATCACTCAACAACTCATCATATCTCCAATTAACGGCTCATTATATATCATTTAACATCTTATTATATTAATTCGACAACTCACTCTATCATAACCTCGGCATCTTGTTAAATCTTAACCAACAATTCAATTTACGCATCTTATAATACCACAACATACATATATAACAATACGCATAAACAGAATATATCGCATACAATCAACCGTGAGATAAGTACTCACCTGATGCTAGAGCAACTAGCGTACACCTATAAATTCCTTGCATGGCCTTCCTGAACTCCTAGATAGTGTAAATCCGTGTTAATAATCTATCACGGGTGAAATGACCATTTTGCCCTTGACTCGGTTTTCGACCGTTAAAACTCTCAAGTTGGTTCCTCACATTAGGCTCACTCTCATGTATCCAAAAATATGCCCCAATGCATTAAATTATGTTTAAGGATAGATATCGTGTCGACTTGTAAAATGACAAAAATGCCCTTAACTTGTAAAATGACTGAAATACCCTTTGGCCTCGAATGTGCCCAACACTTGTTCAAATCATTTTGTAAATTCTCATATAATTATTTTATCTTCAAAAATATCCAAAAATTATAAGTATACTGCCCATGGATGATTTTCGACTAATATTTCTCTTTTTACCAATTTATAACTATTTATGGTCCTTTAATTAACAATAATCTCAAGCAAATACTTAAACACCATTACAATCATCCAAATAATTTTTGTAACTTAAAATATCAGTAGGAAAGTCAAACTTGCTGCCCAAAATATATTTCTCACCCATTTGCTATTTTTCTCATTTAAAAATTATCACCTTTGACATAGAGCTTCCTTATACTCTCAAAGTTACTGGAAAAATTCTACTTTTAATTTAGAGCTCAAACAATACATCGTTTCTATTTAAAATCCCATTTTAATCACTAAATCTTTAAAAATAGTAAACAAATCCAGAACACCTTATTCTTTTTTGTGAATACTCTTAATACAGTAGCTAAGGTGTCTATAAAATATTTTAAATTTTCTAAATCGTTTGATATTTCTTTCATATTTAAAACTCTTTTCAACTATTAAACTTTCGAAAATCATAATAAATCCAAAACAAATCCAAATCCAGAAATTCTTGTTGTCGTATGTTAGAAATCAGAACCTCTACCCAAAAATAAAATCTCATAATTTTCTGGGCACGTTTAGTATATATCACGTCTTTATCTTTACAATCAATCATAGATAAAATCGATAATCCAAACCATCATCAAACATAGTTTAATCATCATCCATAGGCATATACTAACTTTATCTAGTCAAAGATGCAAACTTTATAAAGTTGACCAAAAGTCAACCATCTCAAAAATCATCATTCATAACAAAATAATCTCATAAAACATGTTTATATAACATCTTATAACATCTATTATAAATGCATGTTCAAATCTTGACATAAAAACCCATAATCAACATTATTTGTAAGAGTCAACATTTTCTCTAAAAAGTCAACTCGGATTTTGACCAACATTTTCATATGAGAAAAGTTTAAAATTTATACCTTGAGGAATGAAATGTTGTAGAGAATGGAATGAGGATTACTTTGAGCTAAAGATCAACAAAGATGGAAGAAAAATGGAGGTCCTCCTCCTTATATTGTTCTCGGTTTTTGGAAGGGGGTGGGAGATGGGTTTCTTTGTGTTTTATTTTTATTGTGTGGAGAATGGATGATAGGAGGTTGATGAGATGACTTAGTAGAATGTGTTAGCTTCTTGTATAAGACCTACTAATATAAAGCTTCTCAAGTAAGCTTTAGAAAAGTAATGATGTGCCTCATGAACCTAGACTAATTTAAGGCCACATACACTTAGCTTGCATGAATATTATTTTAATATTAATGTGTGGTTGACAAGATGTTGAGTAGGCTCCAAGAATGGCTAAGTGTTGAATTATCTAAAATTTTGGGGTAAAATTACAATATGAAAAATATTAGAAAAATATCTTCTCATGCTCATGCATACACACGCCCCAAATAAATGTCCCGGCTACTACTCGGTTTATTTTGGAACTAAAATCTCTACGCACTTTACGAATTATGACACGTCACTCTCTCGGGAAATAAAATAATATTAGGTAGCACGTCCACGGAATGGGTAAAATAAATAAAAAATGGTTAAAGTACCGAAAAAATTAGAAAATATGTTAAAAATGAAACCTATAGTGGCTTTGAGTCCAAGATCTCAACCTTTTAAAGGAAGAAACTAATCAACTAAGCCACATTTTCACTTGTTTTAACTACATTTTCTATAATATATATAAAAAATTTAAAGAAATCGCATAAAAAAAAACAATACCGAAAAACCTAGAAGGGGTCGGTGCCCCATTCCTGATCGATCCCTAAGTCCGCCCTATCTTATACCGTCTTCACCTATCCCAATTATATACAGTATTTGTTAACACTACAATTATTGTAACATTACAAAAACAAAATAATTAGCCAACTAGAATATAACCTAACAGCTATACAAAATATATCAATAACCCCGCCCCTAATATACAACCATCATACAAGGGGCGAATTACGAGCTAACATGTTCGCCATAGCATATCATTTCCCATATCATATCATCCCAAATCTCAATTACGATCATGATAATTGATAACGATTTTTAAGTGTACGGTTTTCAATTCAAAATGAATGATTGATACGGTGACTCTATTAGACAAATATTTAATATAATTGTGATTTAGGTCAGGCTTCTTCTCATTTTGTCTCATGTGCAATAATGCTAGTCAATAGATTATAACCGACACTAATGTGCGTCATCAACCGTTGAGATGCATATTCACATCGGAGGTTAATGTATTTCCAGGTTAATAGATAAGAGTTTGGGCTACTTCATCTGTCAATTGATTTATAGTGGTAATCAACTCTAACATGGTATCATGAGCCAATCACGAGTTAATAAGGCATGTGTAACCCCGCTAAGGCTGTTATTGGGCTCGGAGAACCGAGATCCGACCGGTACCCGATCCGAAATTCTCGGTTCGTTCATCCACCCGGTAAGATAACGGTTCTGGAACGGGTAGAAAAAATTAATCAGTATCCGATAAGTTACCCGGATAAGTTACCCAGTAAAGTACCAGGGGTATTCAATAAGGCTTTTTTTCATCTGGGCACCTGAACTTCTGATATTATAACAAATAGGCATCTGGTGAACTTTTTATAACAAGTAGGCACCTGAGACGAAAATTTGGCACATGAACTTTTGGTTTTCTCTTTTTCCAGATTTAAAACATTTAGATGGAGAGCAAAATAGGCAGATCACATCTTAAACTAATTAAAGCAAGGATTTTAACCCAACCTCTACCCAACCCCCATTAAAATCTATCTAATTCTTCTTCTACTCTATTTTTCATCAACCTTCATCAAAAAAGTTAATTTGGTTGCTTCTCTCTGTTCTTGCCCATTAAGACCAAATCGGCCAAGACCATAATTCAGGGACTATGATTTGCTAAGAGATTGAGATTGGAAATCATCCCCAAGAGATGGAAATAAATTAATTTGCTAGAGATAATTTCTCCTTCTTTTCTATCATGGAAATCCGCCCAAATCAGATCTGATGATTATTCAGATCTGAGCCTATGAGGGTTTTTGGTTTTCGAAAAGTTATTATTGTTGTTAATTTGTGGAAAGTTATTTCATTTTCTTGATTTTTGGGTTATTATTGTTGTTAATTTGTGGTAAGTTGATTTCTTTTCTTGATTTTTGTGTTATTATTGTTGTTAATTTGTGGAAAGTTGTTTTCTTTTCTTGATTTTTGGGTTATTATTGTTGTTTATTTGTGGAAAGTTGATTACTTTTCTTGATTTTTGGGTTATTATTGTTGTTAATTTGTGGAAAATTGTTTCTTTTTCTTGATTTTTGGGTTATTTATTGTTGTTAACTTGTGGAAAATTGTTTTCTTTTCTTAATTTTTGGGTTATTATTGTTGTTAATTTGTGAAAATTTGTTTCCTTTTTTTTATTTTGTTAAACACAGAGCCATTAACATTGGCACCTGTACTTTGTCCATGTTTTTTGGCACCTAAAATCATTTCTAACCTTTGAGGATATGGGGGATGTTCATAGTGGAGCAAAACCAATTTAACTGAATAATGTATTGTAACTGGGGAGAAAATTGCAGAATATTCAAACTGGAAAGTGAAATAAAATCAAGTATCTAAAGATTGGACCTTAACTTTTTCTGTATATTTCCCCTCTAAGATGTCATATTTTCAATATGACTAACTTGTCCTTGGGTTAAGGATTTTAAAATCTGCGAAAATCTGAAAAAATAGAAAAGTAAAAGTTCAGGTGCCAAATTTTCGTCTCAGGTGCCTACTTGTTATAAAAAGTTCACCAGGTGTCTATTTGTTATAATATCAGAAGTTCAGGTGCCCAGATGAAAAAAAGCCATTCAATAACAAATCATATGTTAATTTTAGATGTTATATTCTTGATTTAATTTTTTTTAAAGGTTAACTTTTTTTTAATCAGATATACCCGAAATCGGTATCTACCGGATATGTTATTAGATCGGTACCGGTCCAAAAAATATACCTGATACGGTTATCAGTCCAGACCGGGTAGAAACTGTAACCCATCGGTCCAATTCCCTAGTTGAACTATTTTCTCTATTGTCAATTAGTTTTAAAGTAGAACCCATATACTCTTAACAGCAACTAAAATTTGGAATCTCTAATTTTTATGACCTCTGGAGTTTTTTAGAAAAAGATGGAAGTTAGGGTTGTGGTTAATTCTCCTTCGGTGATGTGGGTGAGTTTAATTTGAAGTATTTTAGTGATACAATAGATACACCTCTATGCTTCTTGATTATTTAGGCCAAAAGAAAATATATTTTTTTTGTAAAGTAATGATGCGATCAAAAGCAAAAGTTAAGAGGATAAGATTGAAAAATAAAATGCCCGAAACAATTTAAAAAGAGAACAATAGCTGAAAGGGAGAAAAATGAAAAAAAAGATATTTATTATATTGAAGGCATACAATCATATCTATATCTTAACAAAAATATCTTCTATTATGGTCCAAGGCAAAAGTTGGCTCCAACTTTCAACAGACTTTACACTTTCATCAATGTTAGTTGGGACCAAATTAGTGGAATTTATTGAAAATATTGAGGAAAAACAAAAATTCCACACTTTCTTACATATATTAAGTGAAACTCTGTTTTAGGACTTCCATCATATGTAGGGCTATGTTAAATACATATTAAGCGTTTGTTTGGCAGTTAAGAAAGTGTAATCATCACATTAGCTAATTAATGAATTAACGCTAACGTGTTAATCACTTCATCAATATAAAGTTCATTATTTAAGAGAGTTGAGGTTGCTGTTACTTTGCACTTTAGTTCTTACCAATTGAATTATATCCAGAAACTGTCTGTAACGATAATTACGAGTGAAAATGTTTAGGCATGAGTTACGACAGAGAAGAGTTATGCTACGATTGTAGTTGAAGATCAAGTTGTGGGCACTCATAACAATGGCCTTCGTATGATCTAGTGGAAAGTTATGATTCATTAATTTTTTGGTTTATTAATGATTTAATAATGATAGAATGTAAATTTTATCATTTTTAATACATTTTCTTCCTTTTCGATATATTTGACGTCATACGTACCATCTAAGAACGATACATTTTTTATTACGTACATTAACATCAATTATAAATGTAGAGTAATGAAAATTAATGAACTATAATCATTCTCCTTTTTTTTTTTTTTTGTTTTTTTTTTAAATTTATTAATAACATTGTAACCATTACATTCATCAATTCAACATAAATTCGTAATTTCAAAGGAAGGGGCAACTAGCTTTCAAACTAGTGAGCGATTAAGATCGCTCGAACCTCTTTCTTTTTGCTAGCAAGAGGACTCGAACCCGAGACCTCTGCTAGTGGTGTCAGCATACTTTGCCACTAGGACAAGTTATCTTGACAATCATTCTCCTTTATTTATACTTAGTATAGACACCAACAGAATGACTCATAAACTAAAAAATAATGATTTAAGAACTAAAAAGAAGCTAAAGAATTGCTAGATCTTTAATTACCAGCTAGTGTTGGTTATTTTTTTAAATTTGACATGCATTATTGTAAGAATTTTTAATTTTATTTCTTGGAATTTTCATACAATTTTCATACATGTAATCGCTAAAAAGATTATAAACAAATTTCTTCTCCTTAAAATTATGAATTTTCTATCAAAAGAAAAAGTGACCTACATACATCACAAATAACTAAGAGTAAATTACAAGTGGTCAATTGGTGACACAGATATTGAAAAAGTTTTTTATTTTTACATTCCGAATTTGATAACTATACTCCACTTTATCACTTTTTGTGATTTTTTTATAAACTAAAGTGGAAGGTAAAATTGATAAAATGGAGTGTAGCAATCAATATTTGGAGTATAAAAATCAAAATCCTACCGAAAATTACATCAATTTATTACAACACTAGGGAGTAACTTGGTTGATTTGTGCACTTCTACAGTGACGACGTCGTTCGGTAATTGATGTGGGGGCTGACATGGACAAGGCATTGCAATGAATTTTGGTATTTGGTCTCCCGGCATCAACACAGGTAAGCTCTCTTTTTCCATTGGATTCAAACTCTGCTAGATAATGAAAAAACACAAATATACATCAATTATATTGACATTTCAAACGTGTAAAATTATTTAATTTTGATCTTTTTCTTCTAGTTTTACGATGAAAATATGAGTATAAATGTATAATAGTCAATTATATCTAACGAGATTTAACTCAAGATCTTCACAATAAAATTGGATCAGTTGTCACTTGTCATTAGATTATTAAATGATAGACAATTTTGATTTTTTAAGAAACAATTATGAGATGAATAATTAAAAGTAGATTTTTCTCAAAATTGCGTGTAAACATTTGTCAAATATGCAAATTGTGAAAAATAATGCAAAAGTTACGAAAATAAATAATCTTTATGAAATGGGGAAATATGCTTGTATTCCAAGTGTAGTGATATTATAATATTATTCAATGGCAGAAACAGAGTTTTTAAAGATGTAAAAAAAAATTAAGAGAATAAAATAATCAAAAGTGTAGTGATATAGAACATTCACACTAGATTAATTATAGGAGTAACTTTTATTTAAAAATTATTTTATTTATCAATGATTAAATTTATAATTGCCTATTTCACAATTCCCTACTAATGCTCTTAAAATGCCTATCCAAATAACTTTTAAGAAATGTATATTAAATTCTTTATATTCAATTAACAAAATAACTAATTTAGTAAAAGATTAGAGGGTCAAATGGTCCCACTATTATGTCTCCTAATTCCATCGATGACGACAAAAGAGATCAATAATTAATAGCTCACGCATACACAAGTTGGTGAAAAAATATTCAAAATCTAAAGGTGGAGTAACATTACAATGCACATACAAAGATGTGACACAAATTAATGATTTAGCGGTTGAACTAGCAGTGTTGATCAATCATGTTAACAGTTCGAATTTTATTGTAATGTGAACTATAAAAAATACGAAGGTAGTTACGACAATTACCGAAAGAGTAGGTTTGGAAGGTGCTTCAATATCAGAAGGATGGGAGGCGCGGCGGAACGAGCGGAGCTTGTCACGGTGGTAACAGCAAGACAAGATTCCGCTCAAGGTGAAGATGACTATCAATAAGAAGGCAGTGCCTAAAGGGAACCCTAGCGAAGGCGTAGACGACGAACCCGAATGATGAGGAGGTGTGAAGTTCTGGCTCTCCATTGACACTCATTTAAGTATGGGATCAATGAAAATGGAGGAAGTTTTAGGGGAGGGGAAACTGGTTGTTTGGTTGGTGCATTTGAGGGAGGGTGTGGAGAGCCTCTATTTATAAAGTGAGGAGATGGGCATGTGAAATTAAAGTACCCTTTTTTGTTATGATCTAAGTTTGGGGAATTTGGTACGGAACTAAAGGGTCCCCAAATGTTTATATGCCAGCTATATCTTAAGAAGCAAAGAGGCATCTTTTATGGTGGTTCAAGTGGGGCTGTGGGGGAGCAAATTGCTAAAATGGTCCTCCGATAGTATGACCGAGTTGCATTTTGGTCCACAATAGTTACACGGTTGCACGTTAGTCCCCGAAAGTGGCCAAAAAGTTGCACTTTAGTTCCTACGTCAACTTTTCCGCTAATATTTCAGGTTTAGGCATTAAAACTGGGGTAAAAATATAATTTTTAAGACGTAAAGTTGATTTTTTTGCCCCAATTGGTGCTAAAATGAAACTCCACAACACTAATTGGGGTGAAGAAAAAAGGGAATTTTGGCCGGAGGGGGTTGTGGAGTTTCATTTTGGCACCAATTGGGGCGAAAAAATCAACTTTAAATCTTTAAAATTATATTTTGACCCTAATATTAACTCCTAAACCTGAAATGTTAATGGAAACTTGACGTGAGGACTAAAGTGCAACTTTTTGGCCACTTTCGGGGACTAACGTGAAACAGTGTAACTATTGGGGACCAAAGTGCAACTCGGTCATACTATCGGGGACCATTTCAGCAATTTGCTCGCTGTGGGGGTGCCTACATTTTCAAGAGGGTTCTTTTTCGAACGATGAAACCGTCTTCCAAATAATTCTTATGCATCTTTGTATTAAAATACATGAAAGAAGTAAATTGTGAGATGTGTCTTAGCTTATTAGAGGTCGCATGTACTTCACACTCTAACTTTTTATCAGTTGAGTTATCCGCTCGATTAGTGTTTGGTATGCATATCGACGTATGTTCTAAGCGTTCAACAATTTGCCTGAAGTAGTGTTCAGATGAATCGAGTGTAAGTAATATGTGTTTGAAAATGTAGAACGACAATGTGCACTAGGGTTTAGCACATTTGATCGAATGAAGTTTTAGTTCCAATAGGAGCTTAGCGTTTGTAGAGATCTAACAGAAGGAAGTGTTTAAAACGGGAACATGCAACCAGACCGAACCGACCTAACCGTTTTCATTGCAGACTGAACCGAAATCGGTTCGGTCCCAAGAAGTTCGGTTCCGATGGTTCCAAGTCGACAACGGCTCGGTTTCGGTTTGAGTCTCATGTTTTGGACTTAAATTTAAATGTGAATAGTATTATTTTATATTAACTTTAACTCACAATTGAGTTTCAAAATATATCTACTCCATATAATTTTAAAATCAGTCATCGGTTCGATTCGGCTTTTATCGCATCTCCCATAAACCGAACCTACATCAGTTCTATTCCTCAATAGTCAAACCTAAGTCTGTTCGCTTCCGATCAGTTCCAAAAAAAATCGATTACTTTCACTTCGATTCTAATTTACTCTACACTACTAACCGGAATGGAGAAAGGGTGGGTACGTTAAAAAAACCGTACGGTGATTTTTAGTACGAGAATTAATGGAGTCATGATGCCCCAAAGGCTAAAAACGGTGGTTACCAATTTAGAGGTGAACAATAACTGAAGATGAATTATTCTGACCTTTGGAATTCTTAAAGGGCACTAATAACGAATATGCCTCTATGCATATGCCCATATAATTATTTTATGATATCTTTATGAGAGAAGCAGAAAACAGGGCGCGTTAGTTAGTCAGGTCATCACGATAAATAATAAATGTCATGTATTCTGTCCGTCTTTTTTTAAGTTTTATGTTTAGATTTTTCGAAACCGAACTTTAAAAATTTTGACTATAAATTTTTATTAGTATATAAAAAATAATAGAGTCATGTTGGATCTTGTTAGATTTGTTTCAGTTTATATTTTTGAAATATCAATTTTTTATAATTTTTACATATTAGAATTAAAGATACTTTCGTTTTAAATCGTTTCTTGGTGACTGTGAAAATCAAAATATCAAATTAAATAATACGGACTAATTTAGCTTATTGACTATCATGAATACGTGATAAACAAGTATAGAATTATACTAGAAACTTTACAAATATCTAGGTATATATTAAAGTACGTTCTAAAGTTATCTCTTCTAATTTTATAATTTTTCAACTTGTCTCCTAATGTGATATTAACTTCTTAAGTTGGTTGGTATCGTTTTTTTAATATTAGATCTATATCATTCTAGGAATCTAAAGCAATCAATAAAACTTGGAAGAAAACAAGAAATCGAATATGAAAATATAGAAAATAAACTTAAATAATGATTTACTATTCTAGTTACTAAGGGATTTATGTCTACCCACCATGCGTGAAACCTTTATTTCTCTATTTGTTTTATCAATATCCATAAAAAAAAAAAATTAATGTTGCGTTTGGTAGTGAAAATTTAAATGAAATAAATAACTATAAAGAACACAATATAAAAGGGCACATTGATTCATCTAAAAAACAATGCTTATTTGTGAACATATGAGCAATTAGAAATTTTCAGACTATAACCAATTCGTTTTTATTCCCTTAAGAACACAACAAGTCATCTTCTCTCCATTTTAATATACATCTAAAGCCTTGTCTTATCCACCAATACAACCTTTGTATACTACAAAGTATTGTATTTAAGAAAGTTTTAGTTAGTGATTCAAAATATAGTGATAATTTTAATTCTTACTGTAAAGTTAAAATATATTTTGATCTCTTGTAATAATTATTAAGTGTAAAATAAGGTAAATTTCCAACATGCAGTTCATCTCATTTAGGTCCACAAGCAGTAGCTATGATGGTAGTTGCATAAAGCAGCACCTCTATTGTATTTCTCGTCCCAGGTGGATCGTTCTGAGCTTAGAGCACTCACACTAGCTTTCTCAAAATTATTCTTAAACTCTTCTCTATTTATTACTTTTATTAATTTTAGGAAGGTATTTTAGTATCAGTCATTATTTAATTTCCTTAGTTCATTCCCTATTTAATCAAAATAAAAACAAAAATACTAAAAAAGTGATCTAAGTAACTAATATAGGAGAGAAAAGATAAAAAGTGAGTTATATAGGAGAGAGAAGATAAAAAAGTAAATTTTGGGAATGGGTAGGAGAACCTATAAATTCACCATGCCAACTGTGCTTTCTCAATTTCAATGTGGGCCATCTCATAATAAATAGTTTGAAAATGCATATTTTTTTTTTATAGATAGGAGAAATTAAAAAAGTTATAATGGAAGGATAAGATCTCCTCCATTATGTCTACAACAAAATACATAAGAGTTTCGATCTAAAACATAAACATTTGAAGCCCTATTACAATAATCGGAAAAATGGAAACAATCCGAATTAAATAAAGACAGACTAGTTCTCCAGCAAAGATAGGTGTCATTGATCTTGTTTTCCTTCAAAAAAATCTTCCATGCGTCCTTTCTAGTGAGGCTAGGACAACATCTAGCAAAGACTTGTGAGAAAAGTAGATCAGTGAACAAATGAATAGATGTAGGATGTCTATTCATTGCCAGAATTAAACCCATAAGGAGTGCTTGAATGATTGAATCATCTATACTCCAAAGGGAGTTGCTAGTAGTACTCGATTGCAGGTCCGATTGTCTACTCTGTAGGCTTGCCTGAGGTTGTAAGAATCTGAACATCATATTGATCAAAAATAGAAATCTGCCAAATGTTATTAGAATTGCCTGCAATTCTTAAAACAATTGATAGCCTATTAGTCAGAAACATCAACGAATCCAGATTAGCAAAGACATTCTTTGATCCTTGAATAATGTGTAATTTGGAGTGTGAATCAATCTTCCTCCACAGATTGAGAAATGAAGTTCTCTTTGATTCCAACGACTGAATATTAAAATCAATTCCATTGAAAACCAATTCATTCCTGAAAAGCCAAATACTCCAAAGAGTACTAATAAGTAATAATAAGTCATTCCTAATATTTTGATGCGATTTCCAAGGCTTATTAATTAAAAGGGCAAGTGAGAGATGCAATTGGTTTGGGTATCTTAGAAGAAATCGAGACAAATGTATTGGCCAAAATGGTCGTAAATTTGGGCATGAACAAAAGAGGTGATATATTTCCTCTTGGTCTTGCTTACAAAAACGACATGTGGTAATGACAGAATTTTTAGTGCGCTTTGTAATGTTAAAGGCAGTGGGTAATCTATTCAAAATGAGCTTCCAAATGAAAAGTTTAATTTTATGTGGAATCGGAAGTTTCCAAATGTTTTTCCAGGTTTTACAGGGTATTTGTGTGTAATTTTTGGGTTTAGAGACTAGACTAGTATATGGAAGATTGAGGCGGTTGTAGAGGTTTTGATTGGTTATAAGTTTATTGTCTAGGGTGGGTATGTCTTCTCCATGAGAGGGTGTAATCTGAATGATATAGTTCACAATTCTTGGCGGACAAAGATGATTTAAAAGACCAATATTCCAATAGATATCATTTATAAGAAGGTGCGAGACTAAAAAGGGTTGTATGGGATGGGAATTATCATTTTTGAAAGGAAGTAAAGACACGTTAAAATTGGTGGGTAGCCATCTATCCAACCAAATATTAACAGAGGTACCCGACTTGATTTTCCAATGTAAGAAGGGCTGCACAGATTCAAAACCATACGACAAACTTTTCCAAATCCATGACGAATTATTTTTATTAGGTAATCTTAGGGGTGAAGAGATTGTTGGAATATCCCGGGGTTGCAAGACACAATGAAATACAATAGTTCATATGTCATACAACCCTAATTCGTTGATCGTTAGAACTTACACAATGAAACTAGCTCATAGAAGTATATGTTTAAAGGTAGTGTGAATATGCTACAATTAACATATAAAAGAGTAGTGCTACAAAGTTATACCTTTGAAGCGTGAGCGGAAGCTTTGTAAATCTTTAAGCGCTTATCCCCACACCTTGCTCCTTTGCTTTCTCCTTGAAGAAATGTCTATCACCAAGGTGATATGAAACTACTATGAAATAGTCCACACCAATACCTTAGATAGCAATAAGACACACTTGGACTAGTGTGTGTTATTGAGGAGTATGTAGTCTTTACTACTATAGCAAAATTGTAGAACTAGTTCTACACTCTACACTTAGAGTTTTGCTAGAGGGTTGAGGTTGAAGATAAAGTGTGTTTGTTTGTGTTCTTGTGTTCTCTAGCAAGAGATATGCAAGACTTAGATTGATATCTTCACATTCAATATCATCTTATGATATAGAATGGATGATGAAACATATTGCACACTAAACAAACACATTAACCATCCATATGGTTAATGCCTCTTGGTCCATGGAAGATGCTCTTACAAGAGTTCTTCCCAAGGGATACAAAGTCTTCCCAAGGCATAAAGTAGCCACCAAGATGTCAACTCCTCATAATGATGAGATTAATTAATTAATCTTAATTAATTAATTAAATCATATCTTGTTTAATTAATTCATTAATTAATTAAATCATTTCAATAAATGATAATATATAAATATATATCTCACATATATATATATATACACAAACCCTAAATAGTGCGTCCGGAACTAATTCCGGGCGCACCATCGGTTCGGTCGAGACACGATCTCGATCGAACCGAAATTCCTCAATATGGATCAAATCCCTTATTCACTTTCGGGTCACTACTCGAAAGTATCTTCGGTAATTGTTATGTGTGTGACCTCATAGCCCGAGTAACGAAAGCATCGGGATTCAACGTATAAGACCGTATACTCGAATCCCGAAGATCATCGTGAGAGCCTAGTCTGCCATTCGATGACCCCCGGCATTATCTCGGGTGAGACTACTGATAGTTCAGATAACTATCGGTTGTTGAACCGTATATATAGATGATATAGTTCACGGGCACTAATTGAGGAAATTGACACATCAATTTCCAACACTCCCACTTGCCCTTGGACTATTACCAATGTCTTGGATGTACATTTGCATCCTTGTCACATGATTCCCTTTGTCCTCGGTTTTCGTCATAGGCTAAAGCAAGAAAGCGTGTCACCAACTCCTATGACATAATTTCTCGGAACACGAGATAGTCTCACTCCCGTTCATAACGGGTGAATTCATAAGTAAGACTCACTCTCCGAGTGGCCAAAAAAACCTTCCCTGTATACCAGGGTGGACAAAGACCCTACCAATGCATCACCGATCATCTCACCACTACATTCACATAAGACCCAACGTACCCCATTACCACCAGTAACGGATGGGTCCGGAAGTAGTCAAAGCCTCATGCTCACGTAGCATGAGAATGATATGCATGTAGGTCTCAGAACCTCTATCATATGGCTCGTGTGAAATATAGGACACAAGATCTCTTCTATAATTTCACAACGGTCACTGTCCAGTACCATGTCAAGACTCTCTTGACAATGAACCCATGTAATAATTTGGACCATCCTTTTGACTTAAGAAACAAAGTCAAACGAATCATTACACACTAGTTTGGTTGTGTCCGTTCCCAAAACGTTGGGACACACCACTAGGGACAATGTAATCACCAAAGTTCTTGTCTTGAAAAAGGGGTTTCTTAGCCAATACACTTATTGGCTCCTCTTCAAGAACTCGTGATTACATGGGAACTAAAATATTTATCATACAACTATGATTAAATACACAATTGTTTATTCAAGTGCTATAGAAGAATAGTCAATCAATAAACAAGAAGTAATACTTTTATTCAACAACAAGAGTTTTACAAAAGTATACTTCATACATATAAAACAAATAAACTGAAATAAAGCTCCCACTAAGACTAAGACCACTCGGACCTAAGCCTAAGTCCAATAACTGAAGTATGGAACTCATGTTTAGTCTGAGATAACGGTTTAGTCAAGGGATCAGCTGCGTTGTCGTCTGTATCCACTTTGGATACCTTGATGTCACCTCTCTGGAACATTTCTCGGATGAGGTGATACTTCCTAAGGACATGTTTGGACTTATGATGAGCCCTAGGTTCCTTAGCCTGTGCTATGGCTCCAGTATTATCGCATAACAACTCAATTGGACCATCAGCGCTAGGAACTACCCCAAGCTCAGTCATAAACTTCTTAAGCCAACATGCCTCCTTGGCTGCTTCAGAAGCTGCAATGTACTCGGCCTCCGTAGTAGAATCTGCAACTGTGTCCTGCTTGGAACTCTTCCAACAGATGGCTCCACCGTTCAGGCAGAATACAAACCCGGTCTGAGAACGAAAATCGTCTCGATCGGTTTGAAAACTGGCATCGGTGAAACCTTTTGCAATCAACTCCTCATCTCCGCCATATACCAGAAACATATCCTTAGTCCTTCTCAAGTACTTAAGGATAGATTTCACAGCGGTCCAATGGCTGTTGCCTGGATTCGCTTGATATCGGCTGGTCAGACTCAGAGCGTACGATACGTCTGGTCTAGTGCACAACATGGCATACATGATAGATCCTATGGCTGAAGCATACGGGACTCTACTCATGTTCTCCTTCTCGACGTCAGTGGTGGGGCACTGACTTTTGCCGAGAATAGTGCCAGTTGTCATAGGCAGTATTCCCTTTTTGGAATCGATCATATCGAATCGTCTCAAAACCTTATCAATATAAGTGTCCTGTCTCAGGCCAATCAACCTATTGGCTCGATCTCGATATATCTTGATTCCAAGGATATACTGCGCCTCTCCTAAGTCCTTCATTGAGAAACACTTACACAACCATCTCTTGACTGACTCAAGGAGCGGTTTGTTGTTTCCAATGATCAGTATGTCATCTACATACAGGACTATAAATGCAATGTGGCTCCCACTTACCTTCTTGTATACACAAGCATCCTCCTCATTCTGAATGAAGCCAAATTCTTTAATTGCTTCATCGAATCGGAGGTTCCAACTGCGAGAAGCTTGCTTGAGTCCATAAATGGATCTCTGAAGCTTACATACCTTCTTAGGTCCTTTCGGACATGTAAAGCCTGGAGGTTGTGTCATGTACACATCCTCCTCAAGGTTTCCATTAAGGAAATCGGTCTTTACATCCATTTGCCATATCTCATAGTCATAATATGCGGCAATGGCTAAGAGGATCCGAATAGACTTGAACATGACTACCGGTGAGTAGGTTTCATCATAGTCAATACCATGAATTTGTTTGAAACCCTTCGCCACTAGTCTAGCCTTGTAAACATGGACATTTCCATCTTTATCAAGCTTTTTCTTAAAGACCCACTTACACTCGATAGGTCTAGCACCTTCGGGTAAGTGAACCAATGTCCAGACATCATTCTGGTACATAGAGTCTATCTCGGATTTCATGGCTTCAAGCCATGACTCGCTATCTGGCCCTTTCATTGCGGCTCCATAAGTATAAGGCTCGTCGTCTTCTATCAAGAAGGATTCCCCATACCATCTATCGGGAACATGACGAGTCCTATTGGATTTCCTAAGGGTCGGTACTTCTTCAGGAGTTTCATCTACCGTGGATCTAGGGTCCAAGATAGGATCCACCATGAATGGAGGATCTACTTCCTGAAGTGAGCCTGCCGAGTTCGTTAACTCGACTTGCTCATTTGATGAGACCCTTGAGTTCAATAACCCAACTCTCCTATTCAATGAGTTTCTTGAGTTCGATAACTCAACTTGCTCATTAAACGTGTCGAATGAGTTCATTAACTCATTTGGCTCATCATCTTGAACTTCTTCAAATTGTACCGTATCTCTGACATTTCCTGATAAGAACTCTTTCTCAAGGAAATGCGCTGTCCTAGCCACGAAAATCTTATTTTCTGGCTTAAGGTAGAAATAATACCCTTTGGTTTCCTTTGGATAACCAATGAAATGGCACAAGTCAGCCTTTGGGCCTAGCTTGTCTACGTTCAATTTCTTGACGTAGGCCAAGCAACCCCAAACCCTGAGAAAGCTAATCTTGGGACGTTTCCCAAACCACATCTCATATGGTACTTTCTCAGCTGACTTGGTTGGACAATTATTTAAGGTAAGTGCGGCAGTTTGCAACGCGTAACCCCAGAAGCTGACATGTAGGTCGGTTCGACTCATCATGGATCGCAAACTGTCTAACAGAGTGCGATTCCTCCTTTCGGACACACCATTATGTTGTGGTGTTCCGGCCGGTGTGAGTTGTGAAACAATTCCACAATCTCTAAGATGAGCGTCAAACTCGTGGCTCATATATTCGCCTCCTCGATCGAATCGAAGAGTCTTAATAGTCTTGCCGAGTTGATTCTCTACTTCATTTTGGAATTCTTTGAACTTTTCAAAGGCTTCACTCTTGTGCTTCATTAGATAGACATAGCCATAACGGCTAAGGTCATCCGTGAAGGTAATGAAGTAGGGAAAACCACCTCTTGCAGGAGTGTTCATTGGACCACATACATCGGTATGTATTATCCCCAATAAATCACTTGCCCTTTCACTCGTTCCAGTGAAAGGCGATTTGGTCATCTTGCCTAAAAGGCATGATTCGCATTGGTCATATGATTCAAAATCAAGTGACTCAATAATTCCACTTTCGTGGAGTTTCTTGATGCGATTTTCATTTATATGACCAAGTCTGCAATGCCATAGGTAGGTAGGATTCAAGTCGTTAGGCTTGTTCCTTTTAATATTTACGTTATATACCTCATGATCCTCATCTAGTATGAAAAGACCATTTTGGTTTGAAGCTTTTGCATAAAGTAAACCATCACGATTAATAGAACACATCTTTCTTTCCATAAGGATGGTAAAACCATCATTGTTCAAAACAGATATGGAAATAATATTTCTAGAAATAGCGGGAATACAATATACATTATTTAAAACTTAGACCATCCCGGATGGTAGTTTTAAATCTATCTTGCCCACGGCAACTGCAGCAACCTTTGCTCCATTGCCCACCCGCAAGTCCACCTCTCCCTTCCGAAGAGCTCTACTGTCCTGTAGTACCTGCATATTTCGACAAATATGAGAACCACATCCTGAGTCAAGTACCCAAGTAGAGTTATTAGAGGTGATAAAAGCTTCAATAACGAATATACCTGCCGGAAGAGTCCCACTCTTCTTGTCTTCGAGGTACTTCTTGCAGTTCCTCTTCCAGTGACCAGGTGTATTACAATAATGACACTGGTCAGTCCCCTTAGGACCTTTAGCCGGAGTTTTGGAAGTCTGGGCCTTGACTGTTTTGATAGATCCAGTCTTGGCCTTTCCCTTCCATTTCCCCTTGCCTTTCTTAAAGGCCTTCTTGTTCTGAATCATCAGAACAGAGGGAGTAGGGGTAGAGCTCTTCCCACACTTCAACGCAGTATCAGCCGTGCTGATCATGTTATGTAACTCCGATAACGATTTATCGAAGTCATGCATGTTGAAGTTCATGACAAAGTTACCAAACTTGTCAGGAAGGGAACGGAGGATTATGTCAACGGCCAAATCCTTGGAAAACTGAGTTCCCAAAGACTCAAGTCTCTCGATGATCCCAATCATCTTGAGAACATGAGAACTGGCCTGTTGACCATTGGATAGTTTGCAATCCATGAGGGCACAAACAGCTTCGTACCGCTCATTTCTTGCCCGCTTCTGGAACATCTCTTCCAGTGTGCTGTACATGTCATATGCTGCCACATTTTCGAACTGAATCTGAAGATTCGGTTCCATGTTGGCTAGCATAAGACATTGGACATCCAATGCATCATCCACGTGTACATCATATGCACTACGTTCTAGCTCATCGGCATTATCTCCGGGTGGTGGAGGAAGTTCTTCCTTAAGAACATACTCGACTCTCTCGTGCTTGAGAACGATTCTCAAGTTACGAGACCAGTCGTTGAAGTTATTGCCATTGAGTTTACACTTCTCAAGTGTAGATCGGAGTGAATTTAAAGTTGATTTCTTAGCAGTTGCCATCTAAAAACATGCGAGTATGAAACGACATTCAGTTTAATTTATATGTAAAACATACGATACAAGTAAAGCATGCTTGAAATAATAATACGAGTACCAACAACCCCTCGAAGTGTACAAGTATACCAAGACCCCACGGGCTTGGGTATGAGCGGCACACGCAATCATCCTCATAGTCCAATCCATGGGTAAGTCCTACTAGACTATCATATATTAATCATCCAATGATTATATATGACTCTTGGCGTCTATTATTAGTCGTTTTATGACATTATAGACTTCTTTTGCCAAACGGGCCGGTTCGATGGGCTAACCTGTAGCCACGTTTTAAGTAACCTTAGTTCACCATAAAGGGATGGATTACATTTGCCGGTTCGATGGGCTAACCTGTAGCGCATGTAATCCCATTGCCTCCTATTCCTATGAATCAAAGTGCCCATCTAGGGATGATCCACCCGAAACGTAGGAAAGTTTGACAACTTTGAACTTAAGGTTTGGCAAACACTTAATTATAACGTGGAGGGGTTTAGATTAAACATGTAATCCACATTTCATGCATATCACAAAAGGTGTACATATATGTCAAGAAAATATATGTAAGCATGAAACATGACATGAATAATAAACACTTTAAAGGGACGTGATATGGCCTAAAGAACATTAAATAAAACTAGTCTAACTAGTTCTAAACTAAGTCCTTGGTCTCCGTCTTCTTGGACATCGCCATGCTCCAAGTCCGTCTCTTCATGTCTTGTTACATAATCAACTTTCGCATTAAATGGCACATGCGCCGCGAAAAAGAAATAACAATACAAGAATGTAAAACGACACATGCGTCGTATTTCAATATCAAGGACAGTACGCAGACTGTATTTCGAATAAATACTAGGCCATATCAAATCCCTATTCCATTCAGACTACAGTTTATATATGCATAACACATTATACATAAATCACATAAACATGCTAGGAATAGAATAAAACGCACAAGCAACACACAACTCACACACAAACTCACATTCAAATAATGTGAACATAGTCATACATACATATCATAACCTTTAGTTGTCCAACAACTAACTTAGCCAATTTTAGGAAGTTCTATCATAAGTTCAACATATTGAACTAATAACCCGATTTCATTCAAAGAGACTTAACATAAGTTATATTTGTTAAGGTTTGAAATTTATAATAACTCAAACCTCAAACTTCCTTTCGATACTCAATTAATCAATTTAATTAGTACCGATAGGATAAAATCAAAGTGCTCCCACTTACCTCCACAAGACTCGCCATAAGACGATCTTATGTTGGAAGAGCTAGATTTTGACATACATGCTAATTTTAAACTATTTTAAACTTCTCAAAGAATGTTTTGGACTTATAAGATTATTTCCGGAATGAAAACAATCTCTAAGTCACCCATAACAAACCGAAAACGTCCATAAACATCAAATGACTTTGAACTTAATCGATTTGTTTTTGTTTCGAAAACATAGGGCAAAAATACCGTCCATCGTGCTATGACAGCCACGATGGCGGCCATACTGGTCAGTGAGCCACTGAGCCCATCGTGGGAAACTTACTGGACATGGATTGAACCATTAGTATTTACTCATTAGAATTTGCATATACTTATTAGAATTTACTCATACTAGAATTCAAATGTATTTAGCATATTTAACTTTTCTTCCAGATTGTAAACGACTTCCAGTGAGGAAATTTTGCGATTTCGCCATCGTGAGTTCACAACTCACGATGGAGGCCACGATGGGAGGGTTCCGAAGACAAAACTTTGGCTATGGTTCATATATCGACATATATACTATATGGTACTACTTTAAACACTTCTAAAACATGTTAAACGTGTAATATAGCTCATGATACCATGTTGGAATATCCCGGGGTTGCAAGACACAATGAAATACAATAGTTCATATGTCATACAACCCTAATTCGTTGATCGTTAGAACTTACACAATGAAACTAGCTCATAGAAGTATATGTTTAAAGGTAGTGTGAATATGCTACAATTAACATATAAAAGAGTAGTGCTACAAAGTTATACCTTTGAAGCGTGAGCGGAAGCTTTGTAAATCTTTAAGCGTTTATCCCCACACCTTGCTCCTTTGCTTTCTCCTTGAAGAAATGTCTATCACCAAGGTGATATGAAACTACTATGAAATAGTCCACACCAATACCTTAGATAGCAATAAGACACACTTGGACTAGTGTGTGTTATTGAGGAGTATGTAGTCTTTACTACTATAGCAAAATTGTAGAACTAGTTCTACACTCTACACTTAGAGTTTTGCTAGAGGGTTGAGGTTGAAGATAAAGTGTGTTTGTTTGTGTTCTTGTGTTCTCTAGCAAGAGATATGCAAGACTTAGATTGATATCTTCACATTCAATATCATCTTATGATATAGAATGGATGATGAAACATATTGCACACTAAACAAACACATTAACCATCCATATGGTTAATGCCTCTTGGTCCATGGAAGATGCTCTTACAAGAGTTCTTCCCAAGGGATACAAAGTCTTCCCAAGGCATAAAGTAGCCACCAAGATGTCAACTCCTCATAATGATGAGATTAATTAATTAATCTTAATTAATTAATTAAATCATATCTTGTTTAATTAATTCATTAATTAATTAAATCATTTCAATAAATGATAATATATAAATATATATCTCACATATATATATATATATACACAAACCCTAAATAGTGCGTCCGGAACTAATTCCGGGCGCACCATCGGTTCGGTCGAGACACGATCTCGATCGAACCGAAATTCCTCAATATGGATCAAATCCCTTATTCACTTTCGGGTCACTACTCGAAAGTATCTTCGGTAATTGTTATGTGTGTGACCTCATAGCCCGAGTAACGAAAGCATCGGGATTCAACGTATAAGACCGTATACTCGAATCCCGAAGATCATCGTGAGAGCCTAGTCTGCCATTCGATGACCCCCGGCATTATCTCGGGTGAGACTACTGATAGTTCAGATAACTATCGGTTGTTGAACCGTATATATAGATGATATAGTTCACGGGCACTAATTGAGGAAATTGACACATCAATTTCCAACAGAGATAGGATAGTATTTTGATTTTAAAACATTGCCGCAGAGAGATTGATTATTAAGTAACATTTTGAAGCCGTTGTTAGCAAGTAGGGATTTATTGAAAAGAGAAAGATTTTTAAAATTGAAACCACCTAAATTTTTGTTCAAAGAGAGAAAATGCCAGTTAACCCAATGAATTTTCTTGTTGTTGATGTTATCATTCCAAAGAAAATTGGCGAAAATGGTTTCAAGTTTTTTAATATAGTTTGTAGGAAATTTATAAACGGACATAGGATACACTAACATGGAAGTGAAAACAGATTTTATAAGAGTGATTTTACCAGCTTGGTTTAGAAATTTGGAACTCCAAGATAAAACACGTTTTTTAATACTTTCAATAATTTCTATAAACACAAGATTTCTATTGGTATGAATATCTAAATTAATACCAAGGTACTTTACTAACTGATTAGATTCCTTAAGATTAAGAGAATGCATGACTTTATCTTTTACATGATCAGGTGTTAAAGGGCTAAAATAAATTTGGGACTTGTCAAAATTAATAAGCTGACCAGAAACATTACAGTAGGCTGTGAGAGTTTTTTCAAAGTTTAAAATTGTTGTTGAATCTAGTTTAAGAAAAAAGTAGCTATCATCCGCAAAGAGTAAATGTGAAAGTTTAGGAGAGTTTCTGGTAATACCAATACCTTTAATCAAAGAGTTAGATTGAGCCACACAAAGACTAGCAGATAAAGCTTCCGTACAGATAGCAAATAAAATATGTGAGAGGGGATACCCTTGGCGAAGACCACACGTAGGCTTAAAAGGGGTGGAGACTTTGCCATTAACTAAAACAGAATATTGAACAGTGGTGATACATTCTTTAATTGAATTGATCCAAGAGGCAGGAAAATTCATAACAGAAAGGATTTTAAACAGAAAGTCCCAATTTATTCTATCGAAAGCCTTACTCATGTCAATTTTAATTGCCCCCAAACCCACTTTTTTGCATTTTGATGTGCGAATGAAATCAGTTAGTTCTTGAGTAAGAATAATATTATCCTGAATCCTTCTACCAGGAATAAAACCATTTTGATATTTTGAAATTAAAGAATGCAAAACAGGTTTTAAACGATTTACTAAAATTTTTGATGAGAGTTTATAAAGAGTGTTGCATAAACTAATAGGTCGAAAGTGTGAAACCTTAGAGGGAGATTCTATTTTTGGTAAAAGTGTGATATAAGTGTTGTTAATTTCTTTTAAAATTTTACCACCATTTAAAAATTGTAACACCGAAGAACAAATGTCATTTTGTAGAGTATTCCAATTATCTTGATAAAAACCGGCAGGAAACCCATCAGGTCCCGGGGATTTATTAGGATGCATTTGGAAAAGAGCAATACGAACTTCTTCAACAGTGAAAGGTCGAGAAAGGACATTAATTTGTTGAGAATTTAGTTTGTTTTTAATAGGTGAAAAATCGTAGTTTATAAGGTGAGAAGAGTGTTTTGATAAATTAGAAGTTGAATAAAGATGAGAAAAAAATTTTGTACATGTAGATTGAATACCGGGTTCATCTGTAACCGAATTATTATTATCATCTAAAATTTGCAAGATAGAGTTTATACGGAATTTTGTTTTTGTAGAGGCATGAAAGAATTTTGTATTAAAATCATCATTTTTAGCCCAAGAGATTTTAGCCCTCGTTTTCCAATATACATGTTCCACTTCAAGAAGAAGATCAAGTTATGAGTTAAGAGACGAGATGAGATGATCATTACGGGAGTTAAGAGGGTTTTTTTGTAAAGAGGCAAGATTAGATTGAATATCTTTCGCTGAAAAATATTACCAATTCTATTTTTATTCCAACATTTTATTTCTTTTTTAAATGACTCCAATTTTAGAGTGAAATCGTGCATATTGGTATTATGAAAATTGTAATGAGATGACCAAAAAGCATCTAGAATAAGTTTAAATTCAGGCAATTTGGAGATAAATTGCTCAAGTTTAAAAGGTCTAGGATTGGAGGAAGAAGTAAATTTAGTGGAAATGACAAATGGAGAATGATCAGATTTTTGAAATGGGAGAAAATTGCAACTAGCATTATTAAAAATGGTAAACCAAGCATCATTAGCCATAGCACTGTCTAACTTTTCGAATATTTTACCATTCTTTCTAATACCGGTCCAAGTGTAGAAATTTCCGTAACATGGTAAATCTTTAATGTCATAGTGATTTAGAAAAGCAAGAAGATGATCCGAGCCCTTAACCGAAGCACAGTCATTAGGAAGTTTTTCATTAGAAAATATAATTTGATTAAAGTCTCCCATTAACAAGATAGGATAGGAAGCAAAAGGGGATAAAATAGAAGTCAAGTTTTCCCAAAATTGTTTTCTTAAATGAGTTTTAGGTTCACCATATAAGCACACAAGGATCCAAGGCTTACCGTATTCAATAGTTAGCTCAAGGCATAAAAGATTTTTAGACGATAATAAAAGAGTGTAATTAACATTAGAAGCAAGACCCACCCAAAGACCTCCACTACGTCCTACTGAATCTATACCAACCGAGACAGGATAACCAAGAGAAGCTAATAATCTATCAGATTGGAACTTAGGATGGAGAGTTTCGGAGAGAAAACAGATATCAAGTATGTACAGTTTAGTGAACGAGGTGAGAAGTTTAACTGTCGAGACTTGACCGAGACCTCGACAGTTCCAAGATAGTAGATTAAGAGTTATGTTGGGGTTGTTTCGGGACAACCACCAAAACCCCTTTAAAAGAACAAGCCTCAGAAAGAACATAAAAACATTTAGAATCGTTATTATTAAAGAAAGCATCAGTGAAGAAGGTTGGCGTACCAGTTTTTTGTGAATTGGCTATCAAGTTTTCTATTGCGTGCAGTTGATCCGTTGAAATTTCAGCTTCATGAATCCTTTTCTTTTTGACGGGATTTTTGCAATGTTGGGGAAAGAGTTCTGTGTCACGGAGCTCTTCCGACATGGTCGGAGGTGGATTCATTGCTTTGAGACAAGCCTTTAATTTTTCACTGGAACTTACAACAACAGGTCCTACAAGAGTGTGCATTCTTTCCGGCATATTTTTTACCTTTATTATATCATTTGGATCTAGTTTTAAAGGATCATAGACCATGTGATTCCTTCTTTTTCTTTTACAGGGGGAAGAAGTCTTCACATCATTTGACAGATTGTTACCAGATACAAGATTGGAAGGTTTTGGGTTAGGATTAGAAGTTGAACCATGGCGTAGCGTAGAGGGATGTGGTCCAAGTATAGAAGTTCGAGGGCCAAGAATAGAAAGACGAGTATTAAAATAACAAGGTTCCAACTTAGAAGACCATCGACCAAGATTGGAGGGTCGGGGACCCAGTATTGACGGTTTTAAATCAAGGAGATCAGATATTGGACAATTGTTGCTGAAATATGGAATGTGATAGGAATTTGAAATCGGTTTATTATTTGGGTAATTAGAATTGGGTATTTTAGACCTAGAATTTGGGGTTTTTATTTGAGAAGAAGTAGAGAATTTAGACTCGAAGTTACCTTTGTGGTCCACTTGAGAGGTCTTTTGTTGATGATGATTTTGAACTCCGATTGAGTTTGAACCCGCCGACTGCCAATAATTGATGGCGTTTCTGTGGTGGTGATTCGAGGTCGAAATCGTGAAATCCTTGCTTGGAGAAGAGACATGAAGCATATGAGAATCATAGGTGTGAGATAATGTATAAGAATTTGTGTAGACTTTTTTGTTTGAAGAAGATGTGAGATCTGAGATGATTTTGGGTGACGGCGGCGGCTGACCTAAAGATGGTGAAGAAGATTTCAAGAGAGCGAGTTGTACTTATATGCTTACAACTATCTTGTAAGCACCATGCTCACAAAAGTTTCATGGTCATTTAAAAAATGTTTTTTTTTTTAAATGGAATGTGAAAAAGTAACACCAAATTTATTGCACTCCAAATTTATTGCCATTTATTAACCAAAATAACACACAAATCTAGAATCTTAATTATGAAATTTTACAAAATATACTCACAATTTTAAACTTGAATACTTAACACATATAAACAATACAAATTTGATTGGTGTACTCGAATTAAATTTTTATTTTCTACTCTGATTTACTCCCTCCATCCCTAATTGATAGAGATACATTCCCAAAATAGAAATCCCTTTTTTGATTTCATTTTGACCAAATTTAGTAATAAAAGGTGGAGGGAAATTTGGTTTTGTGAGATAAGTTTAAAATTTCCTAAAAGTATGTGCAAAATCAAATAGCCCTATCAAAAAGGGATGGATGGAGTATATAATTTGGTTTGGTATTGCTTTAAGTCTAGTAAAAGAAGTTATACTTCAATTTATTTTAAATGAGATTAATACTAAAATTCATATTTTCGATATTGGTGAGCTGAAGTAATCATTGCATTTAACTTTCTCTCTCCAATCTAAATTAATTGCTAATTACTCTATCATTAATACCCAAAATACCACTATTATTGTTTTTCCACTTAAAAATGTAAGGACAAAAATATCCAATTAAATATCAATCATAGGATTAAAATATTACTTAAACTCTTAATCTAACGACTCAGATGATAATGAACACCATGCTCACAAGACCTCCTAAGCATACAAGAAAATTATGTTGTCAACAACATAACAATTTATTGATGACGATAGAATTAGAAGAAGAAGAATACATTAATAATAAAATAGTTTGTATATCTAAGTCAACTAAACATTTATCACGATAACATCATTCTCAAAGAAGAAGAAGAATACATTAATATTCCCTCCGTTCTTTTACCTCGAATTTTTTTTTTCCTAAATACTTATATTTCTAGCATAATTAATTATAAATTTATTTTATCGTATGTAACTTTTTATTATTTGTTATTATGAATTTATCAACCAACCAGTTATATAGTTTGAATTCATTGTCATTTTACATTTCCAACATACTTTTTGATTATATATTTTTAATTTATGTGCAAATGACTAGAAAGACAAGTAAAAAAACCGAAGAAAATAATAAATATTTCTCTTTTTAGCATTTTATAATAGCTCTAGTTCTGTTAAGATGCACATCCCACCCGCCGATGTTGTTTCCGGCAGTTAATACCGGCGATGAAAGTTCTGTCGATGATTAGGTTACACGTGAGGGGGAGTGTTAAGATGCACATCCCACATCGAAAGTCGATATACTCCCGGGTTAATATATAAGATCTTGGGTTACTCCCTCTATTGCCAATTGGTTTTAGAGTGGAACCCCATAGACTCTTATCAAGTTCTATATATGTTTATGACTCTCAATCGACTCTCTTGTGGGACCGTTTTGACAAAGAAGCCTTACTTCTTCCCCTTCAATGTAGCATATCTTAGTCTTTTTTGTTTCTTTTCTTCGTAAATAGCGATGATATAAGTTTCGGACTTAGAACCTTCTGATCGTTAAGAAAAAAAATTTCAACTAAGATATTCGATCAACTCAGTATATCTTACTTTTAAGAAAACTAAAACGGGATTGGCAAATGGACAATCTCATTCGAAAAGAAATCTTTAAATTTAAAATTATAAAAAAGTAATTTATTAAATTCATTCTAAAGAGTTTTTAGAGATGGAACAGAATATAAATTTCCCACTTTGTTTAACGCACGGAGACAAATCTTTCTCAAAACAAAAGATCTATGGGATTGAGATATGTACTATACTATTTGTATTGAGCCGCATAACTTGACAAACTAATTTGGGGTGTTTCCATTACAAATATTCTAGGCTGTTGTCATCTTCATGAAAAAGGTTATCTTTATCCACTCAATCGTGGGTATTTTTTTTCTTTATTATTCTATACATGGACCATGCTAGATAAGTATATATAAAAACGGTATTTACCTAAATATCGTATATTAAAATAAATATCTAAAATAACTAAGTTTTTATTTAATATTTACATATTCTTAGGTTCGAATCCCTCTAAAATGATACAATATTCTTCATTTCTAATAATAAAATGAAAACTCTAAGTACTTTCCGCACCAATCTCAAACTCTCTTACACCAAAAGATTGTATGAAAGTACAAAATTATCCTTTTGTATAAATAGCCTAGTTAGAAGCATTTTAACTCATTATTCAAATTACATTTCTCTCCTACACCAATTCTCTCTAGACAAACCCTAAATTCTATACACTTTTTTTGAACTTCAAAAAATTTAAATGTGTGTGATTTTCTTAAAACGATGAACATGAACTTGGCCAAATTTTTGCCTAATGAGAATAACATACAAGACCCATACATTAACTTTGATAACTTGGTAAACAACTTTTCAGTTTTTTTTTTTTTACTTTTTAACAAATTATCAAAGTTAAAATCTGCAGGTTTGAACAGTCCGATTAGCATACGGCGTGAATGTCGTTTTTCATGTCATGGCATACGGCATGAATGCTGTTTTTCATGTCTTGGCATACGAGTGAACGATGTTGTTCGTGTCCTGGTATACGGCGTGCATGCCGGTTTTTTTGTTTGGGCATACCGAGTAAATGCCATTGTTTATGTTTGGGCATACAACGTGAATACCGTTGTTCATATTCTCGCATATTTGATTTATGTTGTATTGATTTGCGATTCACAATTAAAAACTTGAACTATTTGAACAATTCTATCGGCATATGAAGCATATTAGGTTTATGTTGGATTGGTTTGCACTGAATGTACCGTTTATGCATGTGTTAACTAGTGCCCGAATTGCAAATGCCATTAAAGATATATTTTTAATGCCCATCTACTAATGCGACATGTCTTTCAAATGTCCAAAGATATATTTTTTAAGACAGTTAGTTTCGGTATATTAAATATATCTGCAAATACTAATATGGCAGCATGTCATTCAATATTTATTGTTTGTAATTAAATAATTGAGTAAAAAGAAATGATGTTTATATACTCTTGTATTGCATATCCACCATACACTCACAAACAAAGTACTAAGGGTCCAAATGTTCACAAAAATACGATGATTATGGGTAAAATACGTTATGGGTAGTAAGAAATGTAATTATAATGATCACGAGTGACATCTAATGAAACAAAGTGATTTCAAGATATAGTTATCAAATTATTTTGTTAATTGGATATTAAATATGAAAGAATTAAATCGATGAACAATAAAATTAATCATCATTTATAAAATCGTTATATGGTTCGTTTTGATAATATATAAAATATAATGATGAACAATAAGTGACATGAAAGTAGTATGCCCAGTTAATCGAAAGGCATATAATGACTAAACCAAATATGTCAGGATATGAGTACCGGCATTCACGTTGTATGCCCAAACATAAACAGTGACATTCACTTTGTATACCCAAACAGAAACAACGGCATGCACACCGTATACTAGGACAAGAACAACATCATTCACCCCGTATGTCAGGACATGGAAAACGGCATTCACGCCGTATGCCAATCGGATTGCTCACAATTACAGATTTTAACGTTAATAATCTATTAAAAAGTAAAAAAACTGAAATGTATACCAAGTTATCAAAATTAATGTATGGGTCTTGTATGTTATCCTCATTACGCAAAAATTTGGCCAAATTCATGTTCATCGTTTTAAGAAAATCACACAAACTTAAATTTTTTTGCAGTTAAAGAAAAGTATATAGGATTTAGGGTTTGTCTAGAGAGAATTAGTGTAGGAGAGAAATGTAATTAGAATAATGAGTCAAAATACTTCTAACTATGCTATTTATATGAAAGGATAATTTTGTACTTTCATACAATCTTTTGGTGTAGGAGAGTTTGAGATTGGTGCGAAAAGTACTTCCCATGTTGTCACAATAATTAGGATGTTATTCAATAATTCTTCAAAAATAAGAACAAAAGTTACCCATATCAATTTCTCCTATTCTAAATAAATATCATTCAAATATTTCCCATTCGATATGATCTTACACCATCTCTAGTAGGAGATAATTGATATCCCCAATATTTCATACCACCTCATATTATTCCTTCACCATATTATCAAATATCTTCAATTATCTTTCAAATATCATCATACTCTATAATAGAAGATATTTCAAAAAGTTATTTCATTTTCTTTCACTTCCACAAAATTTTCTCTCACTTCCACATCATTTTCTCTTTTTATCACATATAAAAACGTGAGGAAATGAGTTAATCGAATAGCCTAGTGGAAAAGGCTCTTGCTAGTGACCAAAAAGGTTGTGGGTTCGAAACTCACATCTATCGCTAATTTAAAAAAAAAGAAAAAAAACTTGAGGAAATGAAGAGAAAGTGAGAAAATCAATAGAAAAAATTGGCGTTTTAATCAAACAAACCTAAGTTCTATTTATAATTCTTCAAAAATAAAAAATATTGGCGCAAAAAAGAAAATTAAATTCTAAAATTATTTATGTAAAAAATGTCAATTAGAAAAATAGGATAGGATAAACAAAAAAGTTGAAAATGTGGGAAAAGGTACACTTGTCAGCCAAATGAAATGTGGCATACTATGGTTCGCTAGTCAATTTAACTTTTCCAGATAATTAGAGAATTATTGCATAATTCTCAATAAATGGAAAAAAACTTACACATCTCTAAATATTTCTTATTGGAGGAAAATACTTCTTCAATTAACTGTTGTTGGAGATGATCTTAGTAGAAAGTCCGTCATGAGTGGCTTCCCAAAGCATAATCCACTTAGGCCATGGTCCACTTTAAAATTTGAAAGTTATACTTTTGTCATAATAGTTCTGTTAATTTGGAAGGACATTTTTCATTTGCCCCTTTTTAAGTTTTCTCCTAATAGTTCCCTCTACTTATTTAGTTATTTTAAATAAATTTTTTCAAGGCATAACTTTGATAATCAATTCATTTATATGTATAATGTAGAAAATTATAAAAAATAATTTTCCCCCCTGCCCTCATCTTTGTCTGACTTAGCGATGAACCAGAACAATGAGTTGCCACATAACGATTTCCCATTTCTCGGTAATTTGGGGATGCAACAAGATGTTAATTCTGGAATCTCAGGGTCAAGAGGGTTGATTCATAGTTATAACCTTTCAAATGAGGATCATCATCAAAATCCACATGATCGAGGGGAAAATGTAAGGTCAATGTTTGATGACTCTCAACACTCGTCATTTCAACAAAGCGTTAATGGATCACACTCAGGGATGCCTCAACGTAGTTTCTCTTCTGGTCATACGGGCAGACAACACCTAAATGCACAAATTAACAAGGGAGTCTTATCTGAAGGGAAAGGTGGACACTCTTCAAATACGGATCACTCAAATCCATTCCTAGCGGAGAATTCAGAGTGGATTGAGGCTCAAAGACTGCTTGATCCAGACTTCCAAAATAACATTTTCTCTGAACAGCGCGAACAAGATGACCTCATGAGTGTTTTTTCAAAACAGGTTAAGTTTACCTGGTTTTGAATCTTTATTCTTATGGTTTTGATTCTATAAAGCCAGTTGATTTGGTTCATATTCACACGTTGGTATCTTATCCGGTAACAGCATGACAGTGCGGCTCTTGTTGACAATGACTTCTTGATGGATGGGTATTTCTTGGATTATCTTCCACAGAACATATAATGGTGACATTGTTATAAAATTTTTCTCATTGCGTTGCATAAATACTTACTGAAGTTGTCGTTGTTGTCAGTAATAACCTGGCAAGTTTCTATGATTTGCAGATACCGAAGAAGATGAACCGATAGAAAGAAGGGAATTACGAGCGGAAGAAGAAGTCAGAGAAGGGAGATGAGATAACAGTTAAGAAAGAAGAAAATTAGATTAAGACTCGTGAGATTCGTTTCATTACTTCATTTGAGAACAGCTTGACGCCATATATTAAGTTGAAACACTTTCGAGTATTCAATATACAAATAACTACTTCTGCAATTAATTATTAATTTCGAATATGAAATCTTTCTTCATAGTACACTAACGAACGCTAGAATTCAAAAGGGAACATTAAGAAGAACAATGCATATAAGCTAAACAAGCATTCAAGTCTGGCAATGCCTAATCAACACATGAGAAGTATCAGAATTTTGATAATACAATGATCCCTTCCAAATCAACCTAAGTATAACATACCAAAAAGTAAAATAAACTTCATATACCGAAAAGATATCTCAGCAAACAAAGAGCATAAGACATTTATAACATCAACATTCAAAGACACATCTTCAGGAGACCTTTCCCAGTAAATTGCGTGATGGTCTCGTAGCGTTTAGCCCTTGAGCTTGTTGTCATTATGGCCAAATTGTGAGAGAAAGTGAGCAAGCATTGTGAAGAGTACAACAATCCACGACATGAGACAATGAAAGGAAATAACAAAATAGTCGGTGAATTTTCTCTTGAGTTGGTGAGTTCGATCAACCTGAATCAATGCCCAGTATATTGTTTCCGTCACAGTAAATGATATCACTGGATCTAACTCCTCCAGGAGTATTCCCTGCTATGTTTCACAGACTATATCATATGCCCCTGTTGTCTCTGATATGCCCAAATATTCACATAGTTTCACACGGCTGGTTATTCTATCGTTGTTATTTAGCAGATCTCCGTGAGTCAATATCAAGATTGGTTTCTCATCTGCAAGCAATTACACTATTTATAACTGCAACATGACCTGTTACTGATACATACTATTTTATTCGAGAACGTCCTAGTATATGACAAGAGAGACAAAAATTGCAAAGAACTCTTGTTAGATGTTAGACCATTCGAGATTCAAGAACCCCCGAGTCCATAACAAACTTCTAACTTTCTGTTTATGAACAAATCGAATAATAAGTAACGATCAAACTTGGCCTCACCTTTTATGTCTATATATAGGCAATGTCTTTTTAGGATAGTTAACTAAATAATCACTTCACTCAAACACTCAATGTCATTTAGATATCTGTTTATGAACAAGAGTATGTCATCCGACCATTTAATGAGATGAGACTTGATTAGGTACGGTCTAAAATGCGATACGATAAATGTAAGTATATGACGATTGGCGTATTTTAGCAAATTTTATCAATGGATACGAATCATTGCTCCTAAAGTAGGTTGATTAATCGTTGAATAAAAAACGAAAAATAGATAAAGGGAATCAGAGATCCGACTTACTAGCATTTTGTTGTGTTTTGATCCAAAGAACAATCTCCAACCAGCCGAATTGATTAAAATAGACTTAAACCAAAACCCCCAAATCTGAAATAAGAACCCTAAAGTTCGAATATCAAATTCAACGGCTACTATCGATCTTCACTAATTCACGATAATTGAAAGCAATTGAAACAACAAGAATATTTGGTGTGGTTCAGGAATCACCTTCCCCACTAAGAATTAGATTATTAACAATTGAATTGATCGATTAGAATCCTATCAACTTCAACTATGAACTAAGAACCCTAATTCTGTAATATACTCTATCAACGTTTCTATATCGCAATTGATTGAATACATGAGCTATTTATAGCCAAGAGATGAATCAGAAACCTAATCTAATTAGTATTACAATGTTAATTGATCTAGAATTCCTTTAGCTATAAAGTCAAGGACTCCTCTCCTACTAGGACTAGGATGTCTTCAATTCAACTCCAATTGTACATCAAACTCTTTGATAGCTGACTCTAGTAAGCTTCCTCAGCAACCATGCATTCCATGCAAGTCACCATGCACGATCATCTTTCGTAAATGAGGGAGAGGAACCCTAATAATTCTCCCCCTTCCGAGCCTCAAAGCTGGGAGAATACATTCCTGAACTTCAGTTATGTGTAAATGTGCTAAGGCCAGACTTAGCACAGCAGACCTCATGTTTTCCCTTTGGCAAAACTTTGGTCATCATATCAGGTGCATTATCATCAGTATGCACTTTGACAAGAGATAACAATTTTCTATCAAGCACCTCCCTAATTCAATGATACCTCACATCTATGTGTTTGGATTTAGGGTGGAAAGTCAGATTTTTACTAAGGTGAATGGCACTCTGTGAATCACTCTGAATAATGTATTTAGACTAATTGATTCCTAGCTCCTTGAAGATCCTCTTCATCCAAAGAAGTTCTTTGCAGCATTCTGTAATGGCTATGTATTCAGCCTCAGTAGTGGAAAGTGCAACACACTTTTGTAGTTTAGATTGCCATGACACAGCTCCCCCTGCAAATGTAAACAAATATCCAGATGTGGATCTCTTTGAATCAGGTTCACCAGCCATATCAACATCTGTAAATGCTTCAAGTGTTGCATTCTTTCCTTGGTAATAGATGCATTTATCACCTGTTCCTTTTAGATACTTGAAGATCCACTTAACTGCTTCCCAGTGTTGTTTTCCTGGACTTGCCAAGTACCTACTGAGTACTCCAAGTGCATAAGCTATATCTGCCCTAGTGCAGATCATAGCATACATTAAACTCCCCACAGCAGAGGAGTATGGAACTTTGCCCATGTACTGGATATCTTCCTGAGATATAGGACAGTCCTTGAAACTTACTTTTATGACTGCATTTAATGGACAACTTACAGGCTTGGCATTCTGCATATTGAACCTGTTTAGTATCTTTTGTATGTATCTCTCTTGTGAGAGCCACAAGCAGTATTTTGATCTGTCTCTTCTGATTTCTATTCCAAGGATATACTTTTCTCCCCCTAAGTCTTTCATCTCAAATGCTCTGCTGAGATCTGATTTGAGTTTATTAATTTTATCCAGACTTGGTCCAGCCAATAGCATGTCATCTACATAAAGTAAAAGCAATACGAAATCACCATCTTTGAATGATTTCTTGTACACACAATGGTCCACGAATGTCTTCCTGTATCCTTGTTCAGCCATAAAGGAGTGAAACCTTTTATACCATTGTCTAGGGGCCTGTTTTAGGCCATAGAGACTTTTTATTAGTCTGCATACTTGATGTTCCTTGCCTTTTACTTTGAAGCCCTCAGGTTGTTCCATATGTATCAACTCATCAAGATTTCCATGTAAGAAGGCAGTCTTGACATCTAATTGTTCTAATTCTAGATTTAAACTTGTAGTTAGGGCTAATATAAATCTAATTGAGGTCATCTTTACTACTGGTGAGAATATCTCATCATAATCTACACCATATTTCTGTTCAAAGCCCTTTACTACTAATCTAGCTTTAAATCTAGGCTGTGTTTTACCTTCTTCAAATTTCAGTTTGTATACCCACTTATTCTTTAATACTTTCTTGCCTGGAATTCTATTAACTAACTGAAAGGTGTTATTCTTGTATAAGGAATTCATTTCCTCTTGCATAGCTTTTAACCATTCCTCCTTATGATCACTTTCCAGGGCCTCATGATTGAACATTGGTTCTCCCCCATCAGATACGAGTATATACTCTAAAACAGGATATCGTGTTGAAGGTATCCTTGTCCTTGAAGATGTTCTCACAGCTTGCTGTATTTCTATTGGTGGATTTCCAATTTGATCACTACTCTCATCTTCTAGTGTTTCTGTATGATAATCAGTGAATTCTAGATTGGTCTCAGCATTGTGTGTATTGATTTGATTATCAATATCAGGTGTAATAGGTGCAGTTTGATCATCATCATCAGATTCCCAGCTGATCAGATCATCTTCATAGTCTGGTAATTCTTCTTTATTTCTGATGTTGCTTATATTATGATCTTCAATGAACTTCACATCTCTGCTCCTATATATTTTCTTGTTTATTGGATCATAAAGTTTGTATCCAAACTTTTCATCCCTATAACTCAAGAGTATGCATTCCCTGGATTTCTTTTCTAATTTTGATCTTTCATCATGTGGGATAAGCATGAAAGATCTACAGCCAAACACCCTTAGGTGCTTGTAAGAAGCTTCCTTTCCTGACCAAATAGACTCAGGCACATTTCCATCCAATACATGTGTTGGTGATAAATTAATGATTTGAACAGCAGCCACCATTGCCTCTCCCCAAAAACTGTTAGGTAAGCAAGCTTTTGAGAGCATGCATTTGATTTTCTCTACTATTGTTCTATTCATTCACTCAGAGACTCCATTGTGCTGAGGTGTTTTTGGCACACTTTACTCATGTCTTATTCCATGTGATCTGCAGTATCTATCAAATTCTCCAATATATTCACCTCCATTATCAGTTCTAATACACTTAAGTTGTTTACTAGTTTGTCTTTCAACTGATACATGGAAGCTCTTAAAGTAATCAAACACTTGATTGTTTGTTTTTATGGCAAACACCCACACTTTTCTGGAGTAGTCATCTATGAAAGGTACAAAATATGAGCATCCTCTTATTGTCTGAACTCTCATAGGACCACATACATCAGAGTAAACAAGTTCCAGTATTTCAGTTTTCCTGTTACTTTGTTTATTAAATGAAACGCTGTGTTGTTTGCCCATTATGCAGTGTGTACAAGTGTCTAAGCTTATTTCCTTATAACTAGGTATTGATCCCTTTTTTGACAATATAGCTAGACCTTTTGTACTCATGTGACCAAGCCTTTCATGCCAAATTTTAAGAGAAGGTTGGACACTGTTTATCTCACCATTGTGAATTTTGAGTGCAGTTGTGTATAAAGCTCCAGATTTCTTCCCTTCTGCAATTTGCATGCTTCCTTTGCTGAAAATCCATTGACCATTCCCAAACATGTTGATGTATCCTGCATCATCAAGTTTTCCAGTAGATATCAGGCTCATCCTGAAATCTGGAATATGTCTCACTTCTTTGAGTACAATAGTTTCCCAAGGCTTGTCCTTAGGTGAACATCACCAATTCCAATAATCTTGGAGACACCTGTGTTGCCCATTCTGGCTTCTCCAAAGTCCCCAGCTTCATAGGTGTTGAAGAACTTTCTATGTGGTGTCACATGGAATGATGCACCAGAGTCCACATTCCAATCCTCTTCAATTGTTGTATGTAGTATGTCACTATCAACAATTAGCAGGTCAGATATTGGTTGGACAGTAGCCACATTATTTTCTTTTGTTTTAACATTACCATTTGCTACATCCTTTTTGAATTTATAACATTCCGATTTCCAGTGCCCAGTTTTGTCACGGTAGTGACATTTATCAGCAGACTTATCCCTCCCTTTACTTTTAGCTTGAAATTGTTTCTTCTTTTTATATTGTTTGCCTTTTTCAAGTAGTAAAGTGTCTGAGTTTAAATTGCCTGATTTCTGACCTATTTGGTCTTTTCTTCTTCTGTCTTCATTGGTGATAGCATTAAAGATTACTTCCTTTGTCATCTCACCATCTGGCACTGAAGCACTCAATGAAACAGTAAGTGTTTCCCAAGAATCTGGGAGTGATCCTAGCATCCATAGTGCCTGCATCTCATCACTGAATTCCAGTCCCATAGCTGAGCATCGATTGAATATATGTTCCAGTTTGTTGAGATGTTCTGTCAGGGACTCTCCATCGACAAACCTGAGTTTACCAAGTTGGCTCATCAATCCAACCTTGTGTACTGAAGATCTTCTTTCATATAGAGATTGTAATTTCTTCCAACATCCATGTGCAGTCGTAGCATTCTCGACATGGTGTATTACTCCAGAGTCGATGTAATCTCTGATATATCCCAGGCATCTGCGATCAAGTTCACTCCATTCTTGTATGTCATGCCCTACAGGATGAATTCCTTCTTGCTCTATAGGTCTAGCCAATCTCTTGACATACAACCTATCGAGCATTTTAGTTTTCCAGATGTGGTAATTCGCGGCTGTTAGGAGTACCATCTTTGGTTTGTCAGATCCTCCCATGATTGAATCCGAGCTCTGATACCAGTTGTTGTGTTTTGATCCAAAGAACAATCCAGCCGAATTGATTAAAATAGACTTAAACCAAAACCCCCAAATCTGAAATAAGAACCCTAAAGTTCGAATATCAAATTCAACGGCTACTATCGATCTTCACTAATTCACGATAATTGAAAGCAATTGAAACAACAAGAATATTTGGTTTGGTTCAGGAATCACCTTCCCCACTAAGAATTAGATTATTAACAATTGAATTGATCGATTACAATCCTATCAGCATCAACTATGAACTAAGAACCCTAATTCTGTAATATACTCTATCAACGTTTCTATATCGCAATTGATTGAATACATGAGCTATTTATAGCCAAGAGATGAATCAGAAACCTAATCTAATTAGTATTACAATGCACATTGATCTAGAATTCCTTTAGCTATAAAGTCAAGGACTCCTCTCCTACTAGGACTAGGATGTCTTCAATTCAACTCCAATTGTACATCAAACTCTTTGATAGATGACTCTAGTAAGCTTCCTCAGCAACCATGCATTCCATGCAAGCCACCATGCACGATCATCTTTCGTAAATGAGGGCAAGGAACCCTAATAATTCTCCCCCTTCCGAGCCTCAAAGCTGGGAGAATACATTCCTGAACTTCAGTTATATATATGTGTAAATGTGCTAAGGCCAGACTTAGCACATCAGACCTCATGTTTTTCTCTTTGGCAAAACTTTGGTCATCATATCAGCTGCATTATCATCAGTATGCACTTTGACAAGAGATAACAATTTCCTATCAAGCAACCATGCACGATCATCTTTCGTAAATGAGGGCGAGGAACCCTAATACATTTCTAAGTGGGGGCAATGGAAGATGGCTTTAATGGGCTCTACTGCTTTCAAATCACCATCTTTGAACGCCTTATCCGTTTCTGCTAATTGGGAGTTAATTGCTAGTATGATCCCGGTAAATAGGGGTCTGGTGCACTTTGGTTCTCGAAAGTGGCACTGTTGCGAAAATGGTCCCTGAAAGTGTGTATATTGGTGCAATTTGGTCCTTATTCCGTCAGTTCCGTTAAATTTAAGTGTGAATAGCAATTTTTGGGGCAAAAATGAAACTTTTTAGGGACGAAACCAGTATCTGATCAAGAATGGGGATCATCTAATTGGAGCAAAGGGTGTAAGAGGGATTTTTCAGTAGATTGTGGGAATGAGGAGACTTTTGTGAAGATGTTTCGGGTTGATTACTGTTTGATTAAGGAGTTGTTCTTATTGAGGTTAAGATCACAAAACTTGCAATCTCCATTGCTTCATGCGTGCCAATCTCTATTTCAGCTCATAATATAGAATATACTCATTATGATGAAGTTGATACGACTGTGACTTGCTCTTGCAAAAATTGAAAGGTACTTCATCTATACTATATATAATGCGTAATGCCTCAAAAAAAATTAAAGAATAATATGCTCTTTTGTTTTGGTAATTTATCTAGAGCAAATTGCTGAAATAGTCCCCGATAGTATAACCGAGTTGCACTTTGGTCCTCAATACTTACAGGGTTGCAAGTTAGTCCCCGAAAATGGCCAAAAAGTTGCACTTTAGTCCCCACGTCAAGTTTTCCGTTAATATTTCAGGTTTGAGCGTTAATATTTGGGGTAAAAATATAATTTTTCAGATTTAAAGTTGATTTTTTGCTACATGTGATGTGTAATAATTCGCCCTAAATGATTTAATTAAGTTATAATAATTTGTAATATGTAAAATTTAATTTAAGTTCTATCATTTAGAACTCGTTAAAAATTGTTCGGAGCTCGTATTCGGTTCGATAAACGTTTGGACCAGCCTTAACGAGCCAGCCCAAACTAATGGACCAGCCCGCATCAGCTGGCCCAAGTCCAGCAACGCCTATAAAACCCAGCAGAGGTGATATGGGCGATGGCTGTAATGCAATGGTAGTTTAGAGATCACAGAGGTGATATGGGCGATGGCGGTAAAGCCGTGGTAGTTTAGAGCCGGTCAAAGAGGTGATGCGGGCGATAACGGTAGTGCCATGATATGGTGATGAGTATGAGTGGTCTCCCTACATGCGAGTTAGTTAGACTACTGTATAGTACGGAAGTCCGGATCTGGTGCATATAGTATTTCTGCATGTGTGGTATGTGCGAATATCGCACTTGGGTGGTTTGTGTTATTGCTGGTATTGATTGTTGAGCTGTTGAGCTTCATTATTTATCTATTGATTGTTGGTAGCCACCCGTGACTGATAATTCATCAGTTGTCGAGCTGACTCTTCGGGGACTTATTATTTTAGCAGGTTAGTTGCGTTGACCCCTGCTTCGGTGAGTGGCGACGGTGACATTAGGATCTCCCTCAGTCATTTCAGTGTCTCTGTGTGTTACATGTTGTATTTCATGTCTTACCCTTTGTAGTTATTATATTGTAAGTATCATTTTTCTCACCTTTTGTTTTGTGGGGTCATAGATTGCCATACCCCGATGGATATGGTGTAGTCTCTAATAAATGATTTTTGGTTTTTTTAAATAAATTATTTCTTTACAGTTACTCATGTCGTTAATTACACTGGTTTTTTCGAGTCATCCATCGAGTGGTGACTCTGTTACTGATTTGATATCGAGCCTAACCTCGAGGCGGCCTACTCGGGGCGGGTCGTTAGAAAAAACTTATTCTTATATTTAAATTTTTAAACTCGTTTTAGAAAACATATCAATTAAATTCATTTAACAAATTCTATTGTTGTTGGTTGAACGTAAATTATTATAGAAAATTATCATATCGATTATTATTTGAATAAGCGAATATTAATTAAACAAAATATCAACACGCACCACTCGGCTAGTTAAAGTAAATGACTACATAAATGAAATGTTAAAAAGAAGAAAATATAAAAAATGATAGAGACATATGTCAATTACACTCAATTAATTTGGTTGTACATAAATATTTTGGTTACATTGGTATTTAAGATAAATTAAGAGATATTAATCATGACTTTAATTTGGACTTCTACAATTATTTATACAAATAGATTATAACTTTTTTTCATTATCAAGGTATATGTATCGTGCTACACTTTATTTGGAACTATATTATGCTAATTTTTAATAAATTTTTTTTATGAGTTTATGTATTGACGTTGTGATTTATATTGACACATATTTCAAATAAGTATATCATTATTGTACTTATGTAATAGACTATTTACTCTAAGTATATAATAAAAAGTATGAAGTTCATGTATTTTATTACAAACTAATATAATCCATACTAGTTCTTTTTCTTTTTTTTGTAAATTAGCGATGGATGTGAGTTTCGAACCCAGGACCTTCTGGTCCCTAGCAAGAACCTTTTCCACTAGGCTATTCGATCAACTCATAATCCATACCAGTTCTTGTGGAGAAAGCATAATAATAAAACGACTCTTCATCTTAGTCATTTAGTGGTTTTGAATACTATTAATGGTCTTGGAGTTACCCCATAGTGGGCAATGAGTTTACTCTTTATAATTGTCATAATTACATGCATCAATATAAATAGGAAGTGTATTCTCAAACTCAAAATATTAACTTAGTGAACCTTAGCTTATTATAGAATGTCCAATCTATGACTTCTATTTTATTTACAGGATTGTTTGGTATACACATGTTATATATCTTATTAAAAATAAGACTTTATGTCACGATATTGTTGATTTTGTTGTTAATTTGTGATTTTGCACATGTATTTTCTTTGATATCGAAGATTCCAACACTATTTACATGTAGACTAATTATCTAGGACAAAGATTAGTGACTTACAATAGAGCTCTCAAACTACATACATAGTAATTCTCAACTTGTCACTTTATGATATTTTATTTTCTATAAATAGGTTTTAAATCAATATAAAGTATAATTCTGAAGAAAACTTATTTAGTTATCTTTTTCATATTTTAGTAGAGATTTTATGTTTAAGTGATGAAACTCATTTAAAAAACTTGATAAAGCTTGTTCAATTCTCTTTTTGTACAATCAAATAGAAATTATCATTTAACATTTTTGTTTAAATATTTTTCTTCATTAGCTCACTCTTTCTCAAGTTATAATGAATAGTTGTATAGAGTTATTAATAGAATTAATTTATTATCATATTATAGTATACATAAACTGATATGTTAAAAACATTGAAACTCATATGAATGATATTTGTAGTGGAGACTGTAAATAATTTTTATCTTAAACATCCAACAATATTTATATAAATTACTATCTATAAAAATGAATAAAATTTTATGTAGTCATTCTTCTTATAGGAGTAATATAATGGATATTTATAGAAACAAAGAGTATGTCATTATCTGTGTTTTTCCCAAAAGATAAAATAATTATAGTTGGCTTATTTTTATTTTGGACCCTGAACTATTACGTAAGTTTCAAATTGGACCCTGATACTATCCTAAGACTCATTTTGGACCCTATACTACGGTTTGTCTCATTTTGGACCCTAAAATGCCAAATATGATGGAATTTCATTTTAAAATAAGGGCAAAGTCGGAATAGCACATATATTAAACTTTTGGGGCATAATTTATAAATAACAAAATTTGTTAAATTAAAAAATAAACCAACCACTTCATCTTCTTCATCAAACCCCCACCCTCTTCATCTTCTTCATCAAACCCCCAAATTAACTTTCTCAATACTACACTTTTAGTCATTTCATTATCAAAATTCACTCTTTTGGTGTGTATAACAGATCATCAAGATAAAAAAAGTGTGTGCATAAGTTCCACTTTTTTAGTTTCTTGAAGTGAAAGTTATGAGAAAGCAGATCCATAAGGATGGATAAACATTGAAGGACCATCAAGTCTTTGAGATGAGAATTGCAGGTACCTTTCTCCAGCTTGCCTCAAAACATCTGCAATTGATATATTTTGGCTCTGCAAATTCGGCTCACTAAATTTCGCACTTGGAAGAAGAAGAAGAATTAATAAAGTAATAAAATAAAAAAGAAAAGGGTGAATCTGAAATGAGCATACATACAGTGAAACCAAACTGGATGGGATCAAGAGCGACGATCAAGACGCAAGCGAGGACGGACATGGAGTTATCCCTTATAGCCTGGTTTATGAATGAATTGTTGAGATGGTGGGGTGAGAAAGTGGGTTTATGAATGAATTGTTGAAGAAATAATGGGAAATAATGGGATGAACGGAGAAAAAATAGAGTGATTTACTAACCATAATAAAGGGATTGAGGTTGGAGGAGGAAGAAGGGTGGGGTGGTAGTGGTGGAGATTGGGGGTTTGATGGAGAAGATGAGGTGGTGGGATTTATTTTTAATTTAACAAGTTTTGTTATTTGTAAATTATGCTCCAAAGGTTTAATATATGTGTTTTTCCGACTTTGCCCTTATTTTAAAATGAAATTCCATCATATTTGGCATTTTAGGGTCCAAAATGAGACAAACCGTAGTATAAGGTCCAAAATGAGTCTTAGGATAGTATCAGGGTCCAATTTGAAACTTACGTGATAGTTCAGGGTCCAAAATAAAAATAAGCCATTATAGTTATATAACTTCCAACCATTTTAATTATGACGTTTTTACATTGAAGTAATTACATAAATATAAATTTTTATTTTAATAATCTAATAAATTGATGTAACTCATAAATCATGAAATGATGAAAGTCATGTAACTTTCAATTATTTTGTAATAAAGTAAATACATATATGCAATTATTATTTTAATTATTCATTAAAATCATGCAATACTTTAAATCAACAAATAGCGAACGTAACTTATAAATATCATAATTATGAGTTATAATTACAATAAAGGAAATTCATAAAAAAAAAAATTACATTGTGAAAGTCATTTCATGTTATCCAATTACAATCTTTAATTACAATGTTATCTAGTTGCATTGAGCAATAGCGGATCTAGGAGTATGAAAGTGTCCGTTCGAAATTGTCATAATTTTTAAAGTGCCTGTTCAAAACACTTAAATATATTCAAATATAGAGTTAATCGAATAGCCTAGTGGAAAAGGCTCTTGCTAGTGACCTGAAGGTCCTGGGTTTGAAACTCACATCTATCACTAATTTATAAAGAAAAAAAATATATTCAAATATAATTTTTAATGCTAATTTTTACATTAGTGTTTCCCTTACACATATATAATTTTTTTTTAAAAGTGCATGTTCGAGTGAACAACGGTAAACGTGTATAGGTCCGCTACTGGGTTTGATTAAACCAAAGTTATATGTGTCAACTGTGATCGAAAAATATGTAATTTTAATCTTCGACAATTAAACTAGACAATTAACTATATAAGGATGAATGTAGTATATGTTTGGTTATAGCTATAATGTTGTAAATATGAATATAATTTGTTAAGGGTCTGAAGATTGCAGTAGATCGAGCTTTAATTGGATATATATGTAATATTTCGTCCTAAGTTAACTATTTAGAGTATTAAATTTAAGACACAAAAAGATTGGACTCGATGCTATCGTTAGAGCTCGTTAAGTGTCGCATTTTAATCGTAATCGAGTAAGTTGTGAGCGAGCCAACCCTAATGGGCCAGCCCACATCAGCCAGCCCAACCCCCTCCCCTTATAAATTTCAACCACGCCTAACAAACCCTTCACGCATGCACATCTTCTTCCTCACTTAGCCGCGCGTCTTCCATAGCTCGAACCTTAGAGATTTTTTCCAGCCGTTCGAGTTTCATCTAGGCGTGCTCACCTTAGGATTCTCAACCAAGCAAGGTACACAATTCTCCCTGCATCTCGTCCGTTCTTGCTGTAATTTGAACCGTGTGTGCACCTTAAGGTTTGATGTACATAGTGCAGTGTCTAAACCCCTTAAAAATACGTTTAAATTGATGCGAAATAATCGATTTTGGGGAGGGGGTATGCGCGAGTATGTACTGCCCGAGTTCTTGGTGAATGTTTTATAGTATTTGATGTTATATGGAGCGAATGGTGATCTAGATTGCTGTCTTTGGAGGTTAAAAACTGTGTATAAACATATATATTTGTGGCCTTAATGTTGAGCGGATGTGAGTCAATTAGGGAGGTTCGTACCTTAGAATTGTTGCACGTTATCGAATCCGTCACCTTGCTTGCTTGTTCAGTCGAGTAGATGACTGATGTTGGTCGACTTCTTGTGCTATTCAGGTGTATTAAGATATTAGTTATGACCTAAAACATGACCTATTAGTGTAGCGCTCCATTCATATATCAAACGTGAGTGTTATAGGTCGATTATGGTGATGGTTGGACAAATGGATGAGGTATCGATTCTTAGAGGTTGATTACAAGATGAATATAGAAGGTAGGCGTTGGTAGAGTGTTAGAACGATTTGGGCAGCCATGTATTAGGGTGTTAAGTAATGAATGATGGATTACTAGGAGCTTAGGTCGCAATTTAATTGATAAGTTGAGATTATATTGATATCGGGTTGAGAAATAAGCTACGATGTATCGAAGTGTGAGATTTTGGCTAAGTTAAGGCTACGAATAATTGTTGTAGATTAATGACTTGATTTAGGCTTGATAAGGATATATTGTTAATATCTAAGTGTTGAATTACTAGGTTTATGATATGAATTGGGTTAGAATTTGAATAGGTAAAGTTTGGGGGTTAAGATGCAAAGTTAGAAAGATATTGGGTCGTGGTGCGATTTAAAGGGTTAAAGGGCAAATTTGGGGCCTAAGTTGTAATTTAAGTTGATTTGGGGTCATAGTGTAATTAATGCAAGAGTTGGGCAAAAGTACAACTAAGTTTAGCCGAGGGGTAAAAGCGTAATTTCACTAGAAGTAGGGGGTGAATCCTAGAATAGGATAAGGGGTTGATTTATTTGATATGAGGGTAGAATTAGAATATTTATGGAAGTTCACCTAGGTTTGACCAGAGTTGAGTTGACTAGGGTTGACCGTTGACTAGTACGTTAATAATTTAAGTATTGATAACTGGACCGTTAAATGGTAGTAATATAATAATATGTATATGATATAAACTAATATGGGTTATAATAGTAATTTATCGGGGTTGACCATGTGGGGCCCAGGGGCAAAATGGTCATTTTCTGCCAAAGGGCAAAATCGTCATTTTTTCCATATTGACTAAAAGTTGTTAGGATTATCTGATTTAAAGTTTAAATGGTTGCGAGTGGGATGGGGGGTACTTTGGAATAGTATTTTGATATAGATTATATGTTATATAGGTCCGACCGTGTGATCGTTCCAGAGTTCGACTTGGAATGTCGTTTTACGTGCTGTTTGCTTGAGGTGAGTTCTTACTCACGTGTTGTTATTACTCTTGTATGTGTTGTGTGGTAGTGATAGTACATATTGATGCATTATGATGAATACTGTTGAGCATGGAGCATGAGTAGAGATGTTAGGGTGGACATACGGGTCGTATATGTGTTGTGTGTGTTGTCCAGATCCGGCAACGTAGTATTGACGGGGCGCCATGATTGTGATGGGCCCATATGCGGAGTACAGGGGTTTTATGTGATGTGTGATGGATGAGATGTGTAGATGATGAGATGTGTGATGATTATATGGGTTGATCTCCCTGCAGGTTGAGCTAGGTAGAGTACTGTACAGTGCGAAAGTCCGGATCCAGTGCATTTAGTATTGCATGTGTTGTGGATATGTTGTATATTGCATATGAGATATTTCACCTTGGCACGTATAGATTGTTGAGCATCTTTCTGCATGATATATATTATCGTACTATTTCGCTTCACGTGCGTGGGTTGGTAGCCACCCGTGAGTAGAATTCACCAGCGGTCGTGCTGACCCCTTCAGGGACTTACATTTTCAGGCTAGGTTGCAGAATTAGCATCTGCATCGCGACGAGGTGGACGGCATTTAGGATCTCTCAGTCATTTGTTTGGAGTCGATTAGTTTCATGTAGGATTTCTCTTTGACGATTTTTTCCTTGTGTGGACTTGTAGTGGTTTGACATTTTATGCTTGCATTGTGGGTTGGGTGGACACCCCGATGGAGTTACGTTATTTCTTTTTACTCAGCAGGATTTCCTACGTATTCTACTTGTCTTTTAAAACTATTTCATTTTCGCGTATGGTTGTTTAAAACGGTTTTTATTAGCGAGTCATTCCATCGGTTGGTGACTCTGATTCGAGTTGTTATCGAGCCTAACCTCAGGGCAGGATCCACCTGGGGCGGGTAGTTACAATATATTCGTTCCAGCTTTTGGTTTTTACGAATGTACCATCATACATTATACGCGATTTCAAATGATATAGTTTGTGTTGTTATTTTTAATCTTTTTAGAAGAATGAAGTGTTCAATGTAAAATCAATTATATATAGGGTGTTACTTGTTAGTTGTGGTTTCTTGAATCTCTGTATTACTTATAGATTTCATTTCCGGATTCAGTCATCAAATGTAATGGCGCGGAAGCTGCATTGTCGTTACTTAGGGAGAACGAAAATGGTTATGATGTTGTAATAAGCGATGTGCATATGCCAAACATGGATGGCTTCAAACTTCTTGAGCAAGTTGGGCTCTTGATGGATTTGCCCGTAATCAGTAAGTGGTCTCTTTATTTTCTGTGAGCGATCTAAATGTTTTCAATGCGTAACACCAAATTGTATAAAATTTTCTTTCATTTTTTTGTAAAACATTATAGTGATGTCCGCTGATGATGGCAAGAGCGTAGTAATGAAGGGTGTGATACATGGTGCTTGTGATTATTTAATCAAGCACGTGAGCATGGAGGAATTGAAGAACATATGGCAACATGTTGTTCGTAAGAAGAAGCATGAGTTGAAGGACAATAAGGTTGTGGAGCAATCTAGCATCGTGGAAGATGGAGATCGGCAACATAAACAATCTGACAATGTTGATTGTTCATCTTCTGCAAATGAAGGGAATTGTAAAAAATCAAAGAAGAGAAAAGATGAAAATGATAACACTGATTAAAGCATTGAAGCGTGTAACTTGAAGAAACTGTGAGTAATTTGGTCAGAAGAACTCCATAAAAAATTTCTTGCAGCTATCCGTCAGCTTGGACCTGAAAGTATGAACCCACAAGCCCAACTTTTATTTTGTTGAAATTAGTCTCTAGTCGCATTGATGGCCTGTAAAAAATGAATCAACTTTTGTAAACAATGCATCTCACTTGGTGGCGAATTCGGATTGCGGATTGGAGCTGGAAGATACTTCGTTTAAGGCTGCACCCCATTAATTTCCTGCAACTTTAATTGCGATACTCTATTTCTTTATACTCTTTCCTTCGTATCGCCCTTTAGTTTAATAAATATCATATCGTTTGATAAAAAATGACGAAAAAAAATTCGACCGAGAGAAAATCAGGAATTAATAAGAGCGAAATAACTTATATTCCCCGAACAAACAAACACAAAAAAGTTTAAAGAGGACCACTATTTAATATTCAAACAGCTGCTCACCTGCATCTCATTACCCGCCTCAAATACATATGCGGTCAATATACATTTATATACACATATTTTTAATTTTGAGAAAAAAAGAAATGAAATAATGAATGATTTATTATTACTCCATATTGTTGTTGTTGTTGAACTCATTTAATGTAATTATGCGTTACCATTATATACAACAACTTGAATTAATTCTTCAAACCTTTTCATCAAAATCATAAAATCCCTCTTTTCTCTCAGCTTTTTTATCTTTCACATATTTTTATTAATTCAATTATTTTGTGTATTTTTATTCATTTTAACCAATTTGTGTGGAATTGATTTTTAATAAAAGGAACAATTAGGGAGAAACCATGGTTTTAATTTAATTTAAGAAATTGATTTTTATAGAATTAGAATTATTTGGAGTTATAGAAAGATCATCAGCCTAACAGCTCCCACGCATTTCATAAAGTACACGAAAGATGTAAATCGAGAAATATTTGAAATTAGGAATTAATTTTAGTGAATTTATTTTTTGTGGTGGTGCATATGGCTACTAGCATCAGGGGGCCGTCAACGAAAAAGGCCACCACACTTTCGGTAATTTTACGTGCCTGTATTTGTTTTTGAGTATGAATAAGATGCCCTTGTCCCGAAAAGATTGTCCAGTTTTGAATTTGGATAGTTGAATTATTGAATTCGGGACTGTGTCGAATAATATTGGATGAAAAATATATGGACTACTAGCATTTTGTAATGTAGTTACTACTAAGAAGATAGCATTGATTTGGATTGAAGTTTTGTGCATTCATTAAGGCTATATGGTTTGTTAATTTTGATGATTGGAAATTAAACTGGACGATATTTTTGTGATGGAGGAAGTAGCGTTTTGTTGTTAGTGTGGATGATCATGTTGATTGTACTTGGGAAAACAGGTGGCTGTAAAATGTAGGCCGTTGAGAGAGCGAGGACGTTGCAGGGATATTATCAGAGTGGATAATGATAAGGTCAGCTGTGATTTCAGTTGTTGTGTTGTGATCAGTGTTTTTTGTTTGTGTTAACTGAATTGTGAGTAATGGAGTGAAAGCTATTGTTTTATAATTGAATAAGCGTTTATTATTTTGAGTGTAGGAGGTTCTTGTTCTGGATCCTGATTTGTCGAAGGACTACTTGGATCGAATACAACGTAGAAGTAAGCAGAGAACCTATGCTTTTGACTATGCCTTTGGTCCCAGCTCTTCGAATCTGGTATGGATTTGTACCTTTTTTACTTGTGTTCTTCAAGGTTTAATGATTTCATCAAATTGTTATTTGATTTGAATTGAACGGTGGACGGGAAATAAGCTTCTATCAACACTCCTATAACTTTCTGGTAGCTTATGTTACAGAGTGGTTGAAATACAAATACAATATCTGTATTCGTTTAATTCAAGTTTGTGCATTTCCTTTAAGTGGAAATGTTGTTGACATGCAACTGATTAGTTAAACATGGAGGCGTAAATGAAGGAGAAGACAAAGAAAGACGTCAACTTTCAAAAGGGTGATGTGGGCATGCCCTTAAAAAGTTGGATAGAGACTTTTGAAATAGAAAACTTGTTTTGTATTCTTTTCCTTAGAGTTGTGATTATCAATAGTGGGCCTGGCTTTTGATCATATATGGAATAGGGAAGCATCTTTTGTGTTTACTTTTCTTCCATTGATGTTGAATTGTCTCATTTCTATCTTCTTCAGGATGTTTACAAGAGAAGTGTATGTACTACGATTGCTGGGGTTGTTCAAGGTCTCAATGCTACTGTATTTGCTTACGGTTCAACGGGAAGGTAACTTGATACCAGAGTTATAATAGTTTCTCATGTATACATGTTTAGGAGTTTGGCAAAAGACTTTTTGTATTAAAGGGTGGAGTTTAAAATTCAGAGGTTCTGCAATAAAGATATATAGACTTTTTCTTGAAGAAAGAATCAAGAGTTATATCAATTACATGCTGTCACCACATTTTTTTAATGAGATTATGAGATATTATTGTCTGCAGTGGTAAAACATACACCATGGTTGGGACGAAAGATGATCCTGGACTTATGGTTTTGAGTTTGAACACCATCTTCGATCTTATTAAAGGCAATACCTCTGACAAATTTGAAGTCACATGCTCCTATCTTGAAGTTTACAATGAGGTGAAGAAAAATTTTCACTGTATACAATCTATAGCAAAGGTTTTTCTGTTCTGGAATATGGATAACAGATAAGAATGGACATTATTCCTTAACATTAAAAGTAACAAGTGCAGGTTATATATGACTTACTTGAAAAATCATCTGGACATTTGGAACTTAGAGAGGACCCAGAGCAAGGGATTGTGGTAGCTGGGCTTCGCGCCATAAAGGTTAACACTCTCTCTTTGATCGAAGGCATTATTAAAAAAAGAATTGTTTCTCTTATTCATATGATAGGAAGTGTTGGTAATTACATGCGCAAACTTACTGCATTATATGTTCTATAAAATCTCAGATAGCTGAGTTTCATATTTTAGATTCACATAATTTTATCCTTTCCATTACGGTTTTTCAGATGATATCTACATTAGTTGCTGAAATGATTTTCTCTATCGTTGTGCAAACATTTTTGACATACATTATACTCTTGCCATCCCTTAATCTTAGAGCCATTTTCCTTTTTAGGAAATCCCTAAATTAAGATCCATTTGTGAGACAAAGCATTGGAGGGAAAATTTGAAATGTGACACGATTTTTGAATTTTCTTAAAATTTATGAAAAAGTAAATGGATCTCAGCTTAAATTTATTTGCATTTGAACAATTTAAGATCCTTTTTAGGAAATCCCTAAATTTATGTTTTCTCAGCTTATTGAACAATTTTATAATTTTATTTGCATTTTCTTGTTACTGGTATCCTCTTTAAGCAAATCTAGTCATTTATGATCCTGTAGTCTCAACAGTAGGCTGCATAAATTCCTTCTTGAACTCGTAAACTTTGTTTATTATACTAGAAAAAGGGGCGTGAATTGCACGTAGTAGTTTTCTTGTACATGATTTATTTGTTATATAAATCCTAATACCTATAAACTGCATACTATTGAAATAGTATTCTCATATGCGGAGGGCTGGAGAGAAAAGAGGGAGCTTATGTTGTGGAGAGGGGTGGGTGGGTGGGTGGGGGGGGGGGGGAATACATTGTTATGATGGAGATCATGATGGAAACCCACATAACCTAATGCCACTCCCTTGTGGCGTCGTTTCTTGTATTCAGGTGAACTCAGCTGATAGGATACTTGAACTTCTGAACTTAGGGAATAGCAGGAGGAAAACTGAAAGTACTGAGGTCAATCGAACTTCGTCACGGTGAGCTATACACGTCCTTGTATGTGCAGTGTGCAAACACATAAAAAATCACAATTCTGTCTGATTTAGGGACTTAATGAAGCTAGATCATAGAAAGAAAGTATTCATAACAATTTGTGGGTTTGATATAGAAAATGGTATGCTGGAATATGTGCATATGCACACTACAATCTCCTAATTCAGGCATCATAAGGCACCATGTTTTGCCAATTTGTTATTCCATTATTAGTTCCCACGCAGTGCTGGAGATCAGTGTCATCACAAAGCACAGTCGCAAGTATCCTAACCAGGTTATTAGAGGAAAACTGGCACTTGTGGACCTTGCTGGCAGGTTTGTTCCTTGTAGTAGTTAGTTTGTGAACAGATTTTGTACTATATCATTGAGCAGGAACCCTTAAAGTCCAGATTTTGATGCAGTGAAAGGGCTTCTGAAACAAACAGCGGTGGCCAAAAGTTAAGAGATGGTGCTAATATCAATAGATCACTTCTTGCTCTGGCAAACTGCATAAACGCTTTGGGAAAACAGCAGAAGAAGGGTTTAGCATATGTTCCTTATCGCAATAGGTACTCGTGACATTCTTCTTTGTGAATTGGCCCAACTCTTCATGGTGCTGACATCTAATCATCTTATAGCAAATTGACTCGAATTCTTAAGGATGGACTGAGTGGTAATTCCCAAACCATTATGATAGCTACCATATCTCCTGCTGATAATCAGTACCATCATACTGTTAATACCTTGAAATATGCTGATCGCGCAAAGGAAATAAAGACACACATTCAGGTGAGATTATAGCCACTGTATATCTGCTTCATGTTCCACCGAGATCAGAGACAATTATTTTTACCACTTCAAGCTTCTTTTGAGACCTGAAGTAACAGAAGGCATTTTTCCTTTTCTAGATTAAATAATTTTGGGAGTCTACTGTGATATAACTGAATGCCTTCAACTCGATAAAGGTTAAAATAAGATATTGTGTTTTTAGTAAGTTGTGCTTCTTGAAGTCGAAGGATATAGTGAGTGTCCCAATTTTTAATCCTGGGTGATGTCAGTCAATATATATGCTATCTCAGTGAAGTTTAGAGGGACCTTAATTCTTAGGTTTATTAGAATTGTCATTTATTTAAGCAAGTCTTTTTTGTTATCCTTTGTCTTCCATGATCATCTTGATTAGCTATTGTGTACCTACATTTGTATTTTTCTTGGACCAAATATTTTAAAAGCACATTAGAAACTAGCGTAATAGTGAACTGTTTTACACAATCTTCTAATCTGTAATACATAAATGTTTGGCCTAATTTTTTGTTGTTTCCATGTTGGCTAAGTTAAGTTACACTACTTTTATGTTGTGTTACTATGAACCTGCAATAATTGGAGCTGGTATTATGTGTTTCAGAAAAATGTAGGCACCATTCATAACCATGTTTCTGATTACCATAGGATGATTGATAACCTTCAGGTAAACCGTTTTTCATGCTGTAGTCCATGTTAGTTTGATCATGACTTATTCCCAACTATTGACACATTTTATTTTTATCTTGTTGTAGAATGAGGTTTGCCAGTTAAAAAAGGAATTATCAGAAAAAGAATCACAATTGAAAGCCAAACCATCAGAAAAATCGGCAGATGACAAATTATGTTGGTTGAATGAGTTGAGCCAAGAGATTGGCGAAAACGTCCAGGAGAGGATAAACTTACAGAAGGCTTTGTTTGAGCTTGAGGAAACTAATGTTCAGAACCGTCGCGAGCTGAGACATCTTGATGGAGTTATTGCCAAACAACAGGTCAGATGTGACTAGATGCTGAATTTTGATGAAAGTTCTGATCTTATATTCAGATTCCATCTTTTTCTTTCTGTTTACTATTGTGTGGTCATTAGTTAACTTCAATTTATTGTAAAAAGTAAAATACTCCAACAGATTTCATAAAATAAAAGATGTTCCTGGTATCCAACACTTTCATCGTAACGACCCTGAACAAAACAACTAAACATACTGGCATAGAAGAACTTTGATCTTTGGCTTCACAAGAGCATGTTCAACTGGTAGAGCAACTTCTGCTGAATAAGAACTAGAATGTCTGGTTTAGAAGCTTCATGAATGCCCATGTCAGTCCATTTTTTTCGTTTCTGAGAGGGTGTTATGTTCTTTGTTAACAAATTTTATATTCTGTAACTGGTGAATTTTATTCTTAAATGTGAAACACCAATAACTAGTGATTTGATTATTACTTCACTGCTTCCATTATAATTGTTTTATATACTAACTTGTTTGAGTTGATTTCTCTTTCCACGCAATGGTTTTATAAATATAAACACAGAACTGTTATTTTTGTTTTGTTCTTGATTATTGGGTTAATTCTCTTTTCCAGAAACAACCTCATCCGACCCACATACCCTGCTTAGACAGAATCCTTTTTAGAGTCATTGGGGCATGTTATGCTTACCCATTGTTTCAGTTGAGTATGGTCTTCGATGTAATAGTGCATGATTCTTTTGCCCCAGATCATCAAAAAAGATGGAGCAGTTGTGATGGCTCTACAAGCAAGGCGTAGGCTGATTCTTGATAATGTCCGTGATAATGATGAACTTGGAGTTAATTACCAGAAGGTGATAACTCATGCAAGTAGTTTCTTTGTTTGCTTTCACTATTAAATTTGCATATATAAGTTTTCTTGTTACTTGTAGGAAATTGAAGAAAATGAGAAACGTAGGTTCCAACTACAAGCAATGATTGAGCAAGGCATTAACAATAATAGAAATGAAACTTATTTGGGCATTCTCAGCCAGTATAGGCTCCTGGTATGCACTATATATGTTTTGTCATGAACTTTTCATAGATATCTTTTTGAGTTGAAGAGCATGTTTCTATCCGTAGTTACCATCACCCAAATTTTTTACTGCAATAGTAATGTTGCTGGGTTGCAATTTTTTTTCCAAAAAATGTCATCCGAATATTTGGTGTGCGATTTTCTTGGTATCTTGTTGAATGGGATGGCTGCCTTCATTTAAGAAAATAACTTCGACTGATCCAGCACTAGTTTCAGCTTCCCCCCCCCCCCCCCCCCCCCCATAGCTTCAATCTTTGAACTTATATTGTCTAATGCAAATGTTACAGGGAATTGCAAACACAGAACTGCAGTTTGAGGTGGCGATGAGGGATCAAACCATAAAAAACCAAAGGGAAGCGCAAAAAAAATTATGGTCTCTGGTTTTGAGTTTAGGGCTTAATGAGAAGCAAATATTTGAGCTGGGTGCAAAGCAAGGAATAAAAATTGAGGACTGGTCAGCAACACCTGAAGTTCATTTACCTAATAGAAGGCAATCATCAGATTTACAAAATGGAAGGCATACTGATAACTCTTCTTTCTCTTTTTCGATATCGAATGGTCGATCATGTACTGGACCATCTTCCATCTCTCCACAACAAGAATTTAGTTCTAAATCAGTCTCTTCCGAGGGCTGGAAATTGCGCCCTACATTATGCAGAGAGGAGCATCATAGTTCCTATTACTACATTTCTCCTAAACATCCTTCATCACCTTATACAAGGCCTGCTAGAAGTCAAAATTGGTCTAATCTGCCAAGTTCACCACATGGCTACTCCGATAAATATTGCAGTGATCGTCAACATTCCTGTTCAGACATGGTCTCTCATATTTCACCATGCACACAAAATGGTATGCAAGATTCTCTTTTAGCTGCTAACTTTAGACAACAAGAACCATAGGTATGCTTTCGAAAAAGTTCATCTGAACATGTCATTATTGGATAATCAATTCGGGCATGGGAGTCAATGATTGAGGAAGTTTTTACTATGTTGTTAGGATGCATGGAAGAGCAACTGACCATCATTGGACACAGTAGGATATCCTAGATGTTGAAGTGTACATATCCTAGATGTTAGTATTATCGTCAGTGTAGTTATATCTCTTACAATGTAGCTTTTCTGTTTAATTTTTTTCGTCCTTTTACTAGTGATCGATGCGTAGTTGTGCGATCGCTTGCCATTGTATAGACGTTGTTGTGTATAGCCGTTCTCTTATTCAGTTTTGAAACTCCGTAGTCTGGCTCTGAGCATATACTATGTGAGAGTAAACTTGAGCCATCTTCATATGCATGTCGGCATATGTATTCCTCATACCTGTAATCTTCTTAGGGATCAATCGTACGGCCACAAAAATTATGGGAATGAATTTATATTATAGTTTTATTCAAGTTTTTCACTAAGGTCTTTTGGGCACTAAGACCATCCACAATAAAGTTTAAAGTGCGGATTAAAGAGGAGTTAAAGAGGGGATTTTTATATGCAACAAAAGTTAATGTGTTTGGGGTTAAAGTGGAGGATTAAATTTTGATGATGGGTTTTTTGGAGTTTAAGTGGGGCCGCTGCTCAAAAGCAGCCAATGAGAGGGCACTGGCGCCTGACACGCTGTACCACCCCTCTTCTCTCTCACTTTTTTTTGTTTTCTCTTATTTACTAAATGTATTATTTACCCAATAATTCATCAAAATAAAAATATAAAAAATGTATTATTATTTTTTATTGTTCGAGATCTATAAATAGAGCATAGGTTTGGAACATTTGGACACAAAAAAACGAGTTCAATTGAGGGTGTAACATATGTATAAATAATGAGATAACTTGATCAAACATATAATAATAATGAGATAAGTAAATATATGGTGGGATATAGGATAAGGTGATGTGGAAGGGAGAAAAATAGAATAAAATCATGAATAAAACTCTAATGTGAAAACTGGGTTCAATTGAGAGTGTAAGTGGGTTTAAAGCTGAGGTGACACTGAATAAAGTGAGTTTAATCCAACCTTTGTTATGGATGGTCTAAGAGCAACTCAAAACTGAGATATCTAGCCCTTCTGGCACTGGATGTTCATCATGACCTATAAAGCTCCTGAGAATCTTCAAGTTGTGGTTTACTAAAAGTCTGTCTTGAATTTTTGTGGACTAAGTCCTATATCAAAAAATTAGAAGAAATATCCTTCTAACTTTTTTTTATAAATAATGTAATATATTAGTTCAAGAGTGTCTATAGATATTCCGGCAATTACATTGAGTAATATCCTAACGAGACAATAATGAAGTCTGAAACAACATCTTTCAAATTCAAAAAACATCAAATATAAGTAGGTAACCAATAAACATTACAAAATTTTCGAGAGTCCATTTGAAAGATCGCGTTCATTATCTTGTATTCTTGATTTCTTGAAGGTGTATATGCCATACTTGGGAGAACAAACCATCAATGTCCAACGTAGTAAGAGTATCAATTTTTATTCGAAAAAGGTGTTGGCTCTCAAGGTGATGATGCATTTTTGGTAGTTGATAATCTGGCCAGAGTCTTTGTAAGATGTAGTGATTGTTGATGAAAATGACTGAAGACTTCGCTTATGAAGATGAACAAAGAAGTAACTATCATCAGCGAAAAGGTGTGATATTTGAGGGCTTTTTTTTTTGTAATAACAACCCCTCTTTGATGGACTGATAATTGAGAAGATATGATGAGAAGAGTGCAAAAAGGATAGGTGAGAAGAGATAACCTTGATGGAAACCATAATTTGGGGTGAAGGTGTTACATCTTCGGCCATTAACAATGATGGAGTATTGGATAGAAGTTGACACATTTTTTGATAAGATAGATCGAGTGAGGAGGAATATAGACTTTTCATTAGGTTGAAAAGGAAGTCCTAGTTGACTTTGTCGAAGGCATTACTAATGTCAATTCTTATAATATGAATTACTCTATTTTTTAGGATTCTCAATCTGAATCTCGATATCTACCAAAATAATCAGTTTCAAATAGACATTTGGACTGTATTTTTTAGTGAATTAGCGATGAATTATGAATACAATGGTATCACAAACAATGAATACATAAATTTCTAACTAATAGAGAGTTAGAGTATAATATGAAGCAAATTTGTCTCCAACAAAGTTCGAACCCATGACCTCTTGTGTTAAAGGATTGGACTGTATTTTTGACCCCTGAACTTTCAAAAATTAGATTTTTAAGTTGTTGACTTACATTTGACTTCTAAATAGTATTTAACCTAGGGGCAAGTTAGTCATTTCGAAAACATTGGCTTTTTGAAGGTAAAGTTTGCAAGAGGTGAGGCACCAAACTCGAAAATTACTTTTTAGAAGCGATATACGGAAAAGTTCAGGTGTCATTGCCAATGAAAAAAGACATCTTCTTCAGTCTTACACCTCATCCCTTACACACCCCATCCCCACCCCAACCCATTCCACATACTCCCCCACCACCTTCAAATGATAGAGTTGCCTTCATGAACTGCCTATTTTATCCATAACTTTCTTTAAATTCTTCACCTTTGTAAAATACAGGTCCAAACAAAATGGATTAACTTCTTTCATACACATTCTCAAACTTTTTATCAGGTTGCCTTTCAGTGCATGTGACAGTTAATTATTACTCATGATTATTATGTGCTTCATATATTTTAGGTTCCTATAACAGAAACCCGAAATATATTCATCTTAGCTCACAAATAAAACTTCAATATATCAGGCTTTAATGTAAAATATCAATCCACATGCCTTTTTCTTGAAGCACCAGTAAATGCCATATCAGGCTTGCATCGATCAGTCTTCATAATTTATTTTTCTTGGTGGGAATGGGCATGGGGAAAATGAATAGAGGCGGGTTGGGCTTAGGCTAGAAGTGAGGTGTAGTTAAGTTATTATATTGAGTGTGGGTTAGTTAATAGATGGTGTTTGACAATAATATCCTTACTAATTTTAAATTTATGATGAA